>JARQOC010000001.1:162772592-163308937 GCA_033576535.1 Allobates femoralis
GCTGTTTAGTCCTCTAGGCTCTGGGAGCTCTCTGTTTGGCGTCCTCTCTGCGCCTTCTCCCCATGCTGTAATTTCGAACAAAGCAAAACACAGTAATTGTGAGGTGGTGTGAACCCAGCTAACACTGGCAATTTAAATTGAGGACGCATTCTACGGTGTTGTAAATACTATGTTTTCATTGAAAATTTTTTAAACATTTTTCAAACTTTTACATTTAAACTTTATTAATGAAATTAATAAACATCCGTAACTACGGTCAACTAACATTACAGTGTGACTTTTCACTTTCACAATAAGCCATTGCTAAGGGGTACTGGTAGCGCTAGACCTAACTCATTAATTTGATTCTAGCTACAAAAAAGGAGGAATATGCATGGTAAATGCTCCAATTTCTTCTAGCAGCTGAAACCAAATTGTGTAGTATTAGTTTTGAATTGCCCCATAGGCTATTCAAAACCCCTTTTATTGACTAGCTCCAGTGGTTAACAATTTATTACATTAAAGATTACAAAATAATTTCTGCAGTACTCAAGGTTCTTAAGAGCACAATGGCCTTTATAATCCTTAAATGGAAGACGTTTCGGACCAACAGAACCCTGCGTAGACCTGGCTGTCCAACCAAACTGAGCAATTGTGAGGGAAGAGCCTTGGCGAGAGAGGTAAAGAAGAACCCCAAGATCACTGCGGCTGAGCTCCAGAGATGCAGTAGGGAAATGGAGAAAGTTTCACAAAGTCAACTATAACTGCAGCCCTCCACCAGTTGGGTATTTATGGCAGACTGGCCTGTCAGAAGCCTCTCCTCAGTGGAAGACATATGAAAGCCCACATAGAGTTTGCTAAAAAAAAACACATGAAGGACTCCCAGTCTATAAGAAATAAGATTCTCTGATCTTATGAGACGAAGATAGAACATTTTGGTGATAATTCTAAGTTGTATGTGTGGAGAAAACTAGGCACAGCTCATTACCCAATACAATCCCAACATTATATGGCGGTGACAGCATTATGCTATGGGGTATTTTTCAGCTGCAGGGATAGGACAACTGCTTGCAATTAAAGGAAACATTAATGCAGCCAAGTACAGAGATATCCTGGATGAAAACTTATTCCAGAGTGCTCTGGACTTCAGACTTGGCCAAAGGTTCACCTTCCAACAAGACAATGATCCTAAGCACACAGCTAAAATATCAAAGGCGTGGCTTCAGAACTATTCTATGACCATTCTTGACAGGCCCAGCCAGAGCCCTGATCTAAACCAAATTGAGCATCTCTAGAGAGATGAGAAAATGACTGTAAACTAACGTTCACCATCCAACCTGACAGAACTGGAGAGGACCTGTGAAGAAGAATAGCAAAGGGTCCCCAAATACAGGTGTGAAAAACTTGTTGCATCATTCCCGAGAAGACTTATGGCTGAACTAGCTTAAAAGGGTCCTTCCACTCAATACTGAGCAAAGGGTCTGAATGCTTATGACCATGTGATATTTAATTCTTTCTTTTTTAATAACTTTGCAAAAATTTCTACATTTCTGTTTTCTTTTCAGTCAAGATGGGGTGCAGAGTGTACATTAATTAAAAAAAAATGACTTTTTTGAATTTACCAAATGGCTGCAATGAAACAAAGAGTGAACAATTTAAAGGGGTCTGAATACTTCTACTGTATATTTACATAGCAATTGATAACATGGTCAATTTTCATTTCACCTCCCATATGTGTATGAGGTTATATGATATAGAAATATTTACTAGGCTATAAGAATCAAAGAAGGTTTTGATGTTGTACCATGATTTTCATCATTGTAATAGTCCAATCAGGGGGAAGTTGCAGAGTAAAAATAAAGTATGGTAAACCAAAGTTATCTGCCAGGAAAAGCACTTGTCAGAAGGTTGTAATTTCAAGCAGGGTCCACTTAAACAATATCACCAGTAGGAACATGAAGTCTGGGAAGCTTTAACCCATTCATGACCTATAATGTACATCATAGGTTCTGTTCCCTGCTTTGATGCCATCTCATGCGCTGAGTCCTCATCTTTCTTTCTTTTTAAGAACGTCTGCTGGTGTAATCAGTGGACATGTGCCTCTATCAAAGGCAGGTAGACCGGAGGTCTGTTGTGGCACTCCACCTGATCAGGCGCACCCATAAATGAGTGTGCGGTAACCCCTGTCACAGTGGAAGGCAGATGTCTGTGGGAGGCTTCCATCCTAGCACTCCCACACACCCACCTAAAATAGATTTTTTTGGGCCTGTACCCTAGGGGAGGAGTTAGGGGAGGAGGGAAGACACACAGTGAGTTCTAGATGGCACTGAGGAAAGACGGAGAACGGGGAACCTCCGAGTGAGAAAAGGAAACTTTCAGGGAGGGGACCTAGAGAGAGCAGGCAGCCCAGACTGAAGGAGGGAACTCCCTGAGCATTTATACTCAGGGAGGGAACCCTGGTCCACACACACCGGCGTACAGGTTCTGAAGACAGTCAGGGAGTCCATCCCCTGCGCCAAGAACACCGAAGGCTGTGGGTCCGTTTACCAGCCCCAACACCCTGTCTGGCGGGATCAATCACACCAGGTTAACTCACCAGTGTCGAATCCCAGAGCAAGAGAGAGAGAGTGGAAGCCGGGATCATCAGAGCACCTCAACGGGCCTGGAATTAAGCAGGCTACCCCAGGACAGGCAGTAACAGCAGGACACGGGTTAGATCCAGGAAGGTATACCACGGGAGACTTCCAGGGACTCTGCAGCCCACTGTGACTACCCGGCCAGATAAAGACTGTTTTGCCACTGTGAACTGTATTATCATCTTCATCGTTCCAGTAAAGTACTCCGGTAGAGTGACTGAGTCTCCGTGTGCTTATTCACTGCTGCGCTGCAACTACTACCTCCATCATCTGCACCTTTATCCCTACAGGTGCATCCCTGCCCCGGAGGGCCAGCTCCATTTGCAGGGAGCTGTACCATCTCGGCTGCTGTACCATCACCCTCCGGAGGACTGAAGCAGCGCTGGTGCTTCTTCACCAGAATCTGCAGGTGGCGTCACGATAAACTTTATAAACTTTTATTCCCATTCCCTTTTCAACTACCCCTTTTTAGTAAGATGCCAGGGCCACTGGTCTAAGCAGGTCACTAGTGCCATTCCTACTGAAGCAGAGGGCCCAGATACCCGAGTCCCCATACCCTGGGCGAGTCATTGTCAGCCCTGTAAACTAGTTAGATAGTACTTTCAAACTCTGATAACACATGTAGGCCACTTGCCACTCCCAACTCCCATTGGCAGTCCCATAATGTGATTGCGAGATGCTGATGGGTTGCCATGACAGCCAGGGGTAAGTTAATGACCTCTGTCATTGTCATAACAAACTTCTTTTGAATCCAGGCTGAGCTCCAGTGTTCACAGGAAATTATTATTTCTGCTGTGCAGAGCCATGCATCACACGATACAACACAAGCAATCAAACAGTGGCATCTTAGGAAAAAACAATAAAAAGTGAAAAGGTTTTAAAAATATAGAAAAATAAAATAAAATACAAAAGTTCAAATCACCCCCATTTTGCCCCTTTGAAAATAAAACAATTAAAAATTAAGCATTTTTGGTATCATCACCTTTAGGAAATCCCGATCTATCAAAATATAAAATACATTTATCTGATTGGTAAATGGCATAATAAGAAAAAATGAAAAAGCCAGAATTACCTTTTTTGGGTTACTACTACATTGCAATAAAATACAATAAGAGGTAAACAAAATATTGTATCTACCCCAAAATTAAATTAAAAAAATTCTTCACAGGGCATAAATAATTAGCCCTCAGACAGCCCTAGATCTAAAAAAAAAAAAGAAAATGTTCCAGAAAATTTCCCCAAAAGCACAATTTTTTTTTTTTCTAAGTCCCATTTTTTTCTTATTTTCACCACTTACCGTAATAAGAATAAAAAAAAATAGACATCTTTGGTATCTACAAACTTGTACTTACCGTATATACTCGTGTATAAGCCGAGTTTTTCAGCCCAAAAATTGGGCTGAAAAGTCCCCCCCTCGGCTTATACACGGGTCAATACGGTATGCTGTGGGGGGGGGGGGCTGTGACCGGGAGCTGGAGGAGGCAGGAGGGGGCCGCGGTGACCGCAGGCGGTCACGTGGGGCCGCCTCATTAGTGCAATGAATATGCACGGCATCCCCCCGCCCATCAGCGGCGGGGGGATGCCGTGCATATTGCAATACACAGCCCCCCCTCCTTATTATGGGTCCCCCAGTATTAATAAACAGCCCCCCCCCCTCCTTATCATGTTCCCCCCAGGCTGCGGCAGCTCTCAAAATAACAAACAGTTTATACATCACCTTCCGTCGCAGCTTCTCCGGTCCTCCGCTCGCCGGCTTCTTCTTTCTTCTTGTGCCGGTGTCATGTGACCGGGCGCAGGAGATGACGTCATTTCCTGCGCGCGGTCACAGAAGTCGGCACAAGAAGAAGAAGCAGCCGGCGAGCGGAGGACCGGAGAAGCTGCGACGGAAGGTGATGTATAAACTGTTTGTTATTTTGAGAGCTGCCGCAGCCTGGGGGGAACATGATAAGGAGGGGGGGGCTGTTTATTAATACTGGGGGACCCATATTAAGGAGGGGGGGGCTGTTTACTACCACTGGGGCTGTATATACCTTTGGGGCTGCTGGATACTACCACTGGGGCTGTATACTACCACTGGGGCTGCATATACCTCTGGGGCTGATGTATACTACCACTGGGGCTGTATACTACCACTGGGGCTGTATATACCTCTGGGGCTGATGTATACTACCACTGGGGCTGCTGGGGCTCCTGTATACTACCACTGGGGCTGCTGGGGCTCCTGTATACTACCACTGGGGCTGCTGGGGCTCCTATATACTAACACTGGGGCTGCTATATACTACCACTGGGGCTGCTGTATACTACCACTGGGGCTGCTGTATACTACCACTGGGGCTGCTGGGGCTCCTATATACTACCACTGGGGCTGCTGTATACTACCACTGGGGCTGCTGGGGCTCCTATATACTACCACTGGGGCTGCTGTATACTACCACTGGGGCTGCTGGGGATGCTATATACTACCACTGGGGCTGCTGTATACTACCACTGGGGCTGCTGTATACTACCACTGGGGCTGCTGTATACTACCACTGGGGCTGCTGTATACTACCACTGGGGCTGCTGTATACTACCACTGGGGCTGCTGGGGCTCCTATATACTACCACTGGGGCTGCTGGGGCTCCTATATACTACCACTGGGGCTGCTGTATACTACCACTGGGGCTGCTGGGGATGCTATATACTACCACTGGGGCTGCTGTATACTACCACTGGGGCTGCTGGGGCTCCTATATACTACCACTGGGGCTGCTGTATACTACCACTGGGGCTGCTGGGGCTCCTATATACTACCACTGGGGCTGCTGTATACTACCACTGGGGCTGCTGGGGCTCCTATATACTACCACTGGGGCTGCTGTATACTACCACTGGGGCTGCTGGGGATGCTATATACTACCACTGGGGCTGCTGTATACTACCACTGGGGCTGCTATATACTACTGCTGGGGATGCTATATACTACCACTAGGGCTGCTGTATACTACCACGGGGGCTGCTGGGGCTGCTATATACTACTGCTGGGGCTGCTATATACTACCACTGGGGCTGCTGGGGATGCTATATACTACCACTGGGGCTGCTGGGGATGCTATATACTACCACTGGGGATGCTATATAGTACCACTGGGGATGCTATATACTACCACTGGGGCTGCTGTATACTACCACTGGGGCTGCTGTATACTACCACTGGGGAGGCCTGTATACTACCACTGGGGAGGCCTGTATACCACACTGCTGGGGGCTGTATACCTGTGCTGGGGTCCACCCTCGGCTTATACACGAGTCAATAGGTTTTTCCAGATTTTTGGGGCAAAAGTAGGGGGGTCGGCTTATACACGGGTCGGCTTATACACGAGTATATACGGTATATTAGGGATCATACTGTCAGGACAGTTTTACCATGAAGTGAACATGGTAAATAATAAAACCCCAAACTGTTATGGAATTATATCTTATTTGCAATTTTACTGCATTTGTAGTTTTTTTCACATTTTCCTGGGCACTGTATGGTAAAATGAGGGGTGTCATTTAAAAGTACAAATTGTATTGTACAAATCAAGACCTCGTATGGCTAAATTTACTGGCCAATAAAAAAGTTATGAAAGAAAAGGAGGAAAAAGCAAAAACAAAAAGTGGACAATCGCAGTGTGGTGAAGAAGTTAAATAGTTACACCCGCTGGGTGATAGGCCAGGTTGAAGTACAGCATGGAAACACCTGCTGGCAGAAAATTAATGAAATCAAAGATGATCATAACTTCGAAAATTACTGGACTAAACTGTGGTTTAGTATACAGGGAAACAGACCTGACCATTGCCAAAGCAAATCCAAGGCATCACAATATTTTTTTTAATAGCGAAAGTATTCTAATATATTTTCCCTATCTTCACTTCTTCCATGAATACATCTGGATAGGAGTCACATGATCCTTTGCTGACATGCAGCCACTACTTCCTAATCAGTTGTTTGATTTAGGCTAGGGTTAGACTTGCATCTGCCCCTGAGCCTGGCCAATCCGTCTGAAACGTAGTTTCTGCACGTAGCAGCGCATAGAGTTACCAGCAGGTAACGCTATGCAATGACAGGCTATGGATCTCTATGGCAACCGAACGCTTACCACAGCCACCGGCTCCACAGAGATCTGCGCTTTTGCAGAGCGCACAGGAAAATGCTGCAAACCGCGTTTCCTGTGCGCTCTGCAAACGCGCATATCTGGGGATTGTCTGTGGAGCCAGCGGCTGCGGTAAGCATCTGGTTACCATAGCAATCCATACATAGGCAGCACATAGCTGGTAACGCTATGCACTGCTTCGTGCAGAAACTAAGTTTCTGCCAGATCCTGCAGGATAGTTACAGACGCAAGTCTGACCCTAGCCTTACCTATTATCTGGGCAGTGTATTTGGGTAGAATAAAATGGGCACTTCCCTCTTCTGATGGGCAAGGAGCTGCCTGGAAATGAATGACAGTCAGATTACAATTACATCCTTCACTCTCATCTGCATTGACCCTGCAAATGTTTTGGAAAGCAGGTGCTGGCCCCTTCTATTGACAAGTGTTGTGCTTGTTGTAAGAAAATACAATGCAGCCATTATCAGTTGAGTGGGGCATTGTCTGCTCTCCAAACGAACAGCAGGGTCATTGCAGAGTACAGTGGAATTTGCTTTTGGGCACAGGTGGCAGCTGCTTCAGTTAAGAAGCAACTGTGATTTGAAAGGCATGAAGTCTGCCAGTATGCATCAAAAAGCTAAAATGACTGACTTCACAGTACTCTGTTCTAACCCTGCTAATGCACTGGAAAGTAGGCAGGTTTCTAAAAAAATTATAAACATTGTGATGTACAGAGCTTGTTAATTTTATAGTTTTGTTCATGTAAAGTAAAAAAAGACACACATCCATCAGGTTCAACCTATAACCTAATGTGCTAATCTAGAAGAAAGCAAAAACCCCATGAGGCAGATGCCAATTGCCCCACGTTAGGAAAAAAGTATTTTCAGACTCCACATATTAAGACTAGTTCCCTGGATTATTGACCCATTATTAAATCTAGTACTCATAACTTGTAAAATTACTTTTTTTTTTTTCTTTTTTTTCAAAATAAGCATCTAGACCCTACACAAATGTTTTTATTGAATAAACATTTAGAACATTGATTGGCAGAAAATTTCATAGTATTTACTACTCAGAAAAGTCAGAAAAGTATTGCCCTGTTTGATGATGAATAAACCTTCTTTCATCTAAATGTAGAAGATGTCTCCTACACTATCCAATCGTATAATTGTTTCCCCTGAGGTCTAGGACGTATTTTGGAGTTTTTTGGACATTTGTTCCCAAAAAACGCATGCGTTAACGCATGGTGCCTATATGTGCCATGCTTTAATGCATGCGTCTCCCATAGGGCCCGTGTTAAAAAAACACGTGTTTTTGAAAGCACCCCAAAAATGCTGCTAGCAGTGTTTTTGGGTTGCTGCATAAAAATGCATGCATTTTTTGAAAAACGAACATGCACAAGCGTTAACGCATATGCGTTTTTGGACTTTTTTGAAAATTTTTCCAAAAACGGACTTAAGCCAAAAACGAATGGTATGTGTGACCCCGGCCTATAATAAGACAGCCACTAAGAATTATTTTTTACAAACCGAAGAACCTTGAAGAACCAAACCAGCATTTATTTTTTTCAGCGCCGCAGTCCCGAAGGAAAGGGTGATGGAAGGTAAGTATAACACATGTGGACTTACATTTAAAGCACACTACAGTGGTGCTTTAAGTTTGATAACCTACCTTGGATCTTTAGTGCATCAGTTGTTTAGTTGCCCTAATTGCTTTTATCTGCAAGCACTCTAGTTCAGCTATGTCCTTCTTATGCACTGATACACAGAATTGTACACAGTATTCTAAGTGTGGCCACATTAGTGACTTGTAGGGTTGGTAAAATTAAATTTTTGCTCATCACAAAAATATAGTATTTTCACCCTACAGGGTCATGCTTTTTTAATACATCCCATGATTTCATTTGACTTGGCAATAGCTGTTTGGCTTTGTCAGTATAATTAAGTTTGTTACATCAAAGTATTTTAATAACAGTTTTACCCATTGATTTACCAGTTACCATGTGATTGTATATTTTGTCTCCTCAGTCCAGGCCATGATCTTACATTTATTAGCATTAAACTATATTAACCATTTTTCAGCCAGAGTCCAGCTTACATTAATCATTGTGCAATATTCCATGTCCCCCCTTTGTACCTTGATTAGTTTAGTATCATCTACGTACATTGAATTTATACTGCATGTTCTCTACAACTTGGGGATCAGCACGCGACACTTTATGTGAAGTGGCACCATTGCTAAGTGGGTTCAGTTAGTTCACAGAGCAGGAGTCATGTAACCCACACTTTTTCACACCCTTTTTCAACTATGTCCTCTCTTTTAATGTCCATCTTCCTATGTGCTTTTGTTATTTTCACTTCCCCATCCCCACTCCACCACCCCTCATCCACATCAGTCCCTCTCTCCTGTCGTCTACTAGGTACAGCACCCATGCTCTCTTCCGATACTGAATAATATCAGTCCAGAATATTCAAGGTTATTACATCATAAACCATGTCACAAATCAAAAAAACTATTTTCTTTTTCTCTTTTTACTGCTGCTCCTGTCAGATGATATCTCTCTAATATTGGTCTACCCTCTGCCAACTTCAACCCCTCCTCCACGTCTCATTGAAGCCCTTCTTACCTTATTAACATTACTTATATGCACTCATCTCCCTCTTTTAATTGCGCACCCTGGAATCTACGATCTGTAAACAACAAGCTTCCCTACATTCATAACTACTTTCTCACTAACTCCCTTAATCTGCTGGCCCTAACTGAAACCTGGATCAAGGATTTAGACACGGTTTTTCCCATGGTGGCTTACATTTCTCCTCTTTCCCAAGGCCTGGGAACAGACATGGTGGTGGAGTCGGCTTACTCCTGTCCCCACAATGCACTTTCCAGGTCATCCAACCAGCTCCAGCACTCTCATTCCCTTCTTTTGAGGTCTACACCAAATGGCTCTTCCATCACCCTCCCCTCATAGTAGCAGTGGTATACCACCACATAGGGTCACCCACCAGTTCCTTGATCATTTTTCTGCGTGGCTGCTGCACTTCAAGTCCTCAGAACTACCAACCCTTTGTCTGCGAACTTCAGCATCCCCATAAACAGCCCCATCTCCCCATCTGCATCCCAGCTCCTATCTCTAACTTCCTCTCTTCGGCTCTCACAGCTCTCAACATCTGAGACACACAAAGATGGTAATGCCCTTGACCTGGTATTTGTCTAGCTCTGTTCAACCCTCCTCCTTAGATAACTCACCTCTTTCTCTCTCTGACCACAACATTCTCTACTTCACGCTCACAAGTCCTCGGCCACCCCAGCACACTCCTAACCATCACATATTCAGAAATATTCAGGCTATTAACCCTCATACACTCACAAACTCTCTACACTCATCACTTTCCCCAATCTCCTCCTTCTCCAGCCTGGATCTGGATGTAAATCACTACTATAACACCCTCAGAAGCACCATGGCTCAAGTAGCGCTCCTCACCCTCAGAACCTTTAAACACAGAGTAAGCAGCTGGCTAACATCACAAACTTGATTCCTTCAGCAATGCTCTAGGCATGCTAACGCTATGGAGGTAGAACTTTCAACTCTGCCCTTCACCTTGCCAACACATTCACCAGTCACAGAAGAAGTCCCAGCTCTCTTTTCTCTCTCTCACATACGACTGACACTATTTCCTCATGCCTACTCCAGTCTCTCTCTCCATAGTCACCACTCACCTAACCAAAATCTTCAATCTCTCCCTCACATTTGACATCTTTCCTTCTCCTTCAAACAAATAGCTGCAGACCATGTCCAATCTCCCTTCATTCTAAATCTGGAGTGTCTGATTTAATTCCACTTCACACGTTACCTCCCACCACTCTCTTCTAGATCCATTCCAGCCTGTTTTCCGCCTTACACTCTACAGAAACTGCCTAACAAATGACCAATGAACATTCTGACAGCAAAATGTAATGATAACCACATCTGCTAATCTGCTAGATCTCTCTGCAGCTTGACACTTTTGACAACCATCTCCTACTTGTACGCTGCACTTCATCTGCATAAAGGAACCGCTCTCTCCTGGTTCTCTTTCCTATCTTCTGACGCTCTTTCAGTGTATCATTTGTGCTCACTTCTTCTCCTCTTCCTTTCACTATCGAGTCCATCAGGGTTTGCCCTTGGCCCTCTCTCTCTATACGGCTGGATTGATCGACATAAGCAGATTGGCTTCAGTACATCTTTATGTTTTTAACACTTTTCTTCCCCTAACTGTTACCCCACTTACTAAAGAAAGCCAATGACTATCTAACTGCAGCTTCCAATCATGTCTGCTCTCTACTAAAACTTAACGTTTCCAACTGAACTTCTTCTGCTCCCACCCTCACCAATCTCTCTAAATCTGCCTCTCCTCTCAGCGTGCGGCACCATGATAACATAGATAGCAGGCTTGTTATCTGATTTGCACTGATCTTTCCTTCACCCATTCATACAATCTCGCCTGCTCTTGCGCTGGGACCTGAAGAACAACTCTAGAATCACCCATTCTCACAATGAAACAACAAAACCCTCACCATGGCCCTGATTCATTCTGCCTTGATTATTAAATCTTATAATTGGCCTCCCCTTCACTAGGCTTCACTCTCCAGTCCATCTTGATGCAGCAGCCAGGGTCATCTATCTGACTAACCGTTACTCAATCTTCCATTGTGCTAGTCATTACACTGCTGCTGGTCCAATTCAAATTGCTTGTTCTCACTAACAAGCTTCACAGTTCAGCACCTCCTACTTTCTAATTACTCTGTCTATCACCCACCCATTTTTTTCACTCGAGAAGGACTCAGACTAACTGCTGCATTAACCCAAGCCTCCCACTCCTGGCTTCAAGACTTCTTCCAAGTTGCACCAATTCTCTGGAATGTCCTACCCCAAGAAATTAGGTCTATCCACAACTTAAATAGTTTCAGATGCTCCCTAAAAACACATCTTTTTAGAGTGGCCTATCATGTTCCCTAGTCAAAGTTATTTAGACATAATCTATTCACTCCACCAGACTAAAGAGCATTAAAAAGAATGGCTCGTGGCCACTCATGTAGCTCTTATCTATTTCCCATTTCCTCAAGTTGGCTGGACCATCATTGTAAATAAGCACCTGTACTTTATGTCACCCTCACCTTATTATTAGATTGTAGGCTCTTATGAGCAGGGCTGTCATTACTTTGCCTTAATTATTGCATTATTTGGTAACTGTTACTTATGACTGTATGTATATGAACCTCTGAATTGTAAAGTGCTGAGAATATGTTGCTGCTATATAAATAAAGATTATTATTACTATTATTATTATAAGATCATTTATAAAAAATAAATAAACATAAAAGGGCATTACACTGAGCCCTGAGTTACCATACTGTTAATCGTGGTCCATTCAGAGTGTGTTCCTGTACTAAAGTCTCACTGTTCTAGTTGTTATAGGTAGAGATAAGCAAACCTCAAGAAGTTTGAATTTGGTTTGGTTTGCCGAACAGTTTAACGAACATCTGAACCCCACTCAAATCAATGGGAGGTAAAATCAAGAGCCTAGAAAACATCTTAAAAGGGGCCCAAAAGCTGCCAAAACAGCTCAAATTGCTGACTGCCAACAGCAAAAGTGCCATCTTTTTCCCAGAGTTAAAATTTTCATCATTGAGCATTTTTAATGTAAGGGACAAAGACTGGTCCAGTATTTCAAGCTTGAGGTGGAGGCATGGTGCTCTGAAACAGACAAGAAGGAGACCCCAAGCAGAGTCTCCACATTTCAAAAAATTAGGTTCAGATAACAGCAAAGTAGCATCCATTCACCTAGAATAAAAATTGTGTAATGTAAGAGATAAATGCTGCACACTGAAAAGTACAACATCGCTTAATCTGCTGAGTCTGCCACTGGGGTTGAAAAGTCCTTGGAGATCCATGACTTTTTCATCTTTATGAAAGTTAGGAGGTCTACACTTTAGGGGACAGTCAGATGCACTTAACTGTCAGGACACCACTAGCAGCACTAAAGATGCGTTCTGAGTGAATGCTGGCTTCCAGGCATGACAAAATCTCCAAGGCATGAGTGGACGAATTCAGGCTACTTTTCCGGTTTTGAAGCCCAAAATGCACAAGGTTCAAGTTCTCACAACATAATGTCTGACCTTCTATCCAAATGATGTAATAAACTAAAATGTCTGCTGCTTTCTATGCCTCATCTTTTATAGTAAAACAAAAGGGGGGAGGGGGTGGGAGCGCATGTGAAGAAAGTTTTTGAAGTGGATTTAGGCCCAGGGCTGTGTGGCCACTCACCAGAGGTGGTTGTGCAACCCTGCACAACTGCGGTCTTACGCCTGTGAATCCACCTCGCTTGGAGGTATAGTGGAGGCACCGAAAATTTGCTCCGGGAGCTCCAGCTCCTGCCGCGGTCACGTGACCGGATTGATGTCACCACAGGTCCTTCAACGGTGACCGTGTTGTATTGCTAGGTCATGGAGCTCAGGATCTAGGATTAATGGTATCTCTTGTCCAGAGCTGCTCTTGCCAGGTGTGCACAAGTGCAAGAAGCTGAGAGTAAAAAAATCCCTGGTCTGTGGAGCGCTAGGACTGGAGATAAATGGCACTAGGGTTATTTTTAGAAAATTATTTCTTTATTAACCTCTTACAGGCCACTACGCGTTTCTGCAGCAAAGCGCTGCCTTCATCAGGTGGCAAGAGGGTATTGCCAGAAAGTGACTTAATATATAAAACACATCAACTTATCATTGGTTGAACAATAAAACAATTAATGATTACAACATTAACCCTACAGATACCAAGATAAAACAAAGAATCCATGTAAAAAAATCTAAAATGACATACACTATCAATTATGCATAACATGCATAATATTATACAGAATAATAATATTAAATATTAAAAGAGCATTATAAAATAATTTACTACACATAATCGCACTGTATGCAATACAATGAGCAGCATCGGAGGAGAGAGGAGCAGACACCGTCAGAGCGGGGAGGGTATACAATTATTTATTTTCTATATTTTCAGGCTTTTAGTTTTTTCCATGAACAGTGCACACGGATGTCACAGTGTAAACATCTGCGTGTAGGGCATTTTAAATTAGTACTCACTTTGTCTGCTCCTCTCTTTTCCTGTGCCGCTCATTAGTACTCACTTTATTATATTATTTAAAATGCCCTGCACGCAGATGTTTACACTGCGACATCCGTGTGCACTGCTCATGGAAAAAACTAAAAGCCTGAAAATATAGAAAATAAATAATTGTATACCCTCCCCGCTCTGACGGTGTCTGCTCCTCTCTCCTCCGATGCTGCTCATTGTATTGCATACAGTGCGATTATGTGTAGTAAAATTATTTTATAATGCTCTTTATATTTAATATTATTATTCTGTATAATATTATGCATGTTATGCATAATTGATAGTGTATGTCATTTTAGATTTTTTTACATGGATTCTTTGTTTTATCTTGTATCTGTAGGGTTAATGTTGTAATCATTAATTGTTTTATTGTTCAACCAATGATAAGTTGATGTGTTTTATATATTAAGTCACTTTCTGGCAATACCCTCTTGCATACCTGATGAAGGCAGCGCTTTGCTGCAGAAACACGTAGTGGCCTGTAAGAGGTTAATAAAGAAATAATTTTCTAAAAATAACCCTAGTGCCATTTTATCTCAAGTCTTAGCGCTCCACAGACCAGGGATTTTTTTACTCTCATCTTTTATAGTGGCTCTGAAAGTCCTTCCTGATTGGCTGCACTAAAGCATATACATGATAACTGCAAACAAAGCATTATGGAAAAGCTGGCTATTACAGTCTTTAGCAACATTTGTAATGGAACTGGGGATTGTTTTATTGTGATTCGTGTGACTTGAATCTCAAATTGTTTTGATCTCCAAGAAAATTTAGAATTTTATGTAAATCGACTCAAAGTGATTTGCAGCTGACTGATTTGCTAATCTCTAGTGGCAAGTGATAGGTATCAGTTTATAAATAGTGCTGGGCAAACCCTCTGATGTTCGGGTCGACGGGTTCGCCCAAGCATTTTGGTAAAGTCCAAGTTCGGGGCGGAGATGAGTGAACTTGCGCCCGAACGTACAACTTGGACCTTACAGATATGGGATCGGGTAGGAGTACTGTAAAATAAAACATAACATATTAAACATTATAAATATACTTACCGGTCCCACAACGCGTCCTCCCATCTTGTTTACTCTCGGCCTCATGTACTTCTGGGGCCGCTCATTAACTTCCAGGTTATTTACTTCACCACCCAGCGTTCGGCAATTTTCTACCAGCGTCGACAGTGTTCATGACGACAGTTTTGTTACATAGGGTTCACCCGAGTTAATGGCCCGGGCCATGAACTCGATTGAACTCTGACTGTCACGGTCATTCTCTGCCTGCTTTTCACTCTGCATAAACACTTGTCTATGCAGAGCGATGTAGCAGTGCTAATATTGCTCTATCCCTGCGGACTACGTTGGACTGAAGTTTTTTTTTAGTAAAGCTGGAGTCTCTAAATTTTTTTTTGTTTTATTTCTAATAAAAAAAGGTTTCTCTGTGTTGTGTTATTTTTTATCTTTACTAGAAACGCATGGAGGTCATGTCTCATATTGTTGTGACCGCATGAATTTCGGGCTTAGGGCTAGATGATAATACAAAGATGGCCCTAACCCCATTATTACCTAGCTAGCAACCCGGCACCAGGGCCGCTGGGAGAGTTGGATACAGCACCAGAAGATGGCGCTTCTATGAACTCGCCATTTTCTGGGGCAACTGCAGGCTGCAATCGCAGTGAGGGGGGGCAGAAAGCTTGGGCCACCCTGCGCCGTGGATTCCAGCCCCCAGCTGCCTAGTTGTACCTAGCTAGACTCAAAAATAGGGTGAAGCCCATGTCGTTTGTTTAAATTATTTCATGAAGTAATTAAAAAAACAGCTTCCCTATATTTTTGTTTCCAGCCAGGTATAAATAGGCAGCTGGGGGTTTGGGACAGCTGTACCTTCCTGTTGTACCTGGCTGGCATAAAAAAATATGGCGAAGCCCATGTCCAATTTTTTTTAATAGTTTATTAAAAAATAATACAAACACCCAAATACATTTAGGGACTGCATCTTTATTAACCCCTCGACCCTCATCTCTTTGCTGGACACTCTCGGTTTTGCTTCATCAGAGACCAAGGGGACGAACAAAGCTTCTATTCCCTTGGTTCCTGAAGGAGAGCCCAGAGCACTGCGGCATCTTAAGGGGGAAGTAACTCAGGTCACCAGACGACAGCTCAGGTCAAGATCGTGTCCTTACACCAAATACGCACTGAGCTGTCAGAAGATTGCACCAAAAAGCATGAAACCTGTGGCAAGAACTGTGGGAAAACAGTTGTGGTTTTCGTACTTTGTTTAACCCAGGAGATGAAAATGAACACCTTGGAAAAAGTGCATGGAGTTTCAGGCTAAATTGCACCAAAAAGCATGAAATCTGCAGCAAAAACTGCAAAATGTTGCGGTTTTTGTGCTTTTTTTGGCCAAGGAGATGCAAATGCACATCTTGGACACAATGCATGCAGTTTTACCCCTAAATTTTACCAAAAACCATGCAATCTGTGGTAAAAACATTGTGCTTTTTGCTGCAGATTTCATGCTTTTTGGTGCAATTTAGGCCTGAAACTGCATGCACTGTGTCCAAGTTGTTCAACTTCATGTCTTAGGACAAAAAAAGCACAAAAAATACAATGTTTTTCCCGTGGTTTTGTGTGGATTTCATGCATTTTGGGGCAATTTTCATGCTTTTTGGTGCAATTGTCTGACAGCTCAGTAGTAATTGGCGTTAGGAGCATGATCTGCAGTATTGTAATCGGGGAGACACTGTGGTCACCAGAGGACAGCTCAGGAGGCATGACCTGAGCTGTCCTCGGGTGACCTGAGCTATCCCCCCCTTATGATGCCACAGTGCTCTGGGTTCTCCTTCATGGACCAAGGGGATAGATGCTTTGTTCGTTCCCTTTATCTCTGATGTAGCATAGCCGAGAGTGTACAGCACAAAAGAGGGTACGAGGGGTTAATAAAGATTTCATCCCTAAATGTACTTGTGTGTCTTTTTATTTTTTAATGAACTATTGAAAAAAAAAAAAAACGACGTGGGCTTTGACATATTTTTGTATGCCAGCCAGGTACAGCAGGCAGATACGGGCTGCCCCCAGCCCCCAGCTGCCTATTTATACCTGGCTGGAAACAAAAATATAGGGAAGCCCTTTTTTAATTATTTCATGAATTTCATGAAATAATTAAAAATAAACGACATGGGCTTCACTCTATTTTTAAGTCCAGTCAGGTACAACTAGACAGCTGGGGGCTGGAATCTGCAGCGCAGGGTGGCCCAAGCTTTCTAACCCCCTTCACTGAGAATTGCAGTCCACAGCCGCCACAGAAAATGGCGCATTCATAGAAGCGACATCTTCTAGCGGTGTATCCAACTCTTCCAGTTGCCCTGGTGTCGGGAAGCTGGCTTGATAATAATGGGGTTAGGGCCAGCTTTTTATTATCAGCTAGCCCTAAGCCCAAACCTCATGAGGTTACACCAATATTAGACATGACTACCATGAATTTCTAGTAAAGATTGAAAAATAAAAACACAACAGAGAAATATATTTTTATTAGAAATAAAACAAAAAAAACATTTAGAGACTTCATCTTTATTAAAAAAAATCTTCGTTCCGACGTGGTCCGCAGGGATAGAGCAATGTTAGCACTGCTACATCACTCTATATAGACAAGCGTCCTTGCAGAGCAAGAAGCAGACTGAGCATAACCGTGACAGACAGAGTTCACTCGAGTTCATTATTTGGGCAATGAACACGGGTAAACCCTGACATCACCGCCCGAACACTGGCGGAAAAAGCTGAAGTCTTCCAAGTGCAGTGAATACCGCCAGAAGGTAATGAGCGGCTCCGGAGGCAGAAGCAGCTACGACAGCGAGACGGGAGGATGCGTCGCTGGACGGGTAAGTATAATTATAATGTTTATTATTAATTTTAATCTTTTTTTACAGCCCCTGGCCCCAAACTGGCCCGAACTGTAACATGGGTTCCCCATGGAAAGCTGTATTCGGGACCATGTACTTCAGTTCAGGTTCGCCCATCCCTATTTATAAATTCTGTATTGTGTTCTGTACATAAGAACATAGCATGTACTAAAGGAACTGAAATAAGCAAGCAGAGGAATCCACCTCAAAATATTTGAAAGTTTCATCATAATTTGATTCCAAGAATATCTAAACACATGAGTCACACCAGGAAAAGTCTGCGGGAGTAAAATGTTAAGTGATGGTGACAAGTTATCCAAGACTCAGAATGCTCTACAATTCTCTGTAGGCCATTTAAAATAAAATTTAGCTCTCTTATCATTTTTGACCTTAATTATACTGACTAGACATCAGGTGAACAAGTTGGTCTCTAGAGACAAGAACATCTGCTTTCTTCTGAAGCCCTGTATTGTCTCATTACTAGCTACGGTATATTATTACTTGTCACCTGCATGACTAAGCACCCTACAAGTAATATTTGTCTACCTTTGTAAACATGAGCTAAAAACTACTATCATATTGTAAATTGTTAGTTTTCGAAGCAAAATGGTGATTTTATT
This sequence comes from Allobates femoralis, assembly GCA_033576535.1. Taxonomy (NCBI): domain Eukaryota; kingdom Metazoa; phylum Chordata; class Amphibia; order Anura; family Aromobatidae; genus Allobates; species Allobates femoralis. Next base: position 162,790,983 of record JARQOC010000001.1, read on the forward strand.
ATTCCTATTGCAAAACGGAAACATTTAAATAATGTTATACATATGTATATTAATTGGTATTTTTTCCAATATTATTGGCAATATGATCCTAAGTTGTCACACAGACATTCCAGTCGCTATTACTACACCTTTTTGCGGTTAGGAAATTCTTAGTGAAACAAACCAGTTATAAATCCCTGATGATGTTAAAGTCATGAGACCCCATGTTATGCTAATGTGGTGACAGGTAGAGGATAGGAATTGTGTAGGACCTGCTGGCTGTGGTTGGCATGGTTCAGAGAATTCTCATATTTATCAAATCACGCTTTTCATCATCTGTGGGTTTTTTTGTCTCAGAAGACAATGACATGTTGCCTACAGATGACTAGAAAGTGACACTGATGATTTTTGTTCCAATCAGTAAGATAAAGGGCATGTCTATAATGTAAAGCAGACATGTCATAAGCAGGAATAAGTAAAAGAAAACATCAGATACAACTGAAATGTTTGGAAGCTGCTGCAGATCCTCATCCAGTGAGCTCTGTCAGAAAACAACATAAAAGTATGCTGTGGACTAATAATATTAAAAGCATTCTGATAGTGATATAACTATCTTTAAAGTGCTAGGAACAAAAAATGTATTAATGCACATTAGATCAATTACCTTTCTTAATGCTTACACTACACTGCACTGTGTGCAGATTTATTAAGCAAGTTGTATTTTAGAGGATTATTTTTATTATTGATCAGCAACTATCTTCTCAATCAACCCAAAAGACTCAAATATCAAAGCTTAATATTTTTGGAAGTTGGAATGGGCTTTTTCAGATTTGGCTATCTTAGGAGGATATCTGTGTCACGTCCCCATTGGCTCGGTGGCTGGTGTTCCTGCCTCAGCCGCTGGGAGCTGCCAGATTCCTTCGGCTGATGGTGCTGGTGATAGGAGAGCTATGTCCTCATATGAACCTGCTCCTTCGACGTCTGCCTCTGTCGCTGAACGCTGCCGTGTTATTCCTGTGGGTGATATTGGTTGCAGAAGAGCGGGTCCTGCAGAGATGTCTGATAGGCGCTGCCTTCGTTCTTCTGTCAGAAGTGAGGTGGTTGGTGCCAGTCGTGCATCACCGTCTGGCCTGGTTCTAGGGGTGGTCTGGATGAGATCATCAGGCTGTGAGCTCCAGCCTATGGGAGGTAACCGCGCCCTTCAAATACCTTGGAGCCTGTCTTGCAGGCCGTCAAATATAGTCTTGGTTCCCCAGTGATATAGTGTGTGTTTGGTTTTGACTCTGACTTTTGCCTGGATTTTCGACTCTGCTACAGCCTGACAATTTTGAACCTTAGCTGCCCTCTTGGTTTTGACTTTGACCTTTGCCTGGATTTTCGACTCTGCTACAGCCTGACGTTTTTGTACCTCAACTGCCCTCTTGGTTTTGACTCAGACTCCGGACTACGTTTTTTGGGTCCTGATTTTTCTCTTCCTGGCGACCTTCCTGCTCTGCTGCTCATAATAGGCAGGTACCCCCTAGGCTCTGCTCTAATTCCAGATCCTAGTATAGGGGTTAAGAGTCTCAGGGTTTCTCGGGTTGCTGCCTTATCAGCAGCTCAGCCTCACAGCGGATGGTCGTCACAATCTGTTTGTGTAGGTAACTATTACTATGCAGAATTATTAGGCAACTTATTAAAAACCAAATATATTCCCATTTCACTTACCGTATATACTCGCGTATAAGCCGAGTTTTTCAGCCCAAAAATTGGGCTGAAAAGTCTCCCCTCGGCTTATACGCGAGTATATACGGTAATTGAAAAAAAAAAAAAAAAAAACTGGCCAAAAAAAAATCTCAAGGGTTAATACACAGCAGCCCCAGGTCCCCCTCACTGTTTGGCGCCCCCACCGCTGCGCTCATACATTACCGGTCTAGCAGCTGTCATCCTCCGGTGGCTGATCGCGGCTCCCGGCTCCGGCTTCCATCTTCTTCTGTGTCTTCCTGCATGTCACATGACCGGCCGGCGTCGCGATGACGTCATCGCGATGCGCCCCGGTCACACTGCAGGAAGACACAGAAGAAGATGGAAGCCGGAGCCGGGAGCCGCGATCAGCCACCGGAGGATGACAGCTGCTAGACCGGTAATGTATGAGCGCAGCGGTGGGGGCGCCAAACAGTGAGGGGGACCTGGGGCTGCTGTGTATTACCCCTGGGGCTGCTGTGTACTACCCCTAGGGCTGCTGTGTACTACCCCTGGGGCTGCTGTGCATTACCCCTGGGGCTGCTGTGCATTACCCCTGGGGCTGCTGTGCATTACCCCTGGGGCTGCTGTGTACTACCCCTGGGGCTGCTGTGTACTACCCCAGGGGCTGCTGTGTACTACCCCTGGGGCTGCTGTGTATTACCCCTGGGGCTGCTGTGTACTACCCCTGGGGCTGCTGTGCATTACCCCTGGGGCTGCTGTGCATTACCCCTGGGGCTGCTGTGTACTACCCCAGGGGCTGCTGTGTACTACCCCTGGGGCTGCTGTGTATTACCCCTGGGGCTGCTGTGTACTACCCCTGGGGCTGCTGTGCATTACCCCTGGGGCTGCTGTGCATTACCCCTGGGGCTGCTGTGCATTACCCCTGGGGCTGCTGTGTATTACCCCTGGGGCTGCTGTGTATTACCCCTGGGGCTGCTGTGTATTACCCCTGGGGCTGCTGTATATACCCCTGGGGCTGCTGTGTACTACCCCTGGGGCTGCTGTGTATTACCCCTGGGGCTGCTGTGTATTACCCTGGGGCTGCTGTGTACTACCCCTGGGGCTGCTGTGTACTACCCTGGGGCTGCTGTGTACTACCCCTGGGGCTGCTGTGTACTACCCCTGGGGCTGCTGTGTACTACCCCTTGGGGCTGCTGTGTACTACCCCTGGGGCTGCTGTGTACTACCCCTGGGGCTGCTGTGTATTACCCCTGGGGCTGCTGTGTATTACCCCTGGGGCTGCTGTGTACACCCCTGGGGCTGATGTGTACACCCCTGGGGCTGATGTGTATACCCCTGGGGCTGCTGTGTACTACCCCTGGGGCTGCTGTGTACTACCCCTGGGGCTGCTGTGTATTACCCCTGGGGCTGCTGTGTATACCCCTGGGGCTGCTGTGTATACCCCTGGGGCTGCTGTGTACACCCCTGGGGCTGCTGTGTACTACCTAAGGGCTGCTGTATACCACTGGGGCTGCTGTATATACTGCTGGGGCCTGCATACCACTGGGGAGGCTGCTGTATACTACCACTGGGGAGGCTGCTGTATACCACACTGCTGGGGGCTGTACACCAGTGCTGGGGTCCACCCTCGGCTTATACACGAGTCAATAGGTTTTCCCAGGTTTTGGGGGCAAAAGTAGGGGGGTCGGCTTATACACGGGTCGGCTTATACACGAGTATATACGGTATTTATTTTCACCAGGTAAACTAATATAACTGCACAAAAATCAGAAAAAAACATTTCTGACATGCAAAAACACTCAACAGCCTTCCATCCATAGGTTTTGTCAGTTGCTTGATCTGTTTACGATCAACATTGCGTGCAGCAGCCACCACAGCCTCCCAGACACTGTTCCGAGAAGCGTACTGTTTTCCCTCCCTTTAGATCTCCCATTTTAGAAGGGACCACAGGTTCTCTATGGGGTTCAGATCAGGTGAGCAAGGGGGCCATGTCATTATTTTTACTTCTTTTAGACCTTTACTGGCCAGCCACCCTGTGGAGTAGTTGGATGCATGAGATGGAGCATTGTCCTGCATGAAAATCATGTTTTTCTTGAACGATACTGACTTCTTCCTGTACCACTGCTTGTAGAAGTTGTCTTCCAGAAACTGGCGGTAGGTCCGGGAGTTGTGCTTCACTCCATCCTCAAACCGAAAAGGTCCCACAAATTCACCTTTGATGATACCAGCCCATACCAGTACCCCACCTCCACCTTGCTGGTGTTTGAGTCGGAATGGAGCTCTCTGCCGCAACTTTTGGCAACATTTTTCATGGTGGCCTCAGAACGCCGAAGGTGCTTTTACATGCCGCAATTTCAGCCTCAACCTAAGTCGATGTTGCCATACCAACAGCGTAACCAATCCGGTGGGGTTCCCTCGCCGCTTCACAAAGGAATGTGGGCGTACATGGTTAGCGCCGCAAGAACATAGGTGTGACAGACTGCTGTATTCCACTTCCCAAACACGCTGATTAGACAATGCAATAGCGTTATGATTGGCCAGCCTGCGCAGGAAGGCTGGCTAATACATGACGCCATTGCCATTTTGTAGTGTGAATGGACAGCTGTTCAAATATGGCACCCTGTGAAGGGACAGTCAATGGAAACACAGTAGCCACCACCAATCATCTCTGACGGGGTGCGGTCTCCAGCACGCTGTGGCACGCCTCCGGGAAATCAGTAGGCGACGCAGATTTCATCACTATCGCCCCTTCACATGCCAAATGCAGGGAATTTCGCCTGCATGATTGCCTCTGATTTTGGAGCAGTGCTCTAATATCGGAACCAGGCGCAACCTTTTTTATCGCCGACAAATTCCCCAATTACACGCCGCAATTGCGAGGCAATTTCACGGCGATGGTGACGGAGCAACAGATTGATGGTCAGATTTCTTGCCGCGGTTGCGGCGTGTAAAGGTACCCTTAAGGAACTGTTCCATTCAATAATGGTGTTGAAGCTGTTGTGTTCATTGACCCATAGTCAAATACATGATCCCCAATGAGTTCCAAATTGCATTCTGGTAAGGTAAACAATGTTTGCACCATGTTAGCCAGAAAAACAGAACAATATTAGAATCTGAGAGTCCTCAGTGGATGATACCTTTTAATGGCTAACTGAAAAGATGGTAAATAATAGTTTGGCACAGTAGGGGAAGCCCCACTTACCGACTTTAGGTGAGATCCCCTATAAATACTGCTGCTGGGGGCGGAGTTAGTTAGTGTGCAGACGCTAGGAGAGCTGCAAAGATGTCCTGGTGGTCGGTGCCGCGGTTAGGCCTGAGCCAGTGACCCTTTTGGCATCCCGCAAGCCTAGGAGTGGGGACAGAAGGCCAGGAGCAGAGCCGAGGGAGTGAGGAACCGATTGAGGTTCACCCACAGATGTACCGGACTTCAGGGACCTGTAGGATTATTTCAAGACTACAGAAAACCCCGTCGCACCGTGGAGACTTCAGTCACCCGGTCTCCCTGCATACCCAGAGAGAGGGAGCCAGACACCGTAGTGTACTACCGCAGTGATCAGAGAGGGTAACCCGTGGACCGCGCAGGAGGAGGGAGAGTAGAGACCTGAGGAAGTGAGGAGGCCAGTCTGGCTGCATGCAGACAGGGCTTCAATAACCGCAGAGAAGCAGAAGAGGCTTTATATCCACTTGCTGTGGAAGCTCACTGTGCACCTGGTCACCCGACAGTGCCCTGGATGTCTTTATCTGCTGTACCACCAGTAAAAAGGTAAAAGAGACTTTCTACAGTGTGTGTGCATCACTCCTCTCCGCTCCCGGTGTCCCTTATAGACTGTTCCATCACTCCCCATCCCGACCAAAAATCCCACTCCAAGCTAGCTGCCCCCTTCACACAACACTGCCCCGAAGGCCCAGCTCTACCTGTAGGGAGCTGTGCCATCTCAGCCACATTACCATCAACCTCCAGAGGTCTGTGGTGGCGCTGGTGACCCATCACCATGTACTACAGGTGGCGTCACATGACCAACTCTAATCCCCTGTACATACACCCCTTATTGAAGTGTCACCCAGGCCACGGGCTCAGGCGCTGCCACCAGTGACATCCCCCGTGAAAGCACCCACCGAGCCTGATACCCGATTACCCCAAGGCCTGGGGCTCGACAATAGCAAACTTTCAAGACTCTAAGGTCTCTTCATCAGGCTAATAATGACACAAATTCTGAACATACTTTCTAGCACTTAGCCTAGACCTTATAGAAATGAGCTTGGAGAACATGAGTGCACCTAAGGCTTGTGTTGCAAAATCAATTCAGTTTATTTTCCCTTTGATTCATTCTTAATATATTATTTACAAATCATATTAGATCATATTGCAAACTACCACTTGATGCCCCTTTCCCTTGATGTACATGTCATGTCCTTAGCAGTATACAATCCCCAACACAGTTTTCTATTTTACTAAGTATAAGACTTGACAATGAGACTAGGTAAGTATAAACAAAATGTCATAAGATGGTTATAATTCTAACCAAATTATACAGCAAAGAGAAATATAAAGAAATATTAACCTTTCTATGTCAATGGGAATATCAATCATTTGAACAACCGCTATGTAGTGCTACATGTTTATCAAACTTTGATCTGATTATGCCCAGTGGAGTTTGGTTGAGGCCTGTGACATCGACATAGGTCAACCATGCATTCATTTATAAGTTATTGTCTTTATTTAATAAACACTTTTTATAGAGTTTCAGAAAAAGCCCAACTTGAAATCACAAATTGCAAAGAAGTATGTTATGTTTGTTCATATGATATGTACTTAATGTGAATATAGTTTATGATGAATACATTTTAGATTATCCTAGCCAATGACAGTTTACAACTCAATGGTCACATTTGCACTCCACTATTTTGGTGAGAATTTTGTATCAGTTTTTCTGAGCCATAGCTCTTGGTTTTGGCTTAGAAATGTTTACACAACATGCTGACCAATGTTGTAGGAAAAACATACAAGTTACTGAAAAAGATAACATAGGCTTGCAGCAATATAGCTTACTCTAAATATGTCAATCATTTGTCACAGGCATGAGATTCAGTGATGCCTAAGTGTAAACATAGACTTAAACTGTAGGCCATTTTCTCATTGTCTTTGATAGGATTATAGTAAACAAAACCATCTATATACCATCTCACCATTATTGGCACCCCTTCAATTTTTTATAGACTCCACAATATGTTTAGAAATAAATGGAAATGTACCAACTATATCCTCAAAATTTTTTAATTAGTGATGCAAAGTAATACAACAATTAAACATTGTTTGTCAATGTACACGTTGCAATTTCAAAGAAGAAACAAAATAAACACCATGTGCAGCAATAAAGGCCCCTAATTAATACTAGGTTGCCCACTTTTTGCGACATTTCTTGTAGCATCTATAAGCTCCTTGCACTTCTCAGCTGGAATTTTCTCCCACTCTTCCTTTGCAGTTTGTTAAAGCTCTTGAATCTTTGCAGGGCTCTTTTTCCCAGTGGCAGATTTCAGCTCACCCCAAAGATTTTCAATGGGATTAAGGTCAGGAATCATGGCTGGCCATTTTAAAACAGTCCATTTTTTCTTTCCCAATCATTCTTGTGTACGTTTTAACTTGTGCTTTGGGTTATTGTTTCCTTGGACGACCCATGATCTTTAGAGAAAATTTACAGGAAATCATATTGGACTCATTAGACCAATAACTCACTTTACATGTTAAAACCTGGGCACAGAGTTTTTCATTTGGTAAAGCCCAGAAATAAAGTTAAAAAGTCTCACTGCGTTGCAGTGAGACAGTATAAAGACTGGGATAGTCACAGAAACCAGGATGAAGTTTTGAGGGGGAAAGAACAGAGTCACAAGCCCCTATACACACAGAGGGGTAAATACATCAATGTCCATGTCAATTACATATACATAGCATACCAGGAAGGCAAGTCATAATTGAATAAATACAGGCAAAATGCCCTATTCCCTGGCCTATCAGCCTGCCATGGTCACTCACCCATATGGTAAGGAGCTAAGTGACACGTGTTCGGGGCTACCCTGACACATGTTTCAGAACGAGTCTTTCATCCGGGGGTGGACCCATGATCTTGACTCAAACCAAGTTTTCATACACTGGCTAGGACATTTAACTCTAAAATCTCTTGATTATTTCCTGATTTCATGATTTCTGTGATATGGTTAGGGCCTCCAGCACCAGACCCAGCAAAACAACTCCATAGCATTATGGATCATCCACTATGCTAAACTGCTGGTAGGGTGTTCTTATCCGTATAAGCTTCATTGCACCATCTGTAAACAAACTGTTGCTTTGCATTGCCAAAAAGGTCTATTTTTATCTCATCTGTCTACAGAAAATCTCAGAAGGATTGTGGTTTGTCTTTCATTCCTTTTTATATATTTTCTTCGGCAATGGTTTCTTCCTTGGCCTTTGTCCATAAAGCTCTGCCTGGTTTAGTGGGTGGCATATGGTACTTGTTGAAAGCATGACAATAATTTTTGCATTTATTTGTAAAAAAAATTGAAATGGGTGAAAATTTTGAAAGTTTAGCAATTTTCAAACTTTGAATTTTTATACCTTTAAACCAGAGTGTAATGTCACACAAAATAGTTCATAAATAACATTTCCCATATGTCTACATTGCATAAGCACTATTTTGTAAACAAGATTTTTTTTTTCCTAGGAAGTTAGAAGGGTACAAAATTAATCTGCAATTTTTCATTTTTACATAACAATTTACAAAACTATTTTTAGAGACATCCCATTTGAAAATGACATTGAGAGGCCTACACGACAGAAAACACCCAAAAGTGACATTATTCTAAAATCTGCACTGCTAAAAACCACATTGAGGGAGTTTATTAACCCCACAGGTGCTTCACAGCAGTGAATGCAAAGTGTAATGAAAAAATTAATTTGCCAGCAGTGGGCATGCAGGTGTCCAGCTTTTAATTCCCCTCTTGAATTGAATATGAGTTAATTCAGAGACTCATAACATTTCTCAAACCTTCCAAGTACAAAAGCACAATTAAAAAATATATATATATGTATATATATATATATGTGTGTGTGTATATATATATATATATATATATATACGTAATATATATGGCATATATGTGTATACAAATATATATGTATATAGTATATGTATACAGGTGCATCTCAATGAATTAGTATATCATCGAAAAGTTAATTTACTTCAGTAATTCAATACATAAAGTGGGACGCATATATTATATATATATTATATAAAGTCTTTACAAACAGAGTGTTCTTTTCAAGTGTTCATTTCTGTAAGTGTCGCTGATTCTGGCTATGGCTTACAGCCAATGACATCCCAAAGGTCATTATCTCAGACAATTAAAACAGGGAGATTGAAAGGTCTAAAGGCCACATTACACACACAGATATATTGGTCACAGATCTCTGGTTGCAGTGAAATCATGGACACATTGCTCCATTTGTACACGGCCACAAAATGGAACAATGTGTCCATGATTTCACTGCAACCAGAGATCTGTGACCAATATATCTGTGTGTGTAACGTGGCCTTAAGAGATAAAATATTACCTAAATAGATATCAGAGGCTTCACCTTGTGTGGTTGTGACAGTTACAACCACTATAAAAGCATATCACGGCTGCTGCATTCCCCAGCGTAGTGCATATAAAGTAGGGAGGATGAAGGGTTAAAAATCTTGCTGTCTTGCTGCCATATTCCACAAGACATCAAAGGGTGAATATAATATTGATTTATTAGTCAACATGTTTCAGGGCTCTCTGACCCCTTCCTCAGGACAAATCAATATCATACTGCTATGTTTCAGGGAGCCCTGAAACGCATTGACTAATAAATCAATATTATATTCACCCTTTGATGTCTCGTGGAATATGGCAGCACAGTTTTTAATCCTTCATCCTCCCTACTTTAATTTTCTGAGATAATGACCTTTCGGATTTTATTAGCTGTAAGCCATAATCATCAACATTAACAGAAATAAACACTTGAAATAGATCACTCTGTAATTACTCTATATAAGCGTTTCACTTTTTGCATTGAATTACTGAAAAAAATAACTTTTTGATGACATTCTAATTCATTGGGATGCACCTGTATATATATATATCATGCATTGTTGCAGTGCATGCTTCTACCTAGTCCAAAAAGCTCAAATACCTCGAAAAAATACCTCTCTAAATCAATCTTTTTGACCTATTTCTTGGCAACTATATCATGAATTCCAGTCATGCCCTTGGCAGTGTCTTAACACACCTGCAGTCTGGACTGTATGTCACATTTTTGGACATAAGAGGTTTTTAGCCTCATTGATGTGTTAAATCGGATGACAGCCCCATCTTGTATATTACTATGTGTTTTATGTAAATTGTAAATTCTGCTAAACAGTTTGTTTCTGTTTTCTTAGACAGTTACATAAGATTTCTTCACAGTAGACATCTTTTTTAAAATTTAAGAATGCCCACGGGAGATGAGCCATTCAGCATTAGGTCTAAAAGCTTAACAGCTTTCCTGCCATGTCTCTCAAGAGAACTTGTTATGTGTAATATATCTGTGGTAAGGCTTAAGCGATAGTTTGTTCCCTATCTCGAGTAAAGTAAAAAATAATTATGTTTTCAGTTCATCGCTATGCTGTCTTCTATTTCATGGCAACAAATTGTATTAGGTCTTGCAAAATAGTGCAACCTGGTACGCCTAATCTAGAGAAGCACTTCATATAGTGGAATGTATCGGAAAATCATGTCATAATGACTGAATAGTGGAAGGTATCCTTTTGCATGTCTTTGGAATTAACAAGGTACAGTGCAAAAAGTAATATGTTCCTAACAACAGTGTGAAATTATCCATCCAACCAGCAAATATGTTTATGAACCTATAAATAATGTTTTATACTGGTGATACAGTTGAGCTCGTCTGTTATTTCAAGTTGGATAGAAAGTATTGCCTTCATTACCAAACACATCTTAGGAGGCTGATTGAGCAAATTAGAATTTATAAGTAAAGTATCAAGAGTGTCATCTAAAGACAGAATCTATTGAACCTTTACACATAACACAATACTCCCTATAAGCATGGCTTGTTAAGTCTGTGTAAGGCGATGAGATCACTGCTCTTTTGGGGATTTTCATCTACAATGGTTTTAGGGTTTCATTCGGATTGATGAATAAATGACTAATGCATGGGCAATTTCACTCTGAACACCAGATCAAATACAGGATGGCTTGTAACTTAAGTAATGTATGGGGAAAGGTGGAAAGGCCAGATTAACTTAATTAAAATTCAAAGCTAAGTCATACTTCAATATTCGTAGCTTAACAATCAAATTATATTTGCAACCAGGTGCAGCACAGTCTGAAGGTGTAATGAGCATTAAGTATTCATGTAGAGTCTGATTATCTAATGGACTGGGTCAGTGAAAATGAACCTTAACCACGACGGAACACAGGAAACTAAGGAGATTTCAGACATGAATATCCAAAATGACTGCAGATAATTCCAGCAGTGAAAGCTACATTTATCTAACTTTTCCCACAACTAAGTACCATCATGTATTCTTTGTACCTGCAACATCTAGACTCAATATTGCATTGATTGTGAAGCAAAATGTACAAAGAGCATAGTGGATTTCTATTCACTGTACTAAAACTATGAAAAGCACTTTTAAACATGATAGCAAAACATTACAAGGTCAAACAGGATAAAGAGATATAAATAAAGAGGTTATTTGAGTTAGAGAAAAAAATGTATTTTCTTTTTGTATAAACAGCAATGTTCTTGTGCATTGGTGTTTCATATTGTAGCCCGAACCCATTAACCTAAAAAGGCTGGAGCTGCAATACCAAACATAGATGAATGACAAGAGCAATGGTATTTGAAGGACAAATGAATGATTGAAGAGGGTGGGGCACTGTTCCTTCAGTGTATAAAGAACTTAAAGGGCCCGATGCACTGGTGATGTCAACAAGCAGTTAAGTGCACATTGTCACCGACTTGGCTTTCTTCTATCTCAAACCTTCTGTATAGCCTCATCTAATAATGAAGGAAAAAGAGGATAGACATAATTGCAAAACAAATTGTTGTTAAGGTGCACTGAACTGTTCAGCCAAACCAAGGTTTCATGAGTGCATTTGCTTAGCTTGAATAGTCATTTTATCCTGACAGGCTCTTTTTAACTAAAAATGTTTGAAGTACACACATTGTGAAAATTGTTGGTACCCCTTGTTTAATTAATATAGAATTTTCCATATATGACAGAACACCCATTGGGGGGTGAGTGATCTGTCAAGCTACTCAAATTATATACAAACAAAGAAAAAGAGTAAATGCTTATGGTACTATCAAAAGTGATTTAATTATACTGGCTTGGAGGGCAAGGTGAGGGCAGTGGACAGCTCCCCGCCACCAGTGGTACAATGGTACAATTAGTCCCTCAGGACTATACATTAGTACAGTACATATATATGGTTTTTCACAAATCCAACAGGTTTTTCTGGTGCTACCAGGTATGTACCCCATCTAGGCGAAGCCCCATACAAATTGTACAAAATGCCAATAGGTAACAGTCTTAAGTTCTAATACAGAGAGCTGTCTACCCTCATCATGATTTTTCATGCAGTAGTCAGAGTATATGGAACAAAATCTCTTAATCTGTCCCACATGAGCATAAATCAGTTAATAGAGAAAGCCATAAAAAGCATTTGTCCCAATTATTAAAAAGCACCAGTTGGATAAACAATCCATATAATTACCACTGAAACCACCAGTGGGAGGCATCTGGAGCAGGGGAAGGTTGGGGCTGCGGACCCGATGGCGTTTCGTGGCCTAAGTGCCACCTACGGCCACTTCATCAGGTAAGGTGTCCATTAGAATTTATTAGAACTTTAAGACTGTTATCTTTGGCATTTTGTACAATTTGTATGGTGCTTCGCCTAGATGGGGCAGATACCTGGTAGCACCAGAAAAACCTGTTGGATTTGAGAAAAACCATATATATTTACTGTATAAATGTATAGTCCTGAGGGACTAATTGTACCATTGTACCACTGGTGACGGGGCACTGTCCACTGCCCTCACCTTGCCCTCCAAGCCAGTTTAATAAAATCGCTTTTGATAGTACCATAAGCATTTACACTTTTTCTTTGTTTGTATACCCCTTGTTTAATGAAAGAAAAACCACAATCGTCACAGAAATAACTTGACTCTGACAAAAGTAATAATAAATAAAAAATCTATGAAAATGAACAAATGAAAGTCAGACATTGTTTTTCAACCCTGCTTCCACAGAATGAAACTAATGAAATAGGCCTAGACAGAAATGATGCTACCCCTGAAAATCAAGGTGTGTCCACTAATTAGCATCACAGGTGTCTGCAATCTTTTAATCAGTCAGTGAGCCTGTATATAGGGATACAGATACTCACTGTGCTGTTTGGTGACATGGTGTGTACCACACTCAACATAGACCAGAGGTAGCGAAAGAAAGAGTTGTCTCAGGAGATTAGAAAGATAAAAATTATAGACAAGCATGTTAAAGGTAAAGGTTATAAGACCATCTCTAAGCAGCTTGATGTTCCTGTGACTACAGCTGTGCATATTATTCAGAAATTTAAGATCCATTTTATTGTAGCCAACCTCCCTGGATGTGGTGGCCACAGGAGGAAAATTGATGATCAAAAGATGGCTAATACGAATGGTAACAAAAGAGCCCAAAAAAGATTCTAAAGAAATTAAAGGTGAACTTCAAGCTCAAGGAACATCAGTGTCAGATTGCACCATCCGTCATTCTTTGAGCCAAAGTGAACTTCATTGGAGACAACAAAGGAGGACACCATTGTCGGAAAAAAATCATAGAAAAGCCAGGCTGTAATTTGCCAAACTACATGTTGACAAGCCACAACGTTTCTAAGAGAATGTCGTATTGACAGATGAGACAAAAGTGCAGCTTTTTGGCAAGGCACATCAGCTCTATGTTCAAAGACAGAAAAATGAAGCATATCAAAAAAAGAAATCTGTCCCTACTATGAAACATGTAGGAGGACCTGTTATGTTCTGAGGCTGCTTTGCTGCATCTTGCACAGGGTGTCTTGAATCTGTGCTGGGTACGATTAAATCTCAAGACTATCAAGGGATTCTAGAGAGAAATGTGCTGCTCATTGTCAGAAAGGTTAGTCTCAGTTGCAGGTCATGGATCTTGTGATCCAAAACACACAGCTAAAACACCCAAGAATGGCTTAGAGGAAAACATTTAACTATTTTGAAGTGGCCTTCTATGAGCCCTGACCTAAATTCTATTGAGCTTCTTTGGAATGAGCTGAAACATGCCGTCTGGAAAAGGCAACCTTCAAGCACGAGATAACTAGAGCAGTTTGCGCTTGAGGAGTGGGCCAAACTACCTGTCAAGAGGTGCAGGAGTCTCATTGACAGTTGCAATAATCGTTTGATTGCAGTGATTACCTCAAAAGGTGGTGCAACAAAATATTAAGTTAAGGGTACCATCATTTTGGTCCAGGATTATATCATGAGTTTAACTTTGTAAAAAAAATTCTGTGGACGCAGGGTTGAAAAGCAATATCTGACTTCCATTTGTTCATTTTCATAGATGTTTTTATTTATTATAACTTTTGTCAGATTCAAGTTATTTCTGTGACCATTATGTGTTATTTAGTGATGAGCGAGTACCAAAATGCTCGGGTGCTTGTTGCTCAGGCCGAGCATCCCAAGATACTCGTGTACTCGGCCCGAGCACCGAGCCCAATGTTATCCTATGGGAGACCCAAGTATTTTTATGAAATGACCCCCGGTAGCATGTAGAAACCCTAAAAATGTCACAAAAGTCTCAGAAGAGTACTCAAATGTCATGGCAACAGCATGGGGAAGACCCCTGTAAGCATCTCTCACTCAAAAGTCACAGCTGTGAAGAATGTTGTCCGAATTTTACGGCATTTTTACGGACTCACCAGAAAACTTTCCAAAATGACAGCAAAAAGAATTTTCATGGCGGAAATGTTAAGGGCACATACCCAATAGTGAGATAGGGCTGGTGTATGTTACTTTTTGTGATTGCATGAAAGATTTTACGTTAAAACATTGTGTGGCACTCCGATGTCCCTGAGAAGAGACGTACATGAAGGCCTCTTGACATAATGTGCCCATTTTGAGGAAGTGGGTCTATTGTAGTATTTTCCTTTGCCAGGGCAGTCCAAAATTGGGAAGTTCACCAATGCCCCTGGATAGAGACGTACATGAGGGCCTGCAAACCTGAAGTGCAAATTGTAAGGAAGTGGGTGTATTGTAGTATAGCCCTTTAACAGGGCAGCCAAAAATTGAGAGCCTCCACATTGTCCCTGGATAGAGACCTGCATGAGGGCCTGTAAACCTGAAGTGCCCATTGTAAGGAAGTGGGTGTATTGTAGTATAGCCCTTTGCCAGGGCAGCCAAAAATTGGGAGGCTCCACATTGTCCCTGGATAGAGACGTGCATGAGGGCCTGTAAACCTGAAGTGCCCATTGTAAGGAAGTGGGTGTATTGTAGTATAGCCCTTTGCCAGGGCAGCCAAAAATTGGGAGGCTCCACATTGTCCCTGGATAGAGACGTGCATGAGGGCCTCAAAACATTGTTCCCATTGCAAAGGAGCGGGTCTCCTGTCGTTGTAATGCTCATTCTGAAAGAATGGGCGAAAAAATTTACCACTGGGGGTATACATGAAACAACGGCCTAACTTTTGTAATGGTCATCATGGTGGTGCATGAGGAGAAGGAGGAGCAGTCCAGCGATTAGCCAAAGTCCACAAGTGTGTACCCATGGGTGAGTGAAGGTACATGGCAAATTCCCGTTACAAAATTTAAATTCCGCTCTCATTTGCTGGTTGGGTGGTGAAGTCTGGCCCAATCCAACCCTTGTTCATCTTGATCAGAGTCAGCCTGTCAGCATTTTCAGTTGACAAGTGGGTGCGTTTATCAGTAATGATTCCACCTGCTGCACTAAAAACACGCTCTGACAAAACGCTAGCGGCAGGGCAGGCCAGGACTTCCAATTCATGCCACATGTCCAGCTTGGATACCCAATAATTGTAAGGCACAGAGGAATGTCGGAGTACAGTTGTTCGATCTGCAAGGTACTCCTTCAGCATCTGGGCAAACTTACCATTTCTTGTGGCACTACCCCGCACCTCAGGGGTTGTGGTACGTGAAGGGCTGAGAAAACTGTCCCATATCTTAAAGACTGTTCCCCTATCTCTGGTGGATTGGACTTGTGCCCCTCTCGGCTGTACGCCTTGGTTGTCCACCGATTCCTGACCTATGCCGCTAGCGTTTTGTGAAAGGAATGCTTTGCCTACTTCCGCGACTATGGCCTTCTGGAACTGCTGCATTTTGGCTGACCTCTCCCCTCAGGAATAAGAGACATAAAGTTCTCCTTGTAGCGTGGGTCTAACAGTGTTACCAACCAGTAGTGATTGTCGGCCAAGATGTTCTGAACCGAGGTCACGAGCCAGGCAGCTTACCATAAAGTCAGCCATGTGCGCCAGACTCTTAACACCCATCACTTCAGTGTCCTGACCAACATGATGACTTAACACGCTGTCCTCCTCCTCCTCCCCTCATCCCCCTCCTCATCTCCCCTGTCCTCTGGCCAGCCACGCTGAACCGAGGGTATGACTGGTGTGCATGTCATATCCTCAATTTGACCGGAGAGTTGCTCCATGTCTTCATCCTCCTCCTCCTTGTCATAGTCCTCCACTGCACATTGTGATGAGATGAGGCTGGGCTGTGTGTTATCACCCACACTACTGTTTCTTGCTCCATCCATCGCGCTCCGCCTGCAATGCATCATGTTTGTTTTTGAGCAGAGACCGTTTTAGAAGGCAGAGAAGCGGTATGGTGACGCTAATAATGGCGTCATCACCGCTCACCATCTTGGTGGAGTCCTCAAAGTTTTGGAGGACAGTACATAGGTCGGACATCCATCTCCACTCCTCAGGTGATATCTGTGGAGTTTGACCCATTTCCCGACGGCTTAGGTGATGCAGGTACTCAAAAACTGCCCTCTTCTGCTCACAAATCCTGACCAACATGTGCAGAGTTGAATTCCAACGCGTGGGGACATCACACAGCAGTCTGTGAGCTGGAAGCTGCAAACGCCGCTGAAAGCCGGCAAGGCCGGCTGAAGCAGTAGGTGACTTTCGAAAATATGAAGGCAGGCGGCGAACTTTTACGAGCAGATCAGACAGCTCTGGGTATGATTTTAGAAACCGCTGAACCACGAGGTTGAGCACATGGGCCACGCCTGGAACATGTGTCAGCTGACCTCGCCTCAAAGCCGCCACCATGTTCCGGCCATTGTCGCACGCGGCCTTTCCTGGCTTTAGGTTCAGAGGTGTGAGCCAGTGATCTGCCTGCTGTTTCAGAGCTGTCCACACCTCTTCTGCATTGTGGGGTTTGTCACCTATTCATATTAGCTTCAGCATAGCCTGTTGCCGCTTCGCCGGAGCAGTGCTGCAGTGCTTCCAGCTTGGGACTGGTGTGGAGGGTAAAGTGGATGAGGATGCGCAGGAGGAGGAGGTGGAGGCTGAGGAGCATGAATTCCGGAGCTGTAGAGTGTGGGTGAAACCCTGACTGAGGTAGGGCCTGCAATCCTTGGTGTGGGAAGGACGTGTTCCGTCCCTCGCTGAGACTGGGTCCCAGCTTCCACAATATTAACCCAGTGTGCCGTCACCGAGATGTACCGGCCTTGCCCACAAGCACTTGTCCACGTGTCTGTGGTTAGGTGGACTTTGGCTAAAACAGCGTTGTTCAGGGCATGTGTGATGTTTTGTGACACGTGGTTATGTAATGCTGGGACGGCAAACCGGGAGAAATAGTGGCAGCTGGGGACCGAGTAACGTGGGACAGCTGCCGCCATCAGGTCGCGGAATGCTTCCGTCTCCACCAGCCTAAAAGGCAGCATTTCCAGCGCAAGCAGTCGCGAAATGCTACCATTTAGAACGGTAGCATGTGGGGCGTTGGCAGCGTATTTGTGCCTGCTTTCAAAAGTTTCGTGCATGGATAATTGAACGCTGCGCTGGGACAAGGAGGTGCTTGATGATGGTCTTATTTCTACGTGGGCAACTACAGGTGCAGGGCAGGAGGCTTGTTCGCATGCAGCAACAACAGGGGATTGGCTCGCATGCACAGCACCTGAAGACGTAGCAGTGACATCAGCAAGCACTGCTCCTTGACAAAGTTGCACATCCCACAAAGTCGGGTGCTTGGCTGACATGTGCCTGATCATGCTGGTGGTGGTCAGGCTGCTAGTTTTGGTACCCCTGCTGATGCTGGCATGGCAGGTGTTGCAAATGGCCTTTTTAGAATTATCTGGAGCCAACTTAAAATACTGCCAGACTCGGGAAGACCTAACAATTAGTTCAGGCACCTTGTGTCGTGTGTTGTTCCGGGGAACAGTTGCCTGACTTCTGCCTGGGGCCACTACCCTGCTTCTTACTGCCTGTTGTGATGCTAAGATCCCTCCCCCTGTGCACTGTGTCTCGTCTCTCCCTCTGCATCTCCTCCTGCCCAGTTTGGGTTCATTTACTTGATCATTCCAGCATCGGTACATACGCTCTCCTCATGACCCACTTCAACAGGAGCTGGCGAGACACCAGAATGTGCGAATGGATATGTGAACAGCTCTTCCGAGTGTCCAAGTGTGGGATCAGTAATGTCCGTGGACGTGTACTCGGCCTGGTGGTAGGAAGAAGGATCAGGTTGTGGAATGTGCGGTGCAGTATCACGGCTACTGACACTTGACCGTGTGGAAGACAGGGTGTTTGTGGTGGTGCCAATCTGACTGGAAGCATTATCCGCTATCCAACTAACAACCTGTTGACACTGGTCTGGGTCGAAAAGGGGTGTACTGCTTCGGTCCTTTGTTGTGGCGAATTAGAGCTTGCACACGACCTCGGCCTCTGCCTGCACCACCATCACGTCCACTTCCTTGTCCCTTGCCAACACCCTTGCGCATTTTCAATGCTGTACTGACGGTACACAGCTAAATGAAGGCGTCCAACAGACTGGTTTTATCTGGACAATCAGATTATAGCTATTGCTACCAGCTTTTTAAGAGCGAAATTAGAGATTAAGTCAGACACAGACGGAGACGTGTATTCACTCTACTTGTGTGTTATATCCTAGTTTGTGCAAAACACACAAAAGTGCACCCGTACGCTGCCACAACGGGCACACACTTGCGGTTTTAAATGCACGCACTAAGAACCTAACAGTTTTTAGGAGCGAGAATTTGTGAGAAGTCTGACACTATCACGTGCTGCTGACATGTATTATTCACTCTACTTGTGCGTTATATCTAGTTTTGCAAAAACAACAAAAGTTCACCGTACGCTGCCACCAACGGGCACACACTTGCGGTTTGTAAATGCACGCACTAAGAACCTAACAGCTTTTTAGGAGCGAGAATTAGTGAGAAGTCTGACACTATCACGTGCTGCTGACGTGTATTATTCACTTAAATGCATCAACCACTGAGGACGCTCAGATTCTAATAAATAGTTTTATGAGCACTCATTGAAGTACAATACAAAATAATATTGTGGTACCGTGTTAGCCAGAGAAATCAATGTAAATACTTAAGTCCCAAAAAATTTGAGAAAAGTATTGTAGGAGTAATACCTTTATTGGATTAACCAAAAAATTATATTTGTAAGCTTTCAAAGCTCAAGGCTCCTTCATCAGACAATATTACAAATGACTTACTGAAACATTATAATACAAAATACAGCAGGACATGAGGTGATGCTAAGTCGAGGTGGGCTAAGGAAATTGAAATTAAGTCTTTGTTACTGATGTAGTGAGGTGGAGTGTTTTTTTACACATCAGAAATTGAAATGAAGTCTTTGTTACTGATCTAGATGAGGTGGAGTGGTCTTTTACACATCAGAAGATCTTCTTGTAGAAGTGTTGTGTGTATATAATGACTCATGAATCCAGGTGTCAAATTGAACCCTTTTTTTAGGGATTGGAAAAATTCTTATGAATTTGAATGCCCATATTTTACTTTCCCTATAAGTTTTGAAGTGACCTTTCAATATTAGAACTTTTAAGTCATTTTTTAAGAGCACTCATTGAATCATACATTGCACAGCCAGTTTGGTGAACCAGCGATTTTTGCTTTAATACATCATATACCCAGTTTATATGGCGTGTCAAGCAAAGAACCCAGGACCACTTTTAACTATGCACCAATAATTTTGTAAAAAAAAAAGAATTTAAAGTGTGATAGTAACTAAACCTAAAAAAAAATATGAATCTGGTATTGCTGTATTCATACTAACTTTAGAAATAAAGCCACGTAATCACGTACACCTCATGGTGAACAGTGTAAAAAAATAAATATATAAACACCGTATTCTTCGCTTTATTGATGCAACCGTTTTAAGAGATTCACCCCAAATTTGGTTAAGGGAAAGAGAAAAAAATAATGCTTAATCTTAAATTAGGTCTGTCTTATAATGCCAATGTCCATCTTGCAATCAGTATGTATGTTCCCCATCCTAGTATATATGTTTACCATCCTAGTACATAACCCCCATTCTGGTACATATATATATACCATCCTGGTGCAAAGCCCCCGTCCTGGTACATAGCCGCCATCTTGGTACATAGCCCCCGTCATGTTACATGGCCCCCATTCTGGTCATAGCCTCACATCCTGGTACAAAGCCTCCTAATCCTGGTACATAGCCCCATCCTTCTACATCGCCCTCATAGTGGTACATGGCCACCCTTCCTGTTTATTTATGAACCCCTACCCTTGTACATATACCCCATCCTGGCATCTACAGTACAGACCAAAGGTTTGGACACACCTTCTCATTCAAAGAGTTTTCTTTATTTTCATGACTATGAAAATTGTAGATTCACACTGAAGGCATCAAAACTATGAATTAACACATGTGGAATTATATACTTAACAAAAAAGTGTGAAACAACTGAAAATATGTCTTATATTCTAGGTTCTTCAAAGTAGCCACCTTTTGCTTTGATTACTGCTTTGCACACTCTTGGTATTCTCTTGATGAGCTTCAAGAGGTAAAACTTACCATCCATGTCACATCCAAAAACCAACACTGCACTTGCAGGATGCAGTCAGACCCCACTATGTGAAGCAAGCACCAGGTGCAGGCTGATAAAAATCACCTCTACCTACAACAAAGTGTGGGAGGCGACCTGCCATGCACACTATGGGCCTGCTTAGGACACCATTCACACTGATACAAAATGATGCAGAGTGTCCTAAAGCTACCCACCGGCCCTGCCACCTGACCAATGGGCCGCCCAGTACGATGCCTCTGCACCACTAGATGAACAGCGCCCTATGGAGCCCAGCTGCACCCCGAAAATTATAAAAAAGTGCAAAAAAGTCTTTTATATGATAAAAAAACTCTATAGATGAGGTATTGGTTCATGTATTGGCCAAGACACCCAAGCTCATGATCCACGTCATGGATCCTCACGCTCATGAGTCCCAACAAAAATATGTCCTTTTATTTGATTTACTTTTAGTATGTATGTTTGTTGGGACTCAACCTGGGTTTATTAAGATGTTTAGACACTTGGTATGTTGTTAAATATTTCCCTGGTCTATGTTAAATACCTTGTCTGTATACCTTTGGGGGATAGAACCCAGAAGGCTTGTATGGTATATCTAGTTCTTGTTCTGATACTCCACAGAGAATTATCTGAAAAGAGGGACTACATGGTTTTAACCTCAAATTTATTTATTTTTTCATTTATTCATCAAATTTCAACATACATTATCTCAAAGGAACTCCACAGTTTATATTAAGTTTTCTCATCACTTTTATTATCACTTTTATTATCTCCTTTTATATTTTAGACTTTTTAACTTAATTAATAAATAATGTATTCTAACATTTATTTTAACTTTCATAAGTTGAATAATAGAACTCCTATAAAATCCTGGATCTTGCTCTTTTGCTCTTTTCTTCTTCTGTTCTTTCCCCCTTTTTTACCTAGAAAATAAATAAACGCAATTAATTACTGGAACATTGAGAGCAATAAGAAGGGATTTACCAATCTTGGTTTGTGATACAACAGAGCACAGTGGCGCTAGACACTGATAAAGATACACACTTTATAATCTGTTGAGACCTGCCGGTTCTATCCCCCTGAGAGGAGAATAGAATTTTTTATCTCTGTGAACTTTTTGTCCAGATTTTTAAGATGCTTTTACAGGCGTTTCCGCTTGGAATTTCTCTGATTTTTTTGCACAGTTCTTTTAATCGGATTTTTAAAATTGATTGTGTGATATTATATTATTGATTATATAGTGAATATTAGTTCTTTGTGATAATTGCGCCAAAATCTGTGACCCTTCCCATTTTGATGACGTTTTTGACGTCATTATTGATGGTTACCCCCACTAATCATTATTATGAAGTTGACTATATATATGACTGGAGCTGTGGGGTGAGGGTATCCCTGAGGAAGGTGCCAGGAGGGCACCGAAACGCGTCGGAGGTAATAAAGGAGTTCGTTTTGAAGTATCATCTACCCGTGTGTTCCTTTGGAGTGAGTGGATTTGGCAGCGCGTACTGTGATACACCTTTTCTTCCCTGCAATCTGAGGTTTAATAAGTGGGATTTCTTGACTTTTAAATGGGGTTGGGACCATCAGTTGTGTTGTGCAGAAGTCTGGTGGATACACAGCTGATAGTCCTACTGAATAGACTGTTAGAATTTGTATTATGGCAAGAAAAAAGCAGCTAAGTAAAGAAAAATGAGTGGCCATCATTACTTTAACCCCTTCAGGACCCAGCCTATTTTGACCCTAAAGACCTTGGCCTTTTTTGCAATTCTGACCAGTGTTTCT
The DNA here is from genome assembly GCA_033576535.1 of Allobates femoralis. Lineage (NCBI taxonomy): Eukaryota > Metazoa > Chordata > Amphibia > Anura > Aromobatidae > Allobates > Allobates femoralis. The sequence goes on from JARQOC010000001.1 coordinate 162,813,582, forward strand.
TTATGAGGTTATAACTCGGGAACGCTTCAACTGATCCTAGCGATTCTGAGATTGTTTTTTCGTGACATATTGGGCTTCATGCTAGTATTAAATTTAAGTCGATAATTTTTGCGTTTATTTGTGAAAAAATTAAAAATATGGCAAAAATTTTGAAAATTTCACAATTTTCACATTTTTAATTTTTTTTTCTGATAAACAAGAGAGATATGTGACAGAAAAAAGTTATTAAATAATATTTCCCACATGTCTACTTTACATCAGCACAATTTTGGAAAAAAAAAATTTTTTTGTTAGGACGTTATAAGGGTTCAAAGTTCATGAGCAATTTTTCATTTTTCAACCAAAATTTACAAAACCATTTTTTTTAGTGACCACATCACATTTGAAGTCCTTTTGAGGGGTGTACATGACAGAAAACACCCAAAAGTGACACCATTCCAAAAACTGCACCCCTCAAGCTACTCAAAACTACATTCAAGAAGATTATTAACCCTTCAGGTGCTTCACAGGAACTAAAGCAAAGTGGAAACAAAAAATGGATATTTTAATTTTTTTATCAAAAATGTTCTTTTAGCCTCAATTCTTTCATTTTCACATGGGCAACAGGATAAAATGGATCTTAAAATGTGTTGTGCAAATTCTCCTGAGTACATCGATACCTCATATGTGGTCATAAACCACTGTTTGGGCGCACGGCAGGGCTCAGAAGGGAAGGAGCGCAATTTGAATTTTGGAGCTAATTTTACATTCAAAAAGTAAAATTGCGCTCCTTCCCTTCTGACCCCTGCCGTGCGCCCAAACAGTGGTTTATGACCACATATGAGGTATCGGTGTACTCAGGAGAAATTGCCCAACACATTTTAGGATGAATTTTATGCTGTTGCCACGTGAAAACGAAAAAATTTAGGCTAAAAGAAAATTTTTGTGAAAAAAAAAGTACTATTTCATTTTCACAGATCAATTTGTAAAGCACCTGGGTGTTCAATATGCTCACTACCCATCTAGATATGTTTCCTGGGGGGTCTAGTTTCCAAAATGGGGTCACTTGTGGGGGAGCTCCAATGTTTAGGCACACAGGGGCTCTCCAAACACGACATGGTGTCCGCTAACAATTTGAATAAAAATCAGCTCAAATTGTTAGCTGTAACCATGTTGTGTTTAGTGAGCCCCTGTGTGCCTAAACATTGGGGCTCCCCCACAAGTGACCCCATTTTGGAAACTAGACCCCCCAGGTAACATATCTAGATGCATAGTGAGCACTTTGAACCCCAAGGTGCTTCACAAATTCATCCATAAAAATGAAAAAGCACTTTTTTTTCCACAAACATTTTCTTTTTTCATTATTATGGATCAATTTGTGAAGCACCTGGGGGTTCAATATGCTCACTACCCATCTAGATATGTTCCTTGGGGGGTCTAGTTTCCAAAATGGGGTCACTTGTGGGGGAGCTCCAAAGTGGAGACGCACAGGGCTCTCCAAACGCGACATGGTGTCTGCTAACAATTTGAATGCAAAATCAGCTCAAATTGTTAGCTGTCACCATGTTGCGTTTGGTGAGCCCCTGTGTGCCTAAACATTGGGGCTCCCCCACAAGTGACCCCATTTTGGAAACTAGACCCCCCATGGAACTTATCTAGATGCATAGTGAGCACTTTGAACCCCCAGGTGCTTCACAAATTCATCCGTAAAAATGAAAAAGTACTTTTATTTCCACAAAAATTTTCTTTTTTCAGTTTTACAGATTAATTTGTGAAGCACCTGGGGGTTCATTATGCTCACAACCCATCTAGATAATTCCCTGAGGGGTCTAGTTTCCAAAATGGGGTCACTTGTAGGGGAGCTCCAATGTTTAGGCACACAGGGGCTCTCCAAACGCGACATGGTGTCCGCTAACAATTTGAGCTGATTTTCCATTCAAATTGTTAGCAGACACCATGTCGCGTTTGGAGAGACCCTGTGTGCCTAAACATTGGAGCTCCCCCACAAGTGACCACATTTTGGAAACTACACCCCCCAAGGAACATATCTAGATGCATAGTGAGCACTTTGAACCCCCAGGTGCTTCACAAATTGATCCGTAAAAATGAAAAAATAAATTTTTTGTGGAAATAAAAGTACTTTTTCATTTTTACGGATCAATTTGTGAAGCACCTGGGGGTTCAAAATGCTCACCACCCATCTAGATAAGTTCCCTGGGGGCTCTAGTTTCCAAAATGGGGTCAATTGTGGGGGAGCTCCAATGCTTAGGCACACAGGGGCTCTCCATACGCGACATGGTGTCCGCTAACAATTGGAATTGTTAGCGGACTCCATGTCGCGTATGGAGAACCCCTGTGTGCCACTAGCATTGCCACCAGCACAAGGGCAACTGGAAGAGTTGGGGTACAGCACCAGAAAATGGCACCTCTAATGTGCTATTTTCTGGGGTGGCTGTGGGTTGCAATTTGCAGCGGTGGGGGGCCACAACATTTGGGTCTCTCCATGATGAGGATTGCAGCCCCCCAACTGCCAAGTTGTACCTGGCTGGCATCCAAAAATAAGGCAAAGCTCCTTGTCATTTTATTGGTAGAAGTAAAAAAAAATGGCATGGGGCTCCGCCATATTTTTGGTCCAGCCAGGTACAACTTGGCAGCTACGGACTGCCACCAGCCCCCAGCTGCCTCGTCATACCTGGCTGGAACCAAAAATACAGCGAAGCCTATTTTTTTATATTTCTAGAATTATTTCTAGAAAAAAAATGACATAGGGCTCCGCCATATTTTTGGTCCAGCCAGGTACAACTTGGCAGCTACGGACTGCCACCAGCCCCCAGCTGCCTCGTCATACCTGGCTGGAACCAAAAATACAGCGAAGCCTATTTTTTTTTTCTTTTCTAGAATTATTTCTAGAAAAAAAATGACATAGGGCTCCGCCATATTTTTGGTCCAGCCAGGTACAACTAGGCAGCTGGGGACTGGAATCCTCAGCATAGAGAGGCCCAAGCGTTCTGGGCCCCCCATGCTGCGAATTGCAGCCCGCAGCCGCCCCAGAAAATGGCGCATTCATTGAAGCGCCATTTTCTGGCGCTGTACCCAGGCTCTTCCAGTTGCCCTGGTGCCGGTGGCAAACTGGGTAATAAAGGGGTTAATGCCAGCTTTTTATTGGCAGCTGGCACTAAGCCCGAGATTCATAATATAGGGCCAATGTTAGACCCGCCATTAGGAATCTCTGGTAAATAGTCAGAAAATACACACAGAGAAAAATCTCTTTATTTGAAAAAAAAACACAAACAAAATTCGGACTCCATCTTTATTGTAAAGATCCGACGTAGTCCACAATGAAGGTCCCACGATGCTCGATCGCCTCCGACGTAGTCCACAACGAAGGTCCCACGACGCTCGATCGCCTCCGACGTAGTCCACAACGAAGATCCCACGACGCTCGATCGCCTCTGCTACATCCAGAGACTGCAGCAAGGGATCAAGTGTCCTCTTGTTGTAGTCTCTGGGATCAACGTCATGGTGCACGGTATGGCACATCATTGCCATACCATGCACCATGACGCTGATCCCAGGGACTACAACAAAAGGACACTTGATCCCTTGTTGTAGTCTCTGGGATCAGTGTCATAGTGCACTGTATGGCAATGATCTGCCATACTGTGCACCATGACGCTGATCCCAGAGACTACAACAAGAGGACAGTTGATCCCTTATTGTAGTCTCTGGGATCAGCGTCATGGTGCACGGTATGGCACATCATTGCCATACAGTGCACTATGACACTGATCCCAGAGATTACAACAAGGGATCAAGTGCTCCCTTGTTGTAAGTCTCTGGCGATAGTGGATCCAATCACCATGGAAACTAAGTGCTGTGATCTATGAGATCACAGCACTTAGGGGGTTAACACAGAGCCAGGGCACAGCAATCACACAGATGCTGTGCCCTGGCTGTGACACTGCTCCTCTGCACCCTCATCTCCATGCTGGGAGATAACTGTGCAGAGGAGCCGGCAGAAGAAGGAGGACGCCGCAGGAAGAGGACAGCAACAGAGAAGATAGAAGACAGAGCAGACCGGAGGACAGAGGAAGAAGAGCGGAGGAAAGAGGGAGAAGAGCGGAGGACAGAGGAGAAGAAAGAAGACAGGTGAGAGGCCTGGAGAGAAGCAGCGGAGACCACCGGAGAGCGGGGGGAGAGGACCGGAGGGCAGGGGGAGAGATCCGGAGGGGAGGGGATAGATCCGGAGGGGGGGGGAGATCCGGAGGGCAGCGGGGGAGATCCGGAGGGGGGAGGGAGATCCGGAGGGGGGGGGGGAGATCCGGAGGGCAGCGGGGGAGATCCGGAGGGGAGGGGGAAGATCCGGAGGGGGGGAGATCTGGAGGGCAGCGGGGGAGATCCGGAGGGCAGCGGGGGAGATCCGGGGGGCAGCGGGGGAGATCCAGAGGGGAGGGGGGAGATCCGGGGGGCAGGGGAGGCACATTGGCAGCCAGGGGAGAGAGCAGAGGGCCTTGGCTGGATTCACTCCGATTGGCAGTTTCACTTTCACTTCACTGCCAATCGGAGCGGTCCTAGCCCCGGGGGGGCTAAGCCACCCCCCCTGGGGTACAGTGCAGGTCCTTCCGTACCTGCGGCTCTATTAACCCCTTAGTGACCGCGGTTAATAGAGCCGCAGGACCGGAAACTGGCGAGGACGCAGCATATGCGTCCAAGGTCGGGAACAAACTTGTTTTCAGGACGCATATGCTGCGTCCTGGGTCGGGAAGGGGTTAAAAATGAAGGTCAGTCAGACCAAAAAATGGGGAAAACTTTGACAGTGTCACCAAGTGCAATTGCAAAAACCATCAAGCGCTATAAAGAAACTGGCTCACATGAGGACCGCCCCAGGAAAGGAAGACCAAGAGTCACCTCTGCTGCAGAGGATAAGTTCATCTGAGTCACCAGCCTCAGAAATCGCAGGTTAACAGCAGCTCAGACTAGAGACCAGGTCAATGCCACACAGAGTTCAAGCAGCAGACACATCTCTACAACAACTGTTAAGAGGAGACTTTGTGCAGCAGGCCTTCATGGTAAAATAGCTGCTAGGAAACCACTGCTAAGGACAGGCAACAAGCAGAAGAGACTTGTTTGGGCTAAAGAACATAAAGAATGGACATTAGACCAGTAGAAATCTGTGCTTTGGTCTGATGAGACCAAATTTGAGATCTTTGGTTCCAACCACCGTGTCTTTGTGCGACGCAGAAAAGGTGAACGGATGGACTCTACCTGCCTGGTTCCCACAGTGAAGCATGGAGAAGGAGGTGTGAAGGTGTTGGGGTGCTTTTCTGGTGACACTATTGGGGATTTATTCAAAATTGAAAACATACTGAACCAGCATGGCTACCACAGCATCTGGCAGCGGCATGCTATTCCATCCAGTTTGCGTTTAGTTGGATCATCATTTATTTTTCAACAGGACAATGACCCCAAACACACCTCCAGGCTGTGTAAGGGCTATTTGACCAAGAAGGAGAGTGATGGGGTGCTACACCAGATGTCCTGGCCTCCACAGTCACCAGACCTGAACCCAATCGAGATGGTTTGGTGTGAGCTGTACTGCAGAGTGAAGGCAAAAGGGCCAACAAGTGCTAAGCATCTCTGGGAACTCCTTCAAGACTGTTGGAAGATGATTTCCGGTGACTACCTCTTGAAGCTCATCAAGAGAATGCCAAGAGTGTGCAAAGCAGTATACAAAGCAAAAGGTGGCTACTTTGAAGAACCTAGAATATGAGACATATTTTCAGTTGTTTCACTCTTTTTTGTTAAGTAATTCCACATGTTTTAATTCATAGTTTTGATGCCTTCAGTGTGAATGTTCTATTTTCATAGTCATGAAAATACAGAAAACTCTTTGAATGAGAAGGTGTGTCCAAACTTTTGGTGTACTATATATCCCCCATCCTGGTGCATGCCCCCCTCATTCTGGACCCACCATTACTTACCAAGGGGGTGTTGCAATGGCAAAGCATAGGTGCCGGAGGCAGGTTTCATGGTTCCATAGAGGGTGGGAGCAAAGTTGCAGCCCGGAGCTGCATGAGGGTAGGTTATGACAGCATGCAGTGGGGGCCACCACTGGACACTAAAAGTTGAGATGGCCACGAGGCGGTGCATGGGGTCACTTGTAGGGGGTTTCCTCTGTTTAGGCACATCAGGGGCTCTCCAAATGGAATATGGCAACCTCTATTATCTTAGACATTTTTGCTCTCCAAAATCCAAATAGCGCTTCTTCTCTTGCGAGCCCACTAGTTTTACACCAGATATGAAGTATCTGTGTAGACAGGAGAATTCGTACAACAAATTATATTTTCCAGTGTTCTCCTTGTAAAAATGAAAAAAATTGAGGTTAAAATAACATTTTATTTACAAAAATGTATTTTTTCATTTTCACTGCTCATCTTTATAAAACTTCTGTAAAGTACCTGAGTGTTCAAAGTGCTTACCTCCACACATCAAGATAAATTCCATTAAGGGTGTAGTTTCCAAAATAAAGTGACTTGTGGGGGTTTCCACTGTTTAGACACATTGAGGACTGTCTGCTAACAATTTCAGCCAAAGCTAATTCTGCTCTTGAAAATTCAAACAGTGCTTCTTTCCTTCCAAGCCCTTTCCATGCACCTAAATAGTATTCCATCCCATATGTGGTATGGGTGTAAGGAAGAATTTGCACAACAAATTGTATGGTCTATTTTCTCCCTCTACCCTTATGAAAATGAAAAAATTGCGCTAAAGCAATATTTTTGTGGGACAAATGTTAATTTGTTTTTCTTTCCCATTACTTTTTTCTTGTGAAGCACCCAAAGGGATAAATCAAGGTATTGAATGTAGTTTAGCACTTTGAGGGTGCAGTTTCAAAATTACCTTTTTGTTTTCTCTGGACCCTTAAAGTCATTTTAAATATGATGTGGTACCTCAAAAAGGTTGGTTTTGTAAATTTTGTTGGAAAAACTAGAAATTGCTGATTATCTCTTAACCCTTCCAACTTCCTAACAAAAATTACTATTTTTTTTTTAAAATGGGGGCCTATGTAAAGTAGACATGTGGCAAATGTTATTTATTAATCATTTTGTGTGATGTAACTATCTGGTTTAAGGGCATAAAAAATCAAACTTTGAAAATTGTAAAATTTTCTAATTTTTATAACATTTTCTATATTTTCATGAATAAACACAAGTAATATTGAATTTGAATGCAGAAGGAAAACCGGGCACTGACCTTATATTGCTGCAGTTGAAATTGTGGCACAGAACCACACAGGATCTGTTGAAGAGTAAGCACTACTCGAAACGGGATCCGTCATCCCTGCACCTCCCTCCCCGCACCCTCCACCTGATGTAATACTGCGACTGGAATAAACATACCTGTCTTCACCGGTCCAATGAGTGCCGCCTTCTTCTTTCTTTATGGATGAAAACAAGTAATATTGACCAAACTTTAGCACTCAAATGAAGTGCAATATGACTTGGAAAAACAATCTCAGAATCACTGGGATCCATCGAAGTGTCCCAGTGTCACAAAGGTGACACTGGGCAGAATGTAAATAACACTATGTAACATGTGTTTTGTTCCCAGGGAATAAATGTAATTTCTTAATTGGTTATATCATAAAAACATGGAAAAAGACTCCAAAGACTTTGATTTTGTGGTCAGGACAGTGTGAAGTTGAAATTGGAAAACTGTATTTAAGGAAAATTACAAATGTTTGGGTTTCAGTTTATAAAAACAAAATATATTTTTTTCAAAGCATTAGTATACTTTAATCAAATTGCTACAAAATGATGAAAAGGAACTGAGAAATATTTACTTTTGCAAGATTTACAAGGGTATGTCAGACTACACTCATGCATTAATCCCCAAATATAGTCCCCAATCATGTTTTCATTGTAGTTTCCCTGGTAGTGACATCCAAATGGTAGGATATCTTGATAAAAGCGCTCTTGTTGCTCCTCTGAATAGGTTCCATTGTTCTGTTTGACTCTATCAATATGGGCACCAAGGATATGGACGGTTAAAGATATATTGCAGCCCATTTTGGTAAAGGCACCCAGGTTCTGTATCAATCTATCAAGATGTCCACAAAGGATATGGTCTTTTGGAGACATATTGCAGGCCATTTTGGTATAGATTTTCTCATCCAATGAAACTATAGATGGTCTCAACCAATGAAACAGTTTTCAGCTTTATGATTTCCAAGGAAGCCTGTAACTACTGTAACCAAACTGGTCCATGCTTCTTTATCCTTTTTTTAAGGAGGTTGAGAAACTCTTTAAACTCTGTAACTATCTTGATATGAAGGCCAACAAAACATCAGCTTTAAATTTGGCTTCTAAAAGCTTTGAAAAGAAAGAGATCTTGTAGATACTTGAATGCCACTGATTCCTTTCCAAAGCTGTGACAAATTGTTTCATGAGGCCTAGGTTAATGTGCATAGGTGGCATTAGTATCTTTTGAGGGTCTTGTCTTTATCCCCAACAGGCATGCCGAAATACACCTTGTAGGCCTCCCACATCTTAAGACATGCTTTCATGGAATACTTTCTCGCTCTTGTCTTTATAAATTGTCCACATATGCAGCAAAATGAATCTGCTGGGTGCAAACAACCTCTTGGTGCCATCTAAAACAAATAATTGCTCTTTAACTATGATTTGTTATTCTCTTACTCAGCAATAACAAACCGAAATGTTGGTTTGAGTTACCTGTGCTTTAAAACTTCTATGACTACTATTGAACGGTCCAAGAACGCTCTAGAAAGTTCTAAAATTTTCTAAAAACTTACGAATAATTCTGGAGAATTGTAAAAACCTCTGCACAATTCTTGTAGTTCAAGAATATTCTAGAAGACTACTCAGTATGGCATACAAATCGAGAATTTCCCCGAAAAGTGTCAAATTTCAAAATTTCAAAGTTTTTGTGGAACAAGAACTATTTTCTATTTCTTTTAGGCAGAATGGGTAAGGAAACCACACTTTGTACCCAGGAACAAAAAAATAAATAAAAATGTGTTACATAGTGATTGGCCTTAGGCGGCCGTCACACGGTTCAATTTAATGCACGATATCGCTTAAGCGATCTGCTTTTTGATCGCTGAAGCGATATCGTTTGTGCATCGCTACGTGCGATCAAGCGATTTTATAATGTAAAATCGCTTGATCGTGACATCGCAGATATGAGAGCCGGAGCTCATATCAAGTGATAAACGCTTGTTCAATCTGCTTCATCGTGGTGTGTGACACCACGATGAACGATCTCCCAGCGGCAGAGCCTATGCTGGGAGATGGTATCTATGGTAAACGTCGGGTTACTAAGCGCCGCGCGGCGCCTAGTAACCCGATGTGTACCATAGTTACCAGCATTCTCGCTGGCCCACATCGCTGGTGAGTCTGTCTGTGTGACAGCTCACCAGCGATGTGAGCGATATTGTTAGCGATCGCACGTGCACGTGATCGCTTACAATATCGCTCACGATATTGTAGCGTGTGACGGCCGCTTTATTTAGAAAGGTGAAAATAGGATGGAGTTAAAAACATTTATTTTTACTTTCTACTTTAATGGTTAGTCTCCTTAGGAGAATTGAATCTGCAATCACTTGTGCTACACACAGCAATGCTACACTACTGCTATGTGTAGCAAAATTAACATTCCCTTATGAACACCAGCTACAGGCTGGCTTTTACAGGAGTACCTTCAAAATAGGTGTAGGGGTCTTCAGCAGACTCCCGGCCATCATGGCAGCCCATTGTCACTCCATGATCACATCATGAGTGTGGCAATTGGCACAGAGAAAGGCATGTGAGGCTGTGTAGTTAAATGTTCAAGGGTCAGATACCAAGATAACATGTCATGGAATAAGCGTATAAACAAAGGCATAGTCCAGTCACGGCCTGGGGTCAGAATACCAGGAGGATAGCAGATCAAAGCAAAGAGACAAGGCAAATGAATGGTCAGAGAAAGTCCAAAGTCTGATAACCTTAGATCAAAACTCTAAGCACAGATAAATGAGGATAACATGCCCAATGCGCTAAATGTTACGACTGATAGTAATATGAAACTATTTGCCCAGCTAAGTAGCTGAGAAATCACTGAAAACAAGGAACATCTGAAGAAGTCCACCAACCATCTCTCAGTCTCAGATATTACGGCTGAGCTGTCAATCATCCCATTTTCAACTCTGCATGCCCCAGTTCTAGATTGGATGACTGAGCTGTCATTCAACAAATTGATAGCTCAACACAGCGCTGATTCCATAGTGCAGCACACTGACACTCATTGTGAGCCTTGGAGAACCCTATGCAACAAATCTACCTGCAGTCCCTGACTAAAGTGAGATTTGTGGCAAGGAGTATAGAGGGGGAGGCCACTTTTTAGCTGCACCTAATTTGCCAACTCACTTGCTTATGAAGACTGGCATGAGCAACACTTATGTTGATCCATCAGGGTTAAAATGTTTTGGTTTGTGATGTGAAGGTGGCATTGTTTCTGCCACTTTTTTTTAATAAGTTTCTCTATCAGACTTTATAAATAGCAGAAAAGTAAATTTTGAAAAATTCAGTTAAACAAAAAAAGTATAAAAAACTTTTTAAAAAAAACAATTTTTTATTACAATTATATAAAATCACTGGATAGTGTAAATCCACTATTTCTGGCCTTTACATTTTTTAGATGATGGCAGTACTCCTTATTTCTATTTCTATTATTGTGGATACTAGCACAATACAAGTATGTGAGATTAGTATCCCTAAAAGACCAATAGGAAATAAACACTAGAGGGCAATCAATCCTGTGTCTTCCATCTGTATTCACAAAACAGACTATTAACAAGCTTCAAATTATAATAGGGAATGTAGCACAGATGCCCAAGTGCTGTGTAAAGTAGAAAAACACATTCACAGTGCTGATACGTTTAAATCATAGCCTCAGGACCAGGTGACACAGTGGAGTATATAGTATGCATGCTTCTGCACCCAAGGCAACAACATGCAGCCTTATGGAAGCAGGATAATGCATTATATTACCAATGTCTTATCTGTTCTAGCATGACAAATAATTCTGCTCAGCTTGTCATTGGTGACAGCTGAGACTTTTTGCTTACATGCCTTGACAGTGCTTGTATTAAACAGCTAGAGTCGTGCGCTCCATTAAGTTTTTGTAAAATTAACTGTCTGCTACTTGCTGTTTCACTGATAGTGGCAGCAGTTGTGAGCTACTGTAATCCTCTCTGCTTGCTGGATTGTTTGAGCGAATGACTTCACTCATCCGGCAGGTGTCTGCTGCACTGGTGTGACTTCAGAGCCGAATTTTATGTTTGACACACAGCAGATTTCCGAGAGTAGAAAATACCAAAATTGCAGTTTAGAGATAATAACAGCTACAATATAATAACCACATTTGGAACATAGGTAGATACACGTAGAGTCATAAAGGGAAACAAATGCATTAATTGAGCAGCAGAGAATTAGTGCAAAGGAACTCTGTTTTGGTATAAATTAATATTTAACTTAAACAGTGTTAGTTTTGCCAAGCACCCTGTTGGTCAATCCAGTCTGAGCAATAATCTAGTATGAAATTATTATCAGGATGCGTTTACATTAGCATACATAAAATTGCCTTGATTGTCAACCAGAAAAAGTATAGTGTCATGCATTTTTCTCCCTAGTCCTCACCTATCATTTGTATGTCATGTATATGTTATGCATATTAATAGCAGAATCCAAGCACTCATCAAGTCATGAATAATTATTCAATAAGTGATTTATTGGAGACATACACAGGGTGAATGGTGACAGCAAACGTTTCGGTCCAATTTTGGACCTTTATCAATACGTCACTATGAAAAATAAAACAAAGAATACAGTGAGAATATATACAGTGAACAAGTAGAGTATATACATCCGTCTACATATATATATATATACATATTTTGTAGGATTAGTCACTTAGTCCTTTTTGGTAATTGTAACATGTGTAACTAGCAGGAATTTCTCTAGTCCATTCAAGAATTATGGTTATTGTTATATGAACGGCACAGCATAGGACTAAAGGAGAAAAAGGAACCCCAGATAAAGGCAAAGGGAAGGGAATATCTAATAGATCAATATTTTACCTGTAATTCCTATGAGAGGAGGTAAGGCTGATAGGGACAAAGTGCTGGATAGGTGTGGTGGTATAATCAGGGAACCTGTAGATCTATAGAAAATTGGAATTGTGTGAGGGATAATTTGGATATGTGACATCTGTAAACTGTCACCTATTATTAAATTGTACCTTCTCAACTGGATTTTAAGATGTATCCTTTGGGATATAGGTTTCAGCTTGTCTACAGTGTAGCCTGTGAATATGTACATATGTTTAGTAAAATCATATATAGGTCATGTATTACAGACACCAGGTGTGTTATTACCTTTTGTGCTGCCAGTGTGTTGCCACACTTGTATGTGTTGTCTGTTTCTGCAGCCTTCTGGTCCCAGTTTATACTGTTGCAGCCTATAAATATATGTACATAATAAATCCCTCATGAATCTATATGTGTATCCCCTACAATCTATATGTCCCATCAGTACCGTATTGTAGTGTGTAGAACTTTCAGCCTGTCCTCCTCTGTATGAGGTACTATGGTAACCCTGGGTTTCTTGTGGGTAGACACCTTGTAGCTATATCAAAGAGAGGAAAACAGTCCCTTAAACATGATAGGAGTATGTACTTATCTTGATGGTACTTGTAGTGCTGCGCAGGATGGGTCCGCTCACCGGTGGTGGTAGTGGATGCCAGCACAATCTGTGCCTTGGCAGAGACTGGCGTCCTATGAGGGCTTCCGCCCTTTTATCCCGCGTTCTACCACCGGGAGGCCGGAAATGAATTCCGGAGTTCGCGCATGCGCAGTAGCGCCGCATCCGCGAACCGGAAGTGCCTCTGTTATTGTTGTACAGTGCTGTCATAGTGACCGGCAGCGCTGTACAGGGCACAAAATAGATAGATTATGGTGCGGTCCAGTTTGTGGGGCACTGTATACTATGGATATATGTTAGTACATGGTTTTGGTGAGCTTAATCATAGGTGATACAGAAGCTTGGGAAATGCAGGTTTCACAGTGTGTGTGCATTCTGTTGATATGTTAATTGAGTCATTGTACAGAAGTCTAAGGTGATGCATAGAGGAGGAGAAAAAGTAACAGCTACCATTATACATAAATCAAGTTCTTTCAGAATATAAAAGGTCCTGCAGTGTAAAATTTCTATGGGGGTTGACATCCTCCAAAAACCCCCATAGAAATTTTACAAGTTTCCTTTTTCCATTTATTTATTTCTTTTCCCTCATTTATCATAGTATACGGCTTGGACCCCGTAACAGCCTGTGTTGTGTGAATATAAATGTACCACTTATACCTAGTCTATGCAAATTAGGAGTAACATATAAGTGATGATGATTCCCCTGTCAATATTTACTGTTCAAATGTATGCAGGACCTTTTATATTCTGAAAGAAATTGATTTATGTATAATGGTAGCTGTTACTCTTTCTCCTCCTCTATGCATCACCTTAGATCGGTGGTAGAACGCGGGATAAAAGGGCGGAAGCCCTCATAGGACGCCAGTCTCTGCCAAGGCACAGATTGTGCTGGCATCCACTACCACCACCGGTGAGCGGACCCATCCTGCGCAGCACTACAAGTACCATCAAGATAAGTACATACTCCTATCATGTTTAAGGGACTGTTTTCCTCTCTTTGATATAGCTACAAGGTGTCTACCCACAAGAAACCCAGGGTTACCATAGTACCTCATACAGAGGAGGACAGGCTGAAAGTTCTACACACTACAATACGGTACTGATGGGACATATAGATTGTAGGGGATACACATATAGATTCATGAGGGATTTATTATGTACATATATTTATAGGCTGCAACAGTATAAACTGGGACCAGAAGGCTGCAGAAACAGACAACACATACAAGTGTGGCAACACACTGGCAGCACAGAAGGTAATAACACACCTGGTGTCTGTAATACATGAGCTATATATGATTTTACTAAACATATGTACATATTCACAGGCTACACTGTAGACAAGCTGAAACCTATATCCCAAAGGATACATCTTAAATTCCAGTTGAGAAGGTACAATTTAATAATAGGTGACAGTTTACAGATGTCACATATCCAAATTATCCCTCACACAATTCCAATTTTCTATAGATCTACAGGTTCCCTGATTATACCACCACACCTATCCAGCACTTTGTCCCTATCAGCCTTACCTCCTCTCATAGGAATTACAGGTAAAATATTGATCTATTAGATATTCCCTTCCCTTTGCCTTTACCTGGGGTTCCTTTTTCTCCTTTAGTCCTATGCTGTGCCGTTCATATAACAATAACCATAATTCTTGAATGGACTAGAGAAATTCCTGCTAGTTACACATGTTACAATTACCAAAAAGGACTAAGTGACTAATCCTACAAAATATGTATATATATGTAGACGGATGTATATACTCTACTTGTTCACTGTATATATTCTCACTGTATTCTTTGTTTTATTTTTCATAGTGACGTATTGATAAAGGTCCAAAATTGGACCGAAACGTTTGCTGTCACCATTCACCCTGTGTATGTCTCCAATAAATCACTTATTGAATAATTATTCATGACTTGATGAGTGCTTGGATTCTGCTATTAATAGACTAAGGATCCTGGATCCTTTCCACAATAGCACCATCACAACAGAAAGGACAGAGTGCTGGTCATCCACGATACTTGTCTATGTTATGCATATGTCATGCCAATGGGAGTTATTTCCCGATCTAACATCTGTATCTGTATCTGTAAGCACACTTACATAGCACTCACATGACATATGGATCCTAGGTGAGAAAAAGACATGCACAATTACATAGCACTAACATTTGGTGTAGAAAAAAACACAGGAAACTCCCCTACTTTTTCTAGCTGATAATTTCTAGTTGGGTGTAGAAAAAAACACAGGAAACTCCCCTACTTTTTCTAGCTGATAATTTCTAGCTGGGTGTAGAAAAAAACACAGGAAACTCCCCTACTTTTTCTAGCTGATAATTTCTAGCTGGGTGTAGAAAAATACACAGGAAACTCCCCTACTTTTTCTAGCTGATAATTTCTAGCTGGGTGTAGAAAAATACACAGGAAACTCCCCTACTTTTTTTAGCTGATAATCCAGGTGATTTTATATACACAGATAAGAACATACCCCAAATCTGAGAATATTGTCTTTGTTTCCAGGTAAGTATGTCCATCCAATGTCAGGAGGATATACATAGAAGAGTTCACTCACATTAGCGTATCTCGCCTCGCTGAGATCCTTGGCGATAAGAGTTGCCGAGGATCAGGCGAGTCTCACCTGGGAATCCGTATGACATCTGCATGGTATGCGAGTGAGCTATTTATTTTCTCGCGGGTATCGGTTTGGTGTATGTATGACAGGCGTGTGCTATCTGTATGCAATGCAATTTTAACATTGTCTTTTACATACCCTAATAAGTCTGTCAATTTAAAACCAGTTTTCACATTTTTTAAAACACTTTTCTCTAAAGAGATAGGTAGATAAATAGATACATGTCAAATGCCTATATAACGTCATATACTATAAGTTTGCACCCTTTAGTGCCTTTCATGGGGTACTAAAGGGTTTTCAGCCTTTTAACTAGGTAAAAGAATAAATAAATATTAAAAAAAACTACATGGGGTCTCCTCTATTTTTGATCACTAGCTACCGTGTTTCCCCGATAGTAAGACCCCCCCGAAAGTAAGACAGGTGGGGGGGGGCGGGGGGTCTGCTAATGTAAGACCGTCCCCGAATGTAAGGCAGGGTAGGGGGGAGGGGGGGTCTTACTATCGGGGAAACACGGGGGGGGGGTTTACATACATACATACACACGTACAGACACAAGCATACACATATATACACACCATACACACCACACACACCACACACACACATAGCACCGCTTCTTACCGGGTCCGGTGTGGGGTCCCCGATGGTCCTGTGCCGTCCTCTGTGCTCCGGTCCGGTCCCCGAGATGATCCGCTGCCGTCCGCCGTGTTCCGATGCCGTTTTGCACCGGTATCACTGGTCCTAGGCTCCATGGTCCCTGCTCTTCCGGAGTTCAGGCCTAGCTCCGCCCAGGTCATAGTGTGGGCCAATCAGCATAGCGGCGCTGACGTCAGAGGCAAGCGCCCGATGACGCTTGCTTGAGCGCCGCTCAAGCGGATCATCTCGGGGACCGGACCGGAGCACAGAGGGCGGCACAGGACCATCGGAGACCCCACACCGGACCCGGTAGGAAGCGGTGCTATGTGTGTGTGTGGTGTGTGTGGTGTGTATGGTGTGTATATATGTGTATGCATGTGTCTGTCTGTATGTGTGGAAATGTGTGGATGGATGGCTGCAGTGTGTGGATGGATGGATGGTGGGGCCTCCAATGTAAGGCCCCCCCGAAAGTAAGACAGGGGGCCACTTTTGGCCACAAAAAGAATGTAAGACCCTGTCTTACTTTCGGGGAAACACGGTAGGTTAAAGCCAATGGCTGGTGCCTCCTGACCACAGCTGGCAGTGTTTCCTCGGCTGGTAGCTCAAAAAAGAGATCACCTCAAATTGTTTTCAAAATATTTATTTGAAAATAATTTAAAAAATATTGCATAGGGTGTGGTGACACAGCTTTTCTCAGTGTTTGTCATGGATTAATGTTCTTAATTTGACCAGATTTATTTGTCTTTTGTTTGTTATCTCATGTTTGCAAAGGCATTGTTTCTTTCCCCACTATGCAGATTCTTCATTGTTCTGAGATTGTGTATTGCTAATGTGGCACCCCTGCGGATCCAATCACCACAGAGGTACTGCACCCTTGTTAGAGTGTAGTATCCCACTGGTAAGGGGGGTACAGACCAGTACCAGAACACCCAGATCACACTAAGAATGATTGTAGTGGGGTTGGGTGGTGAAGGAAGTAGTTATAGGGAGCACTTGTGGGGAAGTGAGGTCAGGAGGAACACACGTAGATGTGGGACACATGACAAGGGGTATAAAAAGAGCAAGAAACATCTAGAACACAGGAGACGACAGTTAGGAGATGAAGGTTAAGAAGAAGAGAGTGACCAGCTGAAGAGAGGTGGTAGAACAGGTGAAGAAAGGCCATTGAACACCAAAGTTGAATTGGAGGGAAGCTAGAGAACATACGCCTGAGAAGTGTCCAGAGGACTGGAGCAAGTGGAAGCTTGTCCTAAGGCCAAAAAGTGGCTCCAGGAGGAAGAGGGGGTCCCAGAGGCACGGGAAGTGAGAAATACACCTGTGGGGCTCGTATCCATTGTCAGGCACAAGCAAGTGGAGTAACTAGGCCACAAGGGGCACCGGGAACCCAAAAGACTAGTGGAGAAGACCAGGCTCAGCTACCAGCCCTTAGGCTGTGGCACTTTCATGGTGACACTGTTGACAACTGTGCATATCTCATGAAAAGGTGGCAACCATAGGGCTAAGGGGAAATACTGGAGATTATAGCCTAAGAAAAGCCTACAGTCACTGGCTCAGAGCTCAGTGTGGAGAGGCGCAAGGTAGGACGGGCGAGGCAAGCGCTGTTTAAGACGACCATGAAAGGACAGAGAAAGGGTGCCAGTTAATGCTTCTAAAGCACTAGAAATACAACTACTCACTCAGGTACCTTTGGCCAACTTAGGGGTCAGCCCTACCCGTAGAGGGCTTACGAACATTTCTGCCTCCCAAACACCGACCCCTAGGAAGACTGTCGATCAGCGGCAGCCATCTATAGCCGCAAGCTGCGGGTGGCGTCACGTATAAATTAACAAGTATCCCCAGGTCCAGTTGTCCCTTCCATAATGAATCCTCCATGCCAGATCCCTATCCCTAAGAGAGAGTCACCAACACCAAACATTTATTGACACCGCCATGGTCACAGAGCCGGGTCTCGGCCCCTGTAATCCCTGTGATGAAGCTTCAAAACAGCCCTGTTCCAAGTATCCTAAGGCCCTGGAGGGGCGTGTCAACTTGGTGTCACGAACAGGATCTACCTGCCCGTTGCAGCAGGCTTTGTGTCTCTTAGTAACGGTGTTAAAGAACTTTGAATGGTGCCCAGTAAAAATAACAAGAGCCATGACTAACGAGGAGGGAGTGGTCCGGCCTCCCTTCGTGGACCGGGTCACAGAGAAGCGCGAAAAATCGTACCCGCCCACCGCAGTAACTTTTGTGCAATAGACCATACCAGTCAGCCAGAAAGACCCACCCAGAGGTGTGGCCGACAGCGCCCAGAAAAAGAACCGCCCAGAGAAAGGAACAGGAGGCTGGGAGAGTCACACGCGCAGGATCAATATGGCAGCGGAGGAGGGCGAAGACTTTCCCAGAGAGGCGGAAGAGGACCTCGGAAAGCTGTCGCTCCTGGACCCGGGGTTCTTGCAGAGTGAGGTGGAGAGTGTGGATCAATAGCTCTGAAAGGTCCAGGTTGAGGTGGTGGAGGCATGGAAAATCGACCTGGTGGAGGGCATACGCCGGGGGTGGGCATGGTCCTGTCCACCATCACCAGCCCTGGAGGAGGATGAAGTAGCCGATGCTGAGGAACCACCGATGGTTGAAGGTACTGATCTTCCCCCGGTAGTGGACGAGACCCTGGTGGGGCCCCTAGATACCTCGACTGCCCTGGCACCCGGCCAGGTGTGTAGAGACTCTCCCTGGGACTTCTCTGTGCCCTTTGAGCAGTTAGCAGTTCCCCTCACCCCAGAGCCAGCGCCAGAAGGGAGCACTGCATAAAAGGTGGTATTCAGATGGGACAGCCAGGGTGACCAGTTAATGGGGTTTCCAGGAGAGGTCTGGAACGGAGAGACCCCAGTAGAGACTGTGAGCTTATAGGACTACTGTAGCCAATGGGAAGCCCAGCGGGAGTCAGAGGAGCAAGAAAGAGAAGCTAGATGGCAGGCCATGGAGGAAAAGAAACTGCAAGCTAAGAAGCAGGTATGCCGATCCCGAGAAGTGGAGAGAGGCCCAATCTGTATTGGCATTGTGGTCCGGTTCAACCTCATTAAAGGCTGGGGGTTCGTGAAGGAGCGGGTTCCCAAGAGGGAGCTGTTTGTGACTCAACGGGATGTAGAGGCCCACCAGCCAGAGGGCCCTGCCGGGCGCAATCTGTACCTTGGAGATACCGTGACTTTCACTCGACAGATGGGTGAGCAGGGATGGTATGCCCTCAATGTCTATCTAGTTGACAGTATACCACCCGCTTATCCAAAGCCCCAGGTGTCGAAGTTAGAAACCCCTATAGTGCCTGAGCTCCAAGAACAGCCTTTAAAGCCCACATCCACGAGTGAGCCAAATCCGGAGGCTGTCCAAAGAGCTCTGCCCAGAACCCGGGATGCAGCTACACAGACCCTGTTGACCTCGCCTACAGGGATAATAGAGGTAACTGCTGATGCTGCCGCCCAAATGAAGCCGTTGCCGACAATCCCTGTAGCAGTGGCTGACCAGGCTGCGACCACTAGTGCAAGTGTCACTGCAGGATTCAAGGAGAGTGGAGATGATGAGGAGGTGCAGGTGCTGTTGTGATTTGGATTGTTGACGAGGTTAGGTTAAAGTTGTAGTTAGCATTGATGAATGTGTGCCTGTTAGAGATAGTATGCTAGTTTAAATAATGTATGTTTCTGCATAGAATAGAGTAGAATGTATGTATGTTGATTATGTGTCAAAGGACTAAGTGGTTATGGACTGAGAGTGACCTGACGTTTTTCTGAAAATAGTTGGCACCCCGGTGTGCTCACTGTTGGTTTTACAGCTGACATGTCAGTAAGACCACAAGGAACAAAAACCCACTGGCATAGCCGAAAAATCGGTCTCTTTAACCCTGTCGCTAGGCCCAGGGAATGTGCTGGGGCTTTACTTGTGATGGGTTCTCCTGAAGACAAAGGGAGACACCAAGTGCAGGACACTCGCCTGTTTAACATCTAGGATAGTGTGATGCATACTCGGATAGGGTTCACACTGGACTTGGAGGTACTCTATAAAGTTATTTATGTGTATTTTCTACTTTTATATTCGTAATGTTAAAGTAATCGTACCTCCCGTTAAAGGGATGAAAAGCCTTCTTACTGTTATTGTTCTTGTTATTAAGCATCATAAAAAGTTTGCATGTCTTTGATACTACTTGTTTTCTGTTCTCTGGCAGCCCGAGGATGGGCTGGCTTTAAGGAGGGGGAGTGTGGCACCCCTGCGGATCCAGTCGCCACAGAGGTACTGCACTCCTGTTAGTGTGTAGTATCCCACTCACTGGTAAGGGGGTAAAGGCCAGTACCAGGACACCTAGCTCACACTAAGAATGATTGTAGTGGGGTTGGATGGTGAAGGAGGTAGTTATAAGGAGCACTTAAGGAGGAGTGAGGTCAGGAGGAACACATGTAGATGACCTGGGACACATGACAAGGGGTATGAAAAGAGCGAGAAACATCTAGAACACAGGAGATGACAGTTAGGGTACGATGGTTGAGAAGAAGAGAGTGACCAACTGAGGAGAGGTGGTAGAACAGCTGAGGAAAGGCCATTGAACACCAAGGTCGAGTTGGAGGGAAGCTGGAGAACATACGCCTGAGAAGTGTCTGGAGCAAAAAAAGCTCGTCCTGAGGCCAAACCTTAGAGCAGTACATGACCCAAGTGGCTCCAGGAGGAAGAGTGGGTCCCAGAGGCACGGGAAGTGAGCAATCCACCAGTGGAGCTCGTATGCATTGTCAGGCGCAGGCAAGTGTAGGGATTAGGCCTCAAGGGGCACTGGGAACCCAAAATACTAGTGAAGACCAGGCTCCGCTAGCAACCCTTAGGCTTTGGCAATTTCATGGTTACATGGTCGATAACCGCGCACATCTGCTGAAAAGGTGGCAACCATAGTGCTAAGGGGAGACACCTCAGGTTAACCCTTAAGAAAAGCCCACAGTCACTGGCTCAGAGCTCTGTGTGGCGAGGTGCAAGGCAGGATGGGCAAGGCAAGTGCTGTGTGAGATGACTTGGAAAGAACAGAGAAGGGGTGTCAGTTAGGTACCATCCTACTACCAGTGAGTAGCTGGATCCCTGTCTCCGATAACCCAGTACTCAGCGGGCTGCCATATAAAAACTGTGAGTAAGAGAACTGAAGACTGCAGCCCACTGAGTCTGTGAACTTTCTTAATGCGTCTAAAGCACTAGAAACACAACTACCAACTCACTCAGGTACCTTTGGCCACCTTAGGAGTCAGCACTACCTGTAGAGGGCTTAAGAACATTGCTGCCTCTCAAATACCGACCCCTAGGAACACTGTCGAGCAGCGGCGGCCGTCTACAGCCACAACCTGCGGGTGGCATCACGTATAAATTAGCAAATATTCCGAGGTCCAGTTGTCCCTTCCAGAATGAATCCTCCACGCCAGATCCCTATCCGTAAGAGAGAGAACCACGGGGGTCCCTGTGATCCCCGTGATGAAGCCTCAAAACAGCCCGCTTCCGAGTATTCTAAGGCCCTGGAGAAGCATGTCACTAATTTAATGTAAATCACCTCATTCTTTCAGTCTACATCACCTACAAGAGAATTTTGTAGATATTGACTCGAAATGCCAGACAATAAAAGCATAGCCTTATTTTACCAATCCTGGAAGAGCACAATATACCCTGAGGTAAAGGCTTGGGATACAAAAAAGACTTGCTTCAGGAACCAGTGTATATATGCTACATGACCTCAATCTAGAGGCTCCGGTCCCAATTGGAAGACCACAACCTCAGCCTAAGAATTTTGGTTCTGGCTGGAATATCAGAGACTACTCAAGGAACATACCCAGGTTGGAAAAATTAAGTCATCTGGCTACAGTCTTTGTTGTGCTCGGTCAGCTTACTAAGCATGTCGCTTTTCCTTTCTCAGTGAGTGCCCGCCAAAAGTGGGGTGCTGCTGGACTGGAGTAAGTGGCCCTGGAAGCCCCAAATGCACAAAGATTTTAATCCCTGGTGAGCCAGCGGAAGGGTGAGACTCTGTTGCCTATTACATTGTGGGCTTTTGTTGAGTATGTGTTATATGCCTTTGGCTGTTGTGGATTCAATAAAGTCTTACCAGTGTGTGGTTCCCTCACCATGTGTTGTCTGAGTAGTGTTCCATCCACGGTTAAGGAATTCAGGTGTTCAGTTGGGTTGAGCACTGGTCAATGCGGTTTTTCTATAGGTGGCCGGGCCAGCGGACGAGAGCACCCACTGACCCCCATGTCCAATTAGGGTCCCCCCAATTAAGATCACTAGCCAAGATAAACGGATACAATCGGATCCGAAATCAAATCCCATGTCCCCCTATGGGAATCGGATCAGATGTGCCTCTATTGGCATCCGATTTTTGCATCATCTGATCCGATCCGATTTAATCACGGGCACAAAATCACAGCCTGCTACGATTTTGTGTCCGTGACTCAAATCGGACAGCATCTGATCAGTGTTGATCCGAGTGCCCACAAAATGTGAGCCTATGGACATCGGATCCGAGTTCACCTCAGATCCAATGTCGGCTCCGTGTTCCCTGCCTCTCCCTGCATCTTCCTTTGCACTATCTTCTCCCCATCTCCTTTATTCTGTACCTCCCGCTATTCTATTCTGTTCCCCGATCCTCTATCCTGATCTAATCCCTATCCTGTCCTCTGTTCTCTTCCCTGTTTTAAAAAAAAACGCTCCTGCAGGAGGATACATCACCTTGTCACCGGCTCCCAGGATGTGACACCATCGGGGCAGAAGGGCCTATGGTGATGTCACAGAGTCGGTCAGCTGACGTGTCATGTAACCGGCTCTCTGACATCATCACAGGTCCTTCAGCCCCGATGGTGTTGTGGCGCCCCACTACGTAGGTGCCACAAAAGGGGTACTGCACCCAGAAAAGCGGTGTAGTACTCCACTGCAATTGGGACAATGGTCACAATGGAGCCCTAGAGCTGCACTCACACACTAGGACAGTGTTGGGAGGAACCCAGGGAGGGTCGTAGCGACCTCTAGGGGAACCGGAGAGCTCAGTTAGTGAGTTGAAGAGTAGTCGGTCAGTGAGTCGGAGAGTGAGGAGGGGGCAGGCAGACAGCCTGCAGGAAACCAAGAGGGGCCACCTCAGCTGAGAGGCCCTGAAAGGAACAGATCCCAAACAAGTGACAAAGAAAGCAAGGAAACTCAGGATTGCAGAGTTACCTTGAGTGGGGAAGTGAGTAATGGATAGAGTTTGCAGGTACCGGAGTACTCCAACTCTCACAGAAAATCCGCTAAACAGGGATATTACAAATACGGCCCTGACTCCCAAAGATCCCACAAGAGGGAAGCCAGAAGCGCAGTGGCAGGTGCGGCATTCAATAGAAGGTTAACCCGACGGGTACAAAAGGGAGAGAAGACAGAAGCTAGAAGTAGCAGGAGGCCAGATCATCTACAAGAGATTAGGCTTCACACTGGGAACAGAATAGAAGGAAAAGGAAGGATCATAATGGAGGGTTCCATCTCAAACCAGAAATTCCAATTGCAGCCTGCAGCATTATACCATCTATTGAACTGTTGAACTGTAAGCTGAAAGAAAGAGTTCAAGTAAAGTTACCCGGTGAAGTGAAGCTTTGACTCGGCTGCATCCTTTCAATCATAAACTGTTTGTTTACAGCATTACTGCCCCGGTGGTCCAGTCCCGCCTGTGGGGACTATTCCATCCAAGCCACAATACCAACGACCACCGGAGGACTGTGCCGGCGCTGGTGGTCATCACCAGACTCAGCAGGTGGCGTCATGACAAAGACAACTTGTAAATAATAGCTTGTAAATAATAATCCCATTTTTCAGCTGACCCCCAGAGCCACGGCCTCAGGATGGCCATCCGTGACTTCCCGGACTGAGAGAGACAGCCGGAGAGCTGAGTACCCCACAGCCCTGGGTGCGCGTCAGTGTTGCATCCTGGGAGCCGGTGACAAGGTGATGTATCCTCCGGGAGGAGTTTTTTTTTTTTTAACACACAGGGAGGAGAACAGGGGACAGGATAGGGATTAGATTAGGATAGAGGAGCGGGGAGACAGAATAGAATAGCGGGAGGGACAGAATAGAATAGTGGGTGGAAGAAGATGGAGGAGGCAGGAGCAGGGATAGACAGGGGACAGCAGGATCCACACGGATCCTGCATAGAATTGGATCGGATGGCTATTTGCCATCCGATTGCAGGGATCCGTGTGGATCCGTGCCTGTCCGTGGGATCTTCCTTCAAACTCGGATCCCAGAAACAGGCAGTAAATCGTAATGTGAAAGCAGCCTAACACTGCCGTGAGACGAGAGCGTTTTTTGTCTCTTGATGTTATGTCATGTTTAAAATAATGTTGCTTTGCTTTTGATACTTCCTGATATTTGGCTTACACAAAGCTTTATTGATATGGTTATGTGCACATTACATGTGTTTTTAGTGTATATATGCAGTGGAAATGCACAAAAAGTGCTTATGTGCTTTTTACCTTCAGATTCTTCACATCTAAAACAAGTCCACGGGGAAAATCTGAACGTAAAGTCCTGGGTATCAGTAAAAGAATTTGACATGCTAGGGATATGAAACATGCACCACAGTTCAATTTATGCTGGTTAGATAATACTCAGTAGGCATGAGGCTTTTATAAATTTCATCCCTGTTGCCGAGACTTTAAGAACCTAAACGTTTTTGCACGTTGAAAGTATGCAACATCAGAAACTCACCAAAAACTTGTAGGAAGTTACCGTATATACTCGTGTATAAGCCGACCCGTGTATAAGCCGACCCCCCTACTTTTGCCCCAAAAATCTGGAAAAACCTATTGACTCGTGTATAAGCCGAGGGTGGACCCCAGCACAGGTATACAGCCCCCAGCAGTGTGGTATACAGGCCCCCCCCCAGTGGTATACTGGCCTCCCCAGTGGTAGTATACAGCAGCCCTAGTGGTAGTATACAGCAGCCCCAATGGTAGTATATAGCATCCCCAGCAGCCCCAGTGGTAGTATACAGCAGCCGCAGTGGTAGTATATAGCAGCCCCAGCAGCCCCAGTGGTAGTATATAGCAGCCCCAGCAGTAGTATACAGCAGCCCCAGTGGTAGTATATAGCAGCCCCAGTGGTAGTATATAGCAGCCCCAGTGGTAGTATATAGCAGCCCCAGTGGTAGTATATAGCATCCCCAGCAGCTCCAGTGGTAGTATACAGCAGCCCCAGTGGTAGTATATAGCAGCCCCAGTGGTAGTATACAGCAGCCGCAGTGGTAGTATATAGCAGCCCCAGTGGTAGTATATAGCAGCCCCAGCAGCCCCAGTGGTTGTATATAGCAGCCCCAGTGGTAGTATATAGCATCCCCAGCAGCCCCAGTGGTAGTATACAGCAGCCCCAGTGGTAGTATATAGCAGCCCCAGCAGCCCCAGTGGTAGTATACAGCAGCCCCAGTGGTAGTATATAGCAGCCCCAGTGGTAGTATATAGCAGCCCCAGTGGTAGTATATATCAGCCCCAGCAGTAGTATATAGCAGCCCCAGTGGTAGTATATAGCAGCCCCAGTGGTAGTATATAGCAGCCCCAGCAGCCCCAGTGGTAGTATACAGCAGCCCCAGTGGTAGTATACAGGAGCCCCAGCAGCCCCAGTGGTAGTATACAGGAGCCCCAGCAGCCCCAGTGGTATATACAGCAGCCCCAGTGGTATATACAGCAGCCCCAGTGGTATACAGGCCTCAGCAGTATATACAGCAGCCCCCAGGGTTTATACAGCACCCCCCAGGGGTTATACAGCGGCCCCCTGGGGGTACCCAGCAGCCCCCTGGGGGTACCAACAGCCCCCTGGGGGTACCAACAGCCTCCAGGGGGTCCCCAGCAGCCCCCTGGGGGTACCAACAGCCCCCTGGGGGTACCCAGCAGCCCCCTGGGGGTACCAACAGCCCCCTGGGGGTACCAACAGCCCCCTGGGGGTACCAACAGCTCCCTGGGGGTACCAACAGCCCCCTGGGGGTACCAACAGCCCCCAGGGGTACCCAGCAGCCCCCTGGGGGTACCAACATCCCCCTGGGGGTACCAACAGCCCCCAGGGGGTACCCAGCAGACCCCAGGGTGTACCCAGCAGCCCCCTGGGGGTACCAACAGCCCCCTGGGGGTACCAACAGCCCCCAGGGGTACCAACAGCCCCCACAAGCTGGCACTGTCCCCCCTTGTAAGTGCCCCCCCCCCGCTACTTATACATTACCATCCCGGTGTTCTGATCGGCGCCGCTCCTCCGTGCTGCGTCTTCATCCTCCCGCGCTGGCTGCATCCGGGTTCTCCGGCGGTCGCGCGATGACGTCACATCGCTGCGACAGCCGGAGATCACGGATGGAGCCAGCGCGGGAGGATGAAGAAGCACCGAGGAGCGGCGCCGATCAGAACACCGGGATGGTAATGTATAAGCACCGGGGGGGGGGGCCCTTGCAAGGGGGGACAGTGGCAGCTTTTGGGGGGCTATATGAACTGCTTCCCCCTGTGCTGATTGACAGGGGGAAGCAGTGCATATATAATGAGCGGCCCCACGTGACGGGGCCGCTCATACAGCAGCCTCCCCCCGCCTCCTCCAGCCTCCACAGCCCAGAGGTACCGTATTGACCCGTGTATAAGCCGAGGGGGGGACTTTTCAGCCCAAATTTTGGGCTGAAAAACTCGGCTTATACACGAGTATATACGGTAATCTTATTCTTCTAATACCACATTTTTAGGTTATAGCGATGTGACATACATGTTCCTCAAGAAGGCAATGATATATTTCATGTTATATTTATGCATGTTAACCATTCAACACCCCCCTAATCCCTGCCACAAGCATGCAGGCGATCTATAGAATGCCATGAATATGTGTAATACATTATGAGTTTTCATTGCACTAGATAGCAAGGGAAACTGTCACCAACTCCAGGAGGCTTGTAGGGTGTGAGTATGAGTCTCTGGGTTTTGTTTGACCTAATTTGACTTTTGTATATTTGTTTACATATACCCTAACTAGTGACTGTACCCTGTTCTCCTCTAATTGCCACTGTATGAGCTTTGTGTTATCTCCAGTGCTTCCGTTACTTTGTCCCACGTACCTCATCCTCCGTGTGCCTTTATAGATTACAGATTAAATACTATCATATTATTTTTTTCTCAATTTGACTGAAATATTACTTATTTTCTTAGTTTTAATGTTTTTTCATGACACATTTTACTTTATGTTAATGGTACATTTTGATCAATTATACTTGCATTTATGTATGAAAAAAATATAAGTGATTAGACGACATTTTTCTTCTTTTTCTTCAGATGTTGAGATTTTGGTTGCCTGATTTATATTTTTTTAAGTGTAGCAACTATCACATACAAAAAACACTTACTGTATATACTCGTGTATAAGCCGACCCGTGTATAAGCCGACCCCCCTACTTTTGCCCCCAAAACCTGGGAAAATCTATTGACTCGCGTATAAGCCGAGGGTGGACCCCAGCACAGGTATACAGCCCCCAGCAGTGGTATACAGGCCCCAGCAGTATGATATACAGCAGGCCCCAGTGGTATATACAGCAGCCCCAGTGGTATTGCAGCCCCTATATACAGCAGCCCCAGTGGTATTGCAGCCCCAGTGGTGTATACAGCAGCCCCTATATACAGCAGCCCCAGTGGTATTGCAGCCCCAGTGGTATTGCAGCCCCTATATACAGCAGCCCCAGTGGTATTGCAGCCCCAGTGGTATTGCAGCCCCTATATACAGCAGCCCCAGTGGTATTGCAGCCCCAGTGGTATTGCAGCCCCTATATACAGCAGCCCCAGTGGTATTGCAGCCCCAGTAATGCAGGGCCCCTATATACAGCAGCCCCAGTGGTATTGCAGCCCCAGTGGTGTATACAGCAGCCCCTATATACAGCAGCCCCAGTGGTATTGCAGCCCCAGTGGTATTGCAGCCCCTATATACAGCAGCCCCAGTGGTATTGCAGCCCCAGTGGTATTGCAGCCCCTATATACAGCAGCCCCAGTGGTATTGCAGCCCCAGTGGTATTGCAGCCCCTATATACAGCAGCCCCAGTGGTATTGCAGCCCCAGTAATGCAGGGCCCCTATATACAGCAGCCCCAGTGGTATTGCAGCCCCAGTGGTGTATACAGCAGCCCCTATATACAGCAGCCCCAGTGGTATTGCAGCCCCAGTGGTATTGCAGCCCCTATATACAGCAGCCCCAGTGGTATTGCAGCCCCAGTGGTATTGCAGCCCCTATATACAGCAGCCCCAGTGGTATTGCAGCCCCAGTGGTATTGCAGCCCCTATATACAGCAGCCCCAGTGGTATTGCAGCCCCAGTAATGCAGGGCCCCTATATACAGCAGCCCCAGTGGTATTGCAGCCCCAGTGGTATTGCAGCCCCTATATACAGCAGCCCCAGTGGTATTGCAGCCCCAGTAATGTAGGGCCCCTATATACAGCAGCCCCAGTGGTAGTATACAGGCAGCCCCAGTAATGCAGGGCCCCCCCCTCATGCTCCGGTCTCCTGTAAAGCAAATTATACTTATCAGTGCCCGCTGCCGTCCGCGCCCGCATCTGCCGACATCCCGATCCTCCGTCTTCATGCATCTTCTTCCTGTTTCCTGTGCGCGTCGCCGGTAATGACGTCATTGCCTGCGACGCGCACAGAAGCAGGAAGAAGATGAATGAAGATGGAGGATCGCATGTCGGCAGCGGCAGGCGCGAACGGCAGCGGGCACTGATAAGTATAACTTGCTTTACAGGTGACCGGAGCATGAGGGGGGGGCCCTCCATTACTGGGGATGCGGGGGCTGCTGTATACCGCTGTATACAGCAGCCCCCGCACTGACTCGCGTATAAGCCGAGGGGGGTACTTTTCAGCCCAATTTTTGGGCTGAAAAACTCGGCTTATACGCGAGTATATACGGTAAGTTTTTAAAATCAACAATTTTTTGCATCAACATGTTTTGTGAGCTATACTTTTATGGATTTCTGCCAACAGAGTCATGTGAGGGCTTGATTTTTGCAGGATGTGTGGAAGATTTTATTGATGCAATTTTTGAGCACATAATATTTTTAGATAATTTGTATTCCAATTTTTGAAAGGCAGAATGAACATGAAACAACAATTAAGGATATGTTTTTTGAGTTATTTTTTACACCATTTACTGTTTGGTAAGTGTTAAGACAGGTTAAGGCAGGCTTCACATTTGTGTTCGGCACTGCAGCGTATGCTGCGCATACCCATATGCAGTGATGAACGCAAACATTTTCATGTGAGCGCAGTGGAGATTGTCCGCATGTGCTCATATGAAAATGTGATGTGAGCCGCCCTGCCATCCAATCAGCGGTGGCGCCACTGATCTCTTCCTCCCTGCCGCCACCGCTGATGTCTTCATCCCTGCTGCCGCTGGTTAAAATAGCCTGGAAAGCCAGCGCCGGTTTTCCCGACCCGCTAATTCAAATGATCAGCTGATGATCATTTGAATTAGCGGGGCGGGAAAACCGGCGCTGGCTTTCCCACCGGCTATTTTAACCAGCGTCAGCGGCGTCAGCAGGGAGGAAGAAAACAAGAAAGAAGAAGAAGAAGAGAGAAGAGGAAAGAAGAAACGGAAATTAAAAGAAGAAAGAAGAAGAAGAGGAAAGAAGAAGAAGAAGAAAAGAGCGCCAGAAGAAGATTTACCTCCGGATGACCTCTTCGTCCGTCGCGTCTGTGCGCTTGCCAGCAGATGGCAATGCACACAGATGCACTCTCATTCATTTCTTGTGTGCAGCTGTCTGCATGCGCATAAAGCAAGCACTCAGCTACGCACAAAATATGCAACATGTTGCATTCAGCATGTGCATAAATTATGCGCAGCCGAACACAAAAGCTTCTGAGCGCAGGTATGCGCAGGCACTATGCGTTCCTATGTTAAACAAAAAAGCGCATAATGCCTGCGTGTAGCTGCACTCAGATACGCTGTGTTCACAGTGCACATTGTGCGCAAATGTGATCCCATCCTTACTCTTTCGGGTCAGTATGATTGCAACAATACCGCATTTATATAACTTTTTTATGTTTAGCTGCTTTATAACAATAAAAAAAATTGAAAAAAATTTTCATTGTTATATTCTGAGATATATACCTTTTTCATTTTGTTGCTGATGAAGTTGTATGGAGCCTTTATATTTGCCGGACAAGATGATGTTTTCAACTATATCATTATTTTACAATTAACATTTTGGTTGCATTTTATTCCACTCTTTTCAGTGGTATGATATAAAAGTATTGTTTTTTCCTCATGTATTATTATTTTTTTACGCTGTTCACTGCAGGGGTTAAATAAATTGCTAAATAGGGCAATACTAAATGTGGCCTTGTCCACACACCTGCGCTCTCAGTATTTAGCGCTTCTGCGCTAAATACTTAGATTTTTGCAGAGAAGCACAGGTGCGTGTTTGCGGGCGCTTTCGGCAGACGCTCTCCCTGCTCTCCCTGAGAGCGCAGGTGTGTGGACAAGTCCTGTGTGTACTTTTGTGTTTATTTTTGTTTTTACATAAACATTTATTGTTAAAGTAATTTTTGCATTATTTATTATTTATTTAGTGATTTCTCTAAAAAAAAAGTCAATTTTTTTTTAGTTTTTGACTTGGTCTCCCTATGGGACTTTAAATGATGTATTGCAATGCACAAGCATGGCAATACACAACACCTTTCAGTTTTACAGTACACTGACAGATCACTGACAGATCACGTGTAAGGCCAGCTTCACTCCACATTTTTTTCAGGTCCGGGGCTGTCTGGTGTGAACCTAAAAGCCCCAGACCCAATTTTGAACTAATGCATGCCTATGGTGCTGGATGGGGCTGGATGGCAGTGATTTGCCATCCAGTTTTGTCCCTGTCTGGCAGCACCAGGCTGCATTCGATTTTTGTCCTGGACACAAAATCGCAGCTTGCAGCATTGTTGTGTCCAGGGCTAAAATCTGACAAAATCAGATCCTCCCAGATCGGGGGCGATCCGAAGGCCCCTAACATGGGAGGCTATGGGCGCCGGATCACACTGGATCTGAAAAAAATAGGATCTGGCTGCTGGATGCCAAAGTTCATCGGTGGTCAGCGCTGAACTTCAGCACCTGGAGAGCTCTCTGCTGAAATTACAGAACCGCGACTAGCTTCCCGCTAGACATGATTTTGAACTTTGGACAGCGGCATGACTGCACACTGCCAATTCCAGCAGAAAACAGGACAGGAGGGCATATTTGCCCTCCAGTTCTGTTTGTCCAGAGTTGTCAGGCTGTGTCCGGTGCATCCAGCAAAACACCGGACACAGCCTGACAGCAGAAAACTGTGGTGTGAAGCCAGTATTAGACTCTGCTTCTGGCTGCCATCATGTTTGACAAACCCAGAGACAATCACTTGTCCTACTCTAGGCTCCTCCATAATCATGTCATGAGGGTGCCAAAAGGGGAGAGAAAGAACCCACTTCCCCTCACAAACGTCTATATGCTGTCATCACTATTGATCATTTTACCCATATGGTAACAAAATAATAGACAATGGTAAAGTCTACCAAATTTTTAGACTATGCAGCTCAACACAAGAAACTATGAAATATACAAGAAATACAAGTGGAATCAAGCTTTTCTTGATAGATATGTAAAGTTTGTGCTGATTGGCTGATCCCTAGAGGCCCAAGTTTTCAAGTGCTCCCGGCTTATCCAATTGGTAACTCTGATTTCAAATCTGAATGGGAGTCACTCGCTAATACCTGCTCAAAGAGATTCTTTAAACTTGTTGTCATCTGACAATGGTACTAGCCTTAACAATGTCGAGTCTGAGATTAATGAACTTCTGGAGACCATCCGAGCAGGTTTAAGTAAGGAATCTTTAAAAAAATTTGAGCGTGAAATAGAGGCCGATCTCACTAAATGGGTAAAGAAGATTAAAGAAGCAAAAATAAAAAAGTTCCAAAGGGATCAAAATGATTTTAAGAACCAACGAGTATACAAATGGAAGACCAAGAGAGGAAAACCCAGTAGACCTCCTAAAAATCTCAAAGGTACCCCGAACCAACCAAATCTACCAAGGGCACCATCATTAATATCATTAACACCAGGTGATAAGACACAGGAGAGAGAATCTGCGGATGAGGGAGCAGGGGCATCTATTTCCAAATTTATGGAAGAAAGGTAGATGATAACTCGCCTTCAGACTGCTACTCACCCAAAACCTAAGGGAAGGGGAAACGAACCTTTGCAGGTGAGTAATCTATCAAAACATGTCCTAACCCCAACCCAATTAGATATCCTTTCTATAGATCTTTTGTTTGTGCCAACTAACCGTTTTGATTTTTCTGTAGCCTAAAGGACTTGCATATCTTTTCCAGGAAACCCTTACTTTAAAGACTACATCAATAAACACCTGGAAATATTGAAGGATTTGCAGAGCAGGAGGCTCTTGAGGATTTGGCCAATGATGAAATGGTTGATGAATCAGGTAGGTTTCCAACAGATATTACTCCAAAATCTTCCAAATTCCCTCTTTTATCCCTGTGCCCAGCAATCGATATATTTACCCGACTTGTCATAGAAGATCTCAAAATTATTAAGACCAGATATAGAGGTGATAATCTATCTCTCTAACAAGGGCAGCCATTTCTGAGCTTCAATCTTTGAGCGACATAGTCATAAAAGCAGCGGACAAGGGAGGGAATATTGTGATTTGGCCAAATGCAAAATACGAAAAAGAGGTCTACCAACAACTCAAAGATATACCACCTATTCCAAATTAGATTCCAACCCAGTTCTCATGTTTTCTCACCAGTTACAAAAAGTCCTTGTTGGGGCATTTGAGGAGGGGATCATCAGCAAGAAAGTACTTGAAGGGCTTATGGTTAGGTTCCCAAAAACACCAACCTTCTATCTCCTTCCGAAGATTCACAAAGACCTTCTCAATCCACCGGGGCGTCCAATAGTGTCAGGCATGGAGGGTTTATGATATCCTGTGTGTCGCTTTGTAGATTACTATCTTAAACCTCTTGTTGAAACTTTGCCCTCATATGTGAGGGACACATTGAATGTCCTAAAAAGAATTGAGGGGGTCTTTGTGGAACCTTATATGCTGATTTTCACTGCTGATGTGGAGTCCGTCTACACCATCATCAATCATGATGCTGGTTTGGAGGCGGTCCGCTTCTTCCTAGAGAACTCCAATCGGGATGACCACTTGTGGTACTAAGTTTAGAGCTGCTCCGCTTTGTCTTGACACACAATTTTCTCACCTTTAAAAATGCATTTTATCTGTAGAGGTGCGGCACTGCCATGGGTGCGGCCTGTGCTCCTTCGTACGCGAATCTCTTCCTGGGCCATTGGGAACGGGAGATTTTCGCGGGTGGAGGGGGGCAGGCCATGGACTATGTGCAGTGCTGGATGCTCTACATTGATCATTTACTGATTGTGTGGCAGGGCACAGCAGAGCAACTTGAGTGATTTATGACATCGTTCAATTAAAATTCTCTAAATATCAAATTGATGTCTAAGTGTGATGCCAGATACATCAACTTTCTGAATATATGCAGAGGTTGACAGCCGTGGTTTGAAGCAGACGGATGTTTACCAGGAGGAAACGTCTGTAAATTCATTTCTGCATGCCATGTCTGCTCACTACCAGTCTACCATCAGGGCCATCCCAGTCTCCAGATGAAGCAGATCTGCTCCACTGGGGCAAACTTTCAGCGACAGGCTAACGATCTGAAGTGTAGATTTAAGGAGAGGGGATATGGCCGTAGCCTCATCAAAAGGGGTTATGATCGAGCGAAGCACAGTTTGCGAAGTTACCTCCTTCTCCCCCACCCCCTAAAAAAATATAAGGTTTATGGAGAAACAAGATTTATCTCAACGTTCAACTCTGGTTGGGGAACTATGAGGCAAATATTGAAAGAACATTGGCTTGTACTCCAGGCCACAACCAGCCTTGAAAGAATTTCTGTCTGCAAATCCTTTAATGACCCCACGAAGATCACCAAATCTTAAGGACTTATTAGTCCACAGACATTGTGCCCCGAAAGCACCAGGTATCTTTGGTCATGATCATATTTTGAAGGGATTTTACCCCTGTGGACAATGTGCTGCTTGCTCCAATTTATATCGTAGATTTGACTTCTCATCGAGTGACGGCAAGAAAACCTTCAAGATTAACCAATACATCACATGCACAAGCACACACATTATGCATTATACAATGTGTGGTTGCAACAAAATTTATGTTGGATTGACGTCACGCGAATTGAGAGTCAGGGTTAGAGAACATGTAAGAGATATTGGGGCAGCAGCAGAGGTTGATGATCTTTCAACTTTAAAGACACTTCCTCACCATTTTAAGTTTTATCACAGGTGTAACTATAAATCCCTAAGGACAGGGTCGGTCTGGGGTTTCTGGGGCCCACCAGGGAAATTGACTCCAGGGGCCCACTCACCCGCTATATGCAAATACCTGTTAGCCGTCATACCCATTATAGCGGTTACTCATGCACATCACTCTGCGCTCACCATTACTGCGATGTACCATTACTGTAGTGTACATTAAAGGGATACTTTGGTGAAAACAAGTTACCAACAATCGTCAGGTTCGGCAGGTGATCACTTAGTTATTGGTGGAATCCGACCTATCAAAACCACATCGTCGGAAGAATGTGGCACTTTTACCCCTTTTATTAACTGCAGCGGCCGGTAATGATGTGACCGCGGCTCCATTCATTATCATTGGAGCTCCCAGAAAAAGGCAAACACAGCGCTCACAGCCACTGAGGGAGTGAAGGAATCATGGGCGAGCTGTACATCACCTCCAGTCTAATGGGCACAAAACAAACCTATGACTAAGGACTATCTTTAAGGACATTGATTTAAATGTGCTTTTTAATACTTTTCTAATATAATGAATTTTTAAGGATCTAGATCTCAAGACTCTATGCTGGATATTTTTCTATTTTTTGGACACATAATGGGGATAAAAGCTGCACATTCAGCAGTCGTACCCCCACCAACTAATACCTTATCACATCCTTAGGCCATGTGCACACACTGAGTATTTGGTGAGTTTTTTACCTCGGTATTTGTAAGACAAAAACAGGAGTGGAGCAATCAGAAGTAATATGTTCTGTATTTCTCACCATCTCCTGCTTTTGTCTTATAAATACTGAAGTGAAAATCTCACCAAATACTCACTGTGTGAACGTGGCCTTAGACGAGATAATTACTTGCTTTCTCTGGAGAACCTCTGTAAGTGCATTTTGCTGCTGCTGTGTCACAGGACAGGAAGGGGTTAAGCAACCAAGTTTTTAATATCTACTGGAAATAAAGAATTTTCACCTTATTGATATCAGAAAAAAGCTAATAATCAACCACAATCCACTATACCAAGACCAGTAATACTACATATAAAGGAGACATACCACCACACTGTGATCAGAGCACATATTACTACTAAACTGTGATCAAATACTACCACGTGCAAGGTATAAATACTGCCACACCATGATAAGACCACATATAACCGACATATTGTAATTGAATAATTCCACATTCAAGGGACAAATACACAACGCCATGACCAGAGCACATAATGCCACTAAATAGTGACCAATAAAATCCGGTCAACCCATAGAAGCACCACCCAGCTCAAAATGATTTGCCGTCGTCTGCTCCTTCCCCTCTCCTCTTACCTGATAAACCACAAGTTTGGAACCAGACCCACTACTACATGTCAGTACTCTGTGGTGCCCAGCTGTTTCTTCTTCAGTGTGAATAGTAATCAATAATACTACAATAATGAAGATTAAAAAAAGCTCCGTATATTTGGTCAGTGTAAATACAGTGATTATCAGTGACATTATACACAGAAACTCTGTATATAGTGTCAGTGTACAGGTGCTGCAGAGAACACCAGTGACATTATACACAGGAACTCTGTATAGAGTGTCAGTGTACAGGTGATGCAGAGAACACCAGTGACATTATACACAGGAGCTCTGTTTATAGTGTCAGTGTACAGGTGATGCAGAGATCCCCAGTGACATTATACACAGGAGCTCAGTATATAGTGTCAGTGTACAGGTAAGACTGTGATCCCCCGTGACATTATACACAGGAGCTCAGTATATAGTGTCAATGTACAGGTAATACAGTGATCACCGGTGACATTATACACAGGAGCTCAGTATATAGTGTCAAGTGTACAGGTGATGCAGAGATCCCCAATGACATTATACACAGGAGCTCAGTATATAGTGTCAGTGTACAGGTGATGCAGAGATCCCAAGTGACATTATACACAGGAGCTCAGTATATAGTGTCAGTGTACAGGTGATGCAGAGAATACCAGTGACATTATACACAGGAACTCTGTATATAGTGTCTGTGTACAGGTGATGCAGAGATCACCTTTGACATTATGAACAGGAGCTCTCTATATAGTGTCAGTGTACAGGTGATGCAGAGATCACAAGTGACATTATACAAAGGAGCTCTGTATGTAGTGTATAGTGTGCGTGGATAGGTAATACACCTACTCACCAGAGCTGTATCTTGGTGAAGTCATTCATCTTCAGGTTTCTTCTTCCCCTGTCGCAGACAAATATCACGTCTTCTAGCCAGGACTCATCTCTGCAGAAAATAACACAGTTATCTACTGTATAAAACTGATCACTTCCATAGCACATTCCACACTTTTCCCAAGATTTCTACACTACATCAAACGACCAAAAAAGCGACATCGTGCCGCCTCGCACAGTAACAAGGCCTCCCTTTGGTTCCCCTCGTGGAAAAGTAAATTATATTACAGCAGTAATAATGTCGCCTGAGTGGCCCCTACAGTAGATATGTCCCCACTTCCCACCGTAAACCAATAATGTATGTTCCTCATTCTGGCCCCCATATAGTAATAACGTCTTGGGCCCCAATGTTCCCCCATTCTAGGTCCCCAGACGGACATGACAACTTCTCCAGCCATCTACATAGATTACAACAAAGACACATGTGACATCTCACATTTCCAGCCCGATCTATTCCCAAACTGGACAAACTCCTCATCCTACTGATCCCCCAATACTGAGCGGTTGCTGTTGTCCCTATTACTGCACATGCTGCGTGGTACAAAAACAGCGCTCCTCTTACTGCCCCACATAATAATGTCACCACTGTGCCCTCAACATAGTAATACCACCACTGTGCCCTCCACATAGTAATACCACCACTGTGCCCTCCACATAGTAATACCACCACTGTATTGTATATACCACCACATGACCCCCTCCATGTTGCACAGGATCCCCTGCATGTTGCACAGGGCCCCCTGTGTGGTGCACAGGACCCCCTGCGTGCTGCACGGGACCCCCTGCGTGCTGCACAGGATGGACCCCCTCCATGTTGCACTGGTACACACACATATTGTTGCTGCTCGGGGGACAGCACACTGATTGTTGCTGCTACGGGGGGGAACATATTGCTGGTGCTTAGGGAGAGACATATGGCTGCTGCTGGGGGAGGCACACTGATTGCTGCAGCTTCTTCTTGGGGGCACACATATTGTTTATTGCTGCAGCTGAAGGAGCACAGTGATGTTGCTGCTAAGGAGGGGCGGGGCACATATTGCTGGTGCCATATGGCTGCTGCTGGGGGAGGCACACTGATTGCTGCAGCTGTTGCTGGGGGGCACACATACCTCATCTACTTCCACACTGTTGCTGCAGCTCTGTCTGCTCCTCTTCATGTGGGATGCAGGACTTCACGTGCTGTCCCCGCCCACACACCTCATCCTTGCTCTGGCACTGCCTGCTGTCTGAGGAAGTCCCGGCTGCAGACAGTGCTCTCTCTGCTCCTCACAGCATACACGCTGTCAGGGCTGGCAGCAGGGCCGGACTGGGACCAAAAAGCAGCCCTGGAAAACAAACCCCACCAGCCCACATACTATATCACCCATCAGCCCCGACCAGTGAATGTCGCTTTTACGTTGTCATCGCCTCATTGCTTTCTTAGAGGAGTTATCTGAAGAGCCACATGTGAATGGTGCAGAAAAGGGAAATCAACCACAGCTACATTTACATGTTACTCTTCAAAGCAACATTTCCCAGGATTGTGGGACCCCAGCGATAAAATCCACAGTGAAGGGAAAGTCATCAGCTATACAGAAGAGAAGTGATAACTCCATATTGGGGATAATTAATTCAAACAACAATTAAATGCTGAAAATCAAAGTCCAATACTGCCTCTCACAACAGGACAGGAGAAGTGGTACTGTGCAGTGTATATATACATAATAATACAGATACTGAGATTACACCCAGAGAGAAAACGGGGAGCCAGCACAGCCAAAAAATGGTGAAAAAATAAATGTGTAAGTACACCTGTCACTACCATACTGCATAAAATAAAGACATTTCACAAAAGAAATAATCTTTTGAGACACTCTCCCACGTCAAGGAATGTCTCAGATAGAGTGGTCCTACTCTACATATTTTTAAATTTTTGATGTGTCCCCAGCCCATAGCATCGGCCTCCCCCATCATCCCCAGCCTATAACATCAGTCTCCCCATAATCCCCAGCCTATAGCATCAGTCTCCCCATCATCCCCAGTCTATAGCATCGGCCTCCCCGTCATCCCCAGCCTATAGCATCAGTCTCCCCATCATCCCCAGCCTATAGCATCAGCCTCCCCCATCATCCCCAGCCTATAGCATCAGCCTCCCCCATCATCCCCAGCCTATAGCATCAGCCTCCCCCATCATCCCCAGCCTATAGCATCTGCCTCCCCCATTATCCCCAGCCAATAGCATAAATATTCCTGCCCAATTCCCCCCCTGTAGCATTAGCCTTCTTGCCCCAACACCCCCCTAGCCTGCAGCATTAGCCTCCCCATCATCCCCCCCAGCCTGTAGCATTAGCCCTCCTGCCCCATAATCCTCTCAGCCTGCAGCATTAGCCCTCCTTCCCCATAATCCCCCCCAGCCTGCAGCATTATCCCTCCCACTCCATAATCCCCCCAGCCTACAGCATTAGCCCTCCTACCCCATAATCCTCCGCAATTGTCACTTCCTAACAAGCCTTTTAATATGACTTAGGATTTGTGTCAGATCAGAACCCCAAACTGCAGATGCTGCATTTCCGGGTGACTGCCCCTCATCAGTGCAGTGTGTGGGAGTTCTGATCTGGCTGTATGAGAGGCTGAGAAGAGGTCTGTGGAACTCATTTAATGAGTGTTTGTTTGCATATGCCAAAATATGCACCCCTGTAACACAAGCAAAAGATGCAGAGATTAATTATGCATCAGGGGAAATATGCATTATTGGCAGCTGCATCATGTAACTCTGACAGGTTAGATTTTTTGTATTACCAGTCGGATCATTATATACTATCTGCGGGCTGTAACCGTCACCACCGTTTTATCCTGCACTATTAAGTGTTTTATGTAAGAGTCTCTGTCATTTTGATACTAATAAAATTGTAAATGTTGTAAACACATATGCTCCACTATTTTTCTTGTATATTTCATACATTGATCATAGCATATGGAAGATAGCAAAGGGTTGACATCATAGGGACAATGTTTTCAGTCAGAACTACCATTCTGCACTGAACATATTAGTGAAAACACTATGGAGTGCTCGTTTCAGAGTTTAAAAAACATATACTTTATTGATACATTAAAACACATACAAAAGTATTCAATCGAAAAAAATCAAACACAAGAATTAATGAGGAGATCTAAGTATAATAACCACTACAGGGTGATAACATGGTGTATACTATCAATTATATGCTGCAATCATAGATAATTTCAAAGTTAGTGAGTTTTAAGATATATATAATTACACATGTGGATATCATTTATATAATATTAATAATTTAGGAAGGCAACTACAGGTGTAAGTCAATCATTACATTTTACCTTGTCAAAACCTAAAACGGAATAACTCCAAAAGATAGTACCTTCTCATCCTTCCACCATTATGCTTACTAATATTATGTACACGAAGACATGCAAGGAGCGACACCGTCAATCTGTGCCCCAGTCCATGGTGTGCCCCAATGCACTTTTCGCTAATGCTTTCAAAGGGGGTGTGGCTAAGGATCCGGTATAATCGGTATAAATATCCATTCCATCACATTCACGCTATCTGATTCATCTCTGTCATGTCCACCGGAGGTAAGGAGGAGTGGAATGACAGGAAATATAACACAACACCATATACTTTTGCCTACAAGCTTTCATGTTGAAATGAAAAATCCAGTGCGGATGTGATTAATAGTGAAAGTGATCAAAAATCACAAGAAGAACCCACCTCCCAAAACATATAGCACAATATAGTACAGACAAACAAATTTCACTGATTCAGGAAATGGTAGTGTGTTCTAATGGGTAAGTATATAGCAAAAAAGTTGGTTCAGTTTGATGGTGGTCAGCCAAGGGTACGCCCGGACACACTCTGTCTCCAGGTCAATTACCCAAAAGGAGACCTATATGATGTTGGTGTATTATCGTATGTAATTGTCCTTTCTGCACTTAAGTCGTTTGGTCTGTACCCAACCTTCTGTCAGAGGTCCTGATAAACAGATGGAAAAGGTAAATGCAATGTTTAGACCATCAATATAGTTTTGTAACCCCGACCGATGCATTTCACCTACCCTATTTCATGAAAGGCTCATCGGGTCATTCTGGTTAGAGACATAGTGTTTACATCATCCAATATACAGGTGCCATTAATGTATGGAGACCCGTGAGTTGCAAGCCTGGATCCCAGATAAACCACATAGTCCGGATGTTTTTTGAAGGGAGTTTGGTATTCACGTCTCTTTACTGTGTGGGTTCTGCCAAAAGTTTTGGCTGTAGATAATGTGAGAGAGAATGATGTAGTAACTGTTCCTGTTCATAACTAAGATGTTTTCCCTGCACATAACCCATTATGTAGGAGTGAAATTAACATTAAATCTCCCTTAAGTGAGTCAGATGTTACAAGACTTTGAGGGTCATACCGGATGGTTGGATCAGTGCAAATCAACCTCCATCATAGTGCTTTCCTCATCATTGACCTGATCTGTCTGGTTATAGGGATACGAACAGATATATCATTACTTAAATTGTTAATGGTTTCACAATCAGCAATGAATATCTCACAGGACCTACCCTCACTCTCCTTTAGATGTCAGCACAGTACCCCTGTCTAGCGTTGAACTCCCCTTATTTCCCTTGGACCTTTGAAGTAGAAGATGACATCAATAGGGCATGCACATTTAATAAGGTTCAAAACTAGCCTCAAAGGCTACTATTGACTGGCCTTAAGGACCAGTGATGAAAGAGATAACTTTCCAGGTGTCAGTTGTAGCCTGTTGGTCAAGGCTCAGGACCTCAGCTGCTTTAAACAAACAAATACACCCTTTCAGATCAATATATATCCTTATGGGTGTCATTAATCAACATATTCTACCCATACCTGTATATGTGCTCTCAACACTGTTGATAAATAATCAATCCTACTTAGAAAGAGATGCCTTTGTGTAAATATGTGCTATATCTGTAATGTCTCCATTTACATCCAGTCCTGATCCATCTTGTCCCCTTTCAACAGATTCTTTGTTTATCCTTTAAAAACATGCAGGATCTATGAAAGCTCCCCCCATACTTGCAAACCAAGCTTAAATTCTAAATCTACATGTTAAAGTTATCACTATCTTGTATTAAAACAAAAACCTTTCCTATAAACATGATAATGCCACAGCTTTCTACAACTCTTCACTCACAGCAGTGATTGGTGCAGTCGCCCCTCTCGTTTACGGCAGAACACAATGAATCAACAGACAACCCTGGCACACAGACACCACTAAAAAGCTGCGGCGAGAGTCTACAGTTGCTGAGCGGCGCTGGAAGAAAATACATTAGCAAGAAGACTACACAGCATTCCAGGGTCGGACTGGGGTGTCTGGGGCCCACCAGGGAAATTGACTCCCGGGGCCCACTCACCCGCTATATGCAAACACCTGTTAGCCGTTATACCCATTATAGTGGTTCCTCCTGCACATCACTCTGCGCTCACCATTACTGCGATGTACCATTACTGTAGTGTACATTAAAGGGATACTTTGGTGAAAACAAGTTACCAACAATCGTCAGGTTCGGCAGGTGATCACTTAGTTATTGGTGGAATCCGACCAATCAAAACCACATCATCGGAAGAATGTGGCACTTTTACCCCTTTTATTAACTGCAGCGGCCGGTAATGATGTGACCGCGGCTCCATTCATTATCATTGGAGCTCCCAGAAAAAGGCAAACCCAGCGCTCACAGCCACTGAGGGAGTGAAGGGATCATGGGCGAGCTCTACATCACTTCCAGTCTAATGGGGACAAAACAAACCTATGACTAAGGACTGTCTTTAAGGACATTGATTTAAATGTGCTTTTTAATACTTTTCTAATATAATGAATTTTTAAGGATCTAGATCTCAAGACTCTATGCTGGATATTTTTCTATTTTTTGGACACATAATGGGAATAAAAGCTGCACATTCAGCAGTCGCACCCTCACCAACTAATACCTTATCACATCCTTAGGCCCAGGGCCGTATTTGGAGTTCCTGCTGCCCTAGGCACTGTTAGCGGCCGCCCCACCACCCCCCCGTCACGGCTCCTCCCCCACGATGCGGCCCCTCCCCGTCATGGCTCCTCCCCCACGTTGCAGCCTCTCACTGACAATCTTCCCCTCAGTCGCGGCCTTCCCCCCCCCCAAGCTTCATGTAGCTTCTCCCGCCACATTTCATCATGTAGTACATATAAAAGGTTTGTCCAATCACACTACAGAGACATACTGGTAGGATGTTTACATTGTGAGCCCCAATGGAGACAGTGTTGATGATGTATGTAAAGTGCTGTGGAGTGCATAGTGTAATATATGTGCAAAAAGTATTATTCTTCATATGTCGTCACAATACCAGGATCTGAGGATCTTCTATTTGAAGGTCTGGGGCTCTCTGAGGCGCTGTCGCTGCCTGTCTCGTTGTCTTCCTCTTTTGACACTGCAGTGCGGTGTACAAGAGAACATTAACTGGTTAATAACAAGAAGTATGGAGTGTACTAACTGAGCCATGAACCCCCCATATCATGTCCCGCAGACATTGTAGGATTACTATATGGATTTTATTATTAGTGTACGGACACAATGGCGTGAAACTCGGATGAGTGCAATGTGTGATTTCATCACATTGCACTCGGACCAATGTTAGGCCAGGGTCACATTTGCGGTTGGACCCTGGCCTGCCGGATTCCGGTTTCAACTTAGCAATTTTTCCATCACCGCATAGCGTTTCCGCTATGCGGTGCTGGAAACCGCAGTCCCTAGTTACCCGGTGTTTACCTGCACGACCTGTCACACAGGCAGCGGCTCGGAGGGCGTTTTACAGCGCCGCACAGGAAATCGTGTCTGCAACGGTTTCCTGTGCGGCGCTGTAAAACGCCCTCCGAGCCGCTGCCTGTGTGACAGGTCGTGCAGGTAAACACCGGGTAACTAGGGACTGCGGTTTCCAGCACCGCATAGCGGAAACGCTATGCGGTGATGGAAAAATTGCTAAGTTGAAACCGGAATCCGGCAGGCCAGGGTCCAACCGCAAATGTGACCCTGGCCTTATTCAATGTCTGAGAGCACTGGCGAGTGTCGGACGCTTTTTTCTCAGCCAGATTCAGGATGAGAAAAAAGTCGCAACATTCTGCGACAGTCTGCGATTCACACCGAGACTCACCAATGCAAGTCTATGGGTCCGACAAAATTACATACCGCACACTGACAGCACACGGACCATCTGAGAGGCATCAGTTTTTTTCACTGATACATTATCATTCTGTAACTGAGAACACTGTAAAATGTTCCTGTAAATGATTCTACAGTAATAGCTGCTGAGAAACAAAACAGATTGCACACGGATGTGATCTGAGAGAAATGTCGGACACTTGCACAGCAGTTGGATGCCAAATGGCCCAAAAAACCGATGACACTCATCCGACTCTCCTGGATGAGAAACGGACCGATTTTAAGACGGCGGGAGAGAGTGTACCACCATGTCCCCAGCTCCGTGCTGTGCACAGACAGTGTACCACCATGTCCTCAGCTCTGTGCTGTGTACAGTGTACCACTATGTCCTCAGCTCCGTGCTGTGCACAGACAGTGTACCACCATGTCCTCAGCTCTGTGCTGTGCACAGACAGTGTACCACCATCTCACCAGTTCTGTGCTGTGCACAGACGGTGTACGGTACACTGTCTGTGCGCAGCACGGAGCTGAGGATATGGCGGTACACTGTCTGTGCACAGCACGGAGCTGAGGACATGGTGGTACACTGTCTGTGCACAGCATGGAGCTGAGGACATGGTGGTACACTGTCTGTGCACAGCACGGAGCTGAGGACATGGTGGTACACTGCCTGTGCACAGCACGGAGCTGAGGATATGGTGGTACACTGTCTGTGCACAGCACGGAGCTGAGGACATGGTGGTACACTGTCTGTGCACAGCACGGAGCTGAGGATATGGTGGCACACTGTCTGTGCAC
Organism: Allobates femoralis; assembly: GCA_033576535.1. Lineage (NCBI taxonomy): Eukaryota > Metazoa > Chordata > Amphibia > Anura > Aromobatidae > Allobates > Allobates femoralis. The sequence goes on from JARQOC010000001.1 coordinate 162,858,150, forward strand.
AGCACAGAGCTGGGGAGATGGTGGTACACCATCTGTGCACAACACGGAGCTGAGGACATGGTGGTACAATGTGCACAGCACGGAGCTGGGGAGATGGTGGTACACTATGTGCACAGCACAGAGCTGGGGAGATGGTGGTACACTATGTGCACAGAGCACAGAGCTGAGGACATCCCAGAAGAGACAGACAGGCCACAGACGGGCGGCGGGACAAGACTGAGCCCACCTGGGAGAACAACTCACAGCACCCAACACACTGCCCAGAAATCATATAGGACAGGCAGGAGAACTACAACTCCCAGCATGCCACACCCTGCCAACACAGGAAGGTGGTGGCAGCTGCATGGAGGCAGACACACGGTACAGCCACCATTATCACCACACACAGCGCCAGCCACAGCCCCAGTCCTCCTGCACCCCCTTCCTCCTCTCCTCTGTCCTCCTGCACCCCATCCTCCTCTCCACTGTCCATCCTGCTGCTCCTCTTGCACCCCGTCCTCCTCTCCTTTGTCTCACCTGCTGCTCCTCTGTCCTCCTGCACCCCTGTCCTCCTCTCCGCTGTCCCTCCTGCTGCTCCTCTGTCCTTCTGCACCCCACAACTCACACACAGAGACACAAATAGAGACACAACTCACACACAGACACATCACACACACACAACACACACAGACACAACTCACACACAGAGACACAACTCAGAGACACAACTCTCACACAGACACATCACACACAACACACAGACACAACTCAGAGACACAACTCAGAGACACAACTCAGAGACACAACTCACACACAGACACATCACACACAACACACACAGAGACACAACTCACGCACAGACACATCACACACAGACACAACACACAACATACACACAACTCACACACAGAAGACACACAGGCACACACAGAAGGTACACATACAGACACAACTCACACACAGAAGACAGGCACACAACTCACACACAGAAGACACAGGCACACAACTCACACACAGAAGACACACATATGGACACAACTCACACAGATACCCAACTCACACACGGAAGACACAACTCGCACACAGACGCAACTCACACATAGAAGACACACGCACACAACTCACACATAGAAAACAAAGACAACTCACACAAGACGCAACTCACACAGAAGACACATACAACTCACACACAGAAGACACAACTCACACAGAAGACACACAACTCACTCAAACACACATACAGACACACAACTCACACACACATTTTACAGATACCTTACTGCTGCAGCCCAGGTCTGTGTGTGGGGGCCGCTGTCATCCCTCCCCCCACCCCCATATCATATGGGGGGTGGGGAGGTGGGAGCGGCCCACAAAGACCACTGGGCTGCAGCATTGCATATGGGGATGGGGATGGGAGCGGCCCACACAGACCTGGGCTGCAGCAGGCGCTGCAGCATTGCATATGGCCCATATGCAATGCTGCAGTGCCTGCTGCAGCCCAGGTCTGGGTTTCAGACCCCACTGTGTCCCTCCTTGCTGCTGCATGATGGCATGACTCTGACCATCAGGTTGCTCTGCACTGTCACTGAGTCACAAACTAGTCAGACTCCTCAGAGTCTGAGACTAGTCAGAGACTCAGAGGCAGTCTGGGCTCTGCTCAGGCTGAGGCTGGCACTGCTGCCTGCTGGCTGTGCTGTCTGTGCACAACACAGAACACACAGTACCGCCGGCGCAGCCTAAACTATGATCCCGCCGCCCACCTGCACCATGCTGCAGACTGCAGTGCAATCTGCAGACTGACTGACACCAGCAGCGGTGGTAGCTGAAGGCAGCTCCGGACCTGAAGCAGCCACCACATGGTCACGGAGCGGCACCACGAAAGGCACTGTCTGTCTGTGTCGGGACTCGGGCGCATTTACACATCACATAATTACTGTAGTCGCCGCCGGCGATTTCCTGCTCTGCAGGAACTCCAAGTCCCCGACTCCTCCTTGGCGGGCTCCAGTGGCGTAACTAGAGTCCGAAGGGCCCCGGTGCAAAATTTGGACCTGGGACCCCCCCCCCCAGATAATATAATGCCACCTCACAGCTGCTCCAGATAATATAACGCCGCCTCACAGCCGCTCCAGATAATATAACGCCGCCTCACAGCCGCTCCAGATAATATAACGCCGCCTCACAGCCGCTCCAGATACTACAACGCTGCCTCACAGCCGCTCCAGATAATATAACGCCGCCTCACAGCCGCTCCAGATAATATAACGCCGCCTCACAGCCGCTCCAGATACTACAATGCCGCCTCACAGCCGCTCCAGATAATATAACGCCACTTCACAGCCGCTCCAGATAATAGAACGTCACCTCACAGCCGCTCCAGATAATACAATGCCGCCTCACAGCCGCTCCAGATAATATAATGCCGCCTCACAGCTGCTACAAATAACATAATGCCGCCTCAGAGCCGCTCCAGATAATATAATGCCGCCTGACTATAATGCCGCCTCATAGCCGTTCCAGATAATATAATGCCGCCTGACTATAATGCCGCCTCACAGCCGTTCCAGATAATATAATGCCGCCTCATAGCCGCTCCAGATAATATAATGCCGCCTGACTATAATGCCGCCTCACAGCCGTTCCAGATAATATAATGCCGCCTCACAGCTGCTACAAATAACATAATGCCGCCTCAGAGCCGCTCCAGATAATATAATGCCGCCTGACTATAATGCCGCCTCATAGCCGCTCCAGATAATATAATTCTGCACACACAGCCTGCTCACCGCACACACAGTCACATACATTGCACACGCAGTCACATGCATTGCACTCAGTCACATACATTGCACACGCAGTCACATGCATTGCACACACAGTCACATACATTGCACACGCAGTCACATGCATTGCACACACAGTCACATGCATTGCACTCACAGTCACATGCATTGCACACACAGTCACATGCATTGCACACACAGTCACATGCATTGCACACACAGTCACATGCATTGCACACAGTCACATGCATTGCACATACAGTCACATACATTGCACTCACAGTCACATGCATTGCACATACAGTCACATGCATTGCACACAGTCACATGCATTGCACATACAGTCACATACATTACACACACAGTCACATGCATTGCACATACAGTCACATGCATTGCACTCACAGTCACATGCATTGCACATACAGTCACATGCATTGCACTCACAGTCACATGCATTGCACATACAGTCACATGCATTGCACACAGTCACATGCATTGCACATACAGTCACATGCATTGCACATACAGTCACATGCATTGCACATACAGTCACATACATTGCACATACAGTCACATACATTACACACACAGTCACATGCATTGCACATAGTCACATACATTGCACTCAGTCATGCATTGCACATACAGTCACATACATTACACACACAGTCACATGCATTGCACATACAGTCACATGCATTGCACTCACAGTCACATGCATTGCACATACAGTCACATGCATTGCACACAGTCACATGCATTGCACATACAGTCACATACATTGCACTCACAGTCACATGCATTGCACATACAGTCACATGCATTGCACACAGTCACATGCATTGCACATACAGTCACATACATTACACACACAGTCACATACACTGCACCCACAGCCAACACATACTGCACGGTGCACCTTCTCTCCTGTGTGCTCCATGCTCCCTGAAGGTCTTCATGCCAGGCCCAGGAAGCAGTGACTAAAGCGCTGTGTGAGGAGGAGGAGAGCAGTCCAGGCCGGGAGACTAAGCAGCTCCTCTTCTAAGCAGCTCCTCTTCGGCAGAGAGGTAGGCGTGCTGCTGCATGCCTCCTACAGTCCCCAGCCTGCTCCCGCGGTCTGCAATGCATGCAGAGGAAGAAGGGGGGCGGGGTGGCTGCAATGTGAGCGCGGGGAGTGCCGGGCTCCTTTCTGGAATGAGGTGAGGCGGGTGGGCCGTGGGCGGGAGGGCGCGATGAACGAGGGTGGCAGGGGGCGGGGCCTCCCAGTCAGCTCGGTGCCGGGCAAAAAATAAACAAACAAACTTAGATGCCGCCCTGCCCGAATTCCTCCAGGGGGACCCGTTCAGGCCCGTTGGGGGGCGGGGCAGGGGGGGCGGGGCCACAATGCCTGGGGGCCCACCCTGACTTTTACCCGGTAACCCGGCGGCCCAGTCCGAGCCTGCAGCATTCAAACAAGCACTTCTTACATTCAAGTCAGCACACACCACTAAACAGAACTACTTCATTACCCTCATATCCTCTTTATCCCACAACCCCAGGCAGTTATTCAACACATTTAACTCTCTCCTTCGCCCCGCACTGCCCCCCACTTCTCGTATCTCTGCAGAGGACTTCACAGCACACTTCACGGACAAGATCGCTTAGATCAGACAAGTCTTTGCTACCCAACCATCACAACCCCTATGTATATCAGACCACTCCCCTCCCCCACTAACCCTCCACCCCTCCATCACTGACGGAGAACTTGCACACCTCCTCTCCAAATCACACCTCACCACTTGTGCATCAGACCCCATCCCACTTTCTCCACAACCTCACCACCATGCTTATCCCAGCCATAATCCACGTCTTCAATCTATAACTAACCTCCAGTACCTTTCCTTCCAGTTTCAAAAATGCAACAATTACACCTGTCTTGAAGAAGCCATCTCTCGACCCGACCTCCACATCCAGTTACCACCCCATATCGCTGCTCCTGTTCACCTCCAAACATCTTGGAAAGCATGTCAACACTGTACTCTCATCCCACCTCTCATCCAACTCTCTCTTCGACAACCTTCAATCTGGCTTCCGCTCCCACCACTCCAATGAAATCGCCTTAACCAAAATTACTAACGACCTACCTACCGCCAAAGCTAACGGACACTTCTCCATCCTCCTCCTTCTTGACCTGTCCTCTGCATTCAACACAGTCGACCACTGCCTCCTATTACAGATCCTCTCTTCCATTGGTATCACTGACCTTGCCCTCTCCTGGATCTCTTCCTACCTTTCCAACCACACATTTAGTGTCTCCCACTCCAACACTACCTCCTCACCCCATCCCCTCTCTGTTGGGGACCCTCAAGGCTCTGTCCTGGGACCCCTTATTTTTTCCATCTATACCCTTGGCCTAGGACAAAACATAAAGTCCCATGGATTCCAGTACCACCTGTACGCTGATGACACTCAGATCTACCTCTCTGGCCCAGACGTCACCTCTCTGCTGTCCAGAATCCCAGAGTGTATATAAGCCATATCCTCCTTCTTCTCCTCTCGCTTCCTTAAACTAAATGTAGACAAAACTGAACTCATCATCTTTCACCCATCTCGCGCACTTCCCTTACCTGATCTATCTATCACAATAAATGATATCGCACTTTACCCTGTACCTGAGGTCTGCTGCCTCGGAGTGATCCTTCACTCTGCCTTATACTTCAGACCACACATGGAAGCTCTTGCCACCTCCTGCTGCCTCCAACTCAAAAATATTTGCAGAATATGTCCCTTCCTCAATCCTCAATCTACTAAACTACTAGGGCATGCGCTATCATCTCCAGCCTCGACTACTGCAACCTCCTCCTCTGTGGCCTCCCTTCTAACACTCTTGCACCTCTCCAATCTATCCTTAACTCTGCTGCCTGACTAATCCACCTCTCTCCTCATTGCTACTCCACTTCTATCCTCTGCAAATCCCTCCATTGGCTCCCAATTCCCCAGCGTATCCAATTCAAACTACTAACACTGATTTACAAAGCCGTCCACAATCTGTCCTCCTCATATATCTGTGAACTAATCTCCCGATATCATCCAAATCGTAATCTTCGATCCTCCCAAGCCCTCCTCCTTTCCTCCACACTTGTACATTTCTCATCCAACCGCCTGCAAGACTTCACCAATCATCCCCTATCCTCTGCAATTCTACACCTCAAAACGTCCGACTGTCCCATACACTCAGAACCTTCCAGTGGAACCTGAAAACCCATCTCTTCAGAACAGTCTACAGCCTACAATGACCACAGTGCTACCTCACCACCACTGGACCTGGCGCTCCACCACCACTTGACCCGGCGCTCCAGCACCATTGGACCCGGCGCTCCACCAGCACCCGAGCAGAACTAACCTACTGTTCCCCTTCCCATTGCCCTGTAGAATGTAAGCTGGCAAAGGCAAGGTCCTCTCTCCACTCTGCATCAGTTTGTCACTGTTAGTTTGTTTATTGAATTTTTAACTTGTTTGTATGTAATCCTTTCTCTTGTACAGCACCATGGATTCAATGGTGCTCTATAAATTATTATTATTTATTTATATAGCGCCATAATATTCCATTGTGCTTTACATGTTAAGAGGGCAGACTAGGACAAGTAACATAGTAACAATACAAGTAACAATGTCTGTCGACAATTCTAACGTACAGATACAATAGGGGAGAAGATCCTGTCCGCGAGGGCTCACAGTCTATGAGGGGCGGGTGGGGATACAGTAGGAGGGTGAGGTGTCAGTCGTGAGGCGGTGCGGTGGACTGGGTCTCATTGCAGGTTGTAGGCTTGGCGGAAGAGGTGGGTTTTCATGCCTCTTTTGAAGGTTCCCAGGGTAGGGGAATGAATAATAATAATAATAATTTAGTTTACAGCCTAAATTCCCATATTGTTTAACTATACTTTATAGGTTAAGGCAGGCCAGCATCATCCCCGTTCTTTGCCAGCAGTGGGCTTTTAAGAGACAGGTAATCCCCTGTCTATTTCTCCAGGGAGCGATGAGCGCCACCGGCAACAATCTCTCTTAATATAATCCTCCTCCCTGTTAGAATAATTCCAGCCCCTCCAGGAATTCCTTTGTCCCCACCCGATCAGCGTATGTTCCACGCTATAACGCAGTTCTATGTGCGCATGTGCACATTGGAACACGCCCACTAAGTGTGGACACCCAGCGGCGTTCGTTCCAGCCAGAATGCAATCTGCCATCCGTGCATGTGCACGCTGAGCACTGCCCTTCAAGGTGTGTCTTTCAGAGATCCAGCCGCGCATGCGTGAACCGCTCCCATTCACAGTAAGGAAACATTTTCCTACACTAACCTGTGGATGCAATATTACTCAACTCGGAGGGGCAGACATGATTAAGTAATTTTGTATAAAGGCGACATTTTCCTAACGATCAAAGACAAATCATTATTCTTTTTTAGGGTTTCAACACTAACCAGTGTCTGCAATATTACTAAACTCTGAGGGGCAGACATGATCAAGTAATTTTGTATAAAGAGGACATAAGTGATGATCATATATGGGGGGAGGAGAGAACCATCCATTAGCATTACATAAAGGTTAAAGTGATCCCATGATTAAAAGAGGGTTATTAAGTCCCCATTATCCCACCCCTAGAGAATTGCAAGAGGGTAAACTCTTTAGGATGTAAACATTATTTGGGGAAGGATCTGAAGGGGTACCACACTTACTGTACTAGGTATCCTCTAATATGTCAATGGAGCAGTAAGAATCTAAGGGTGTACAAACAAAGTTAATTGGAGTGTTATCTGAGACCCTCAATGTGCATATGGTATATGACTTATTTGTCTAGATCAGATAATTTTTTTGTCTGTACTGTGTTGTGCTATATATTGACCTCTCACAGCTCTCAGCCTCTGAGACACACAAGGGTGGTAAAATCATTGACCTGATCTTTGTCCGGCTCTGTTCAACCTCCTCCTTAGACAACTCACCGCTTCCTCTCTCTGATCACAACATTCTCTCCTTCACGCTCACAAATCCTTGCCCACCCCAGCACACTCCGACCTATTACACATTTAGAAATCTACAGGCCATTAACCGTCACACACTGACAGACTCTCATCTCATCACTGTCCCCAATCTCCTCCTTCTCCTGTCTGGATCTGGCGGTGAATCACTACAATGACACTCTCAGAAGCACCCTGGACTAAGTAGCGCTCCTCACCCCCAGAACCTCCAAACACAGAGTTAAACAGTCCTGGCTCACATCACAAACTCGATTCCTCCAGCAATGCTCTGGCAGTGCTGAACATCTATGGAGGAAAACCCGCACCCCAGAAAGCTTCATTCACTATAAATATATGCTGAGAACTTACAACTCTGCCCTTCACCTCGCCAAACAGACCTACTTCACCACCCTGGTCGCCTCACTATCCAACAACTTGAAGAAAGTCTTTGGCACCTTTTACTCTCTCCTCAGTCCTAAAGTGCAGGCCCCTATCACTGACCTCTGTGCTGATGATCTGGCTTCTTACTTCACTAAAAAAATAGAAAACATCCATTAGGAAATCAACTCCCAACCTGAAATTTCTGTTACCCCTACCTCTCCCCACATTTCCTCCGGCTTGCTCTCCACATTTGGCTCAGTCACAGAAGAAGTCTCCAGGCTCCTCTCTTTCTCCCGTCCCACTCCATGCACTGCTGACACCATCCCCTCACACCTACTCCAGTCTCTCCCTCTGGTAGTCACCACTCACCTAACCAAAATCTTCAATCTCTCCCTCTCTTCTGGCATCTTCCCCTCCTCCTTCAAACACTTGATCATTACTCCATTATTAAAGAAAACTTCTCTCGACCCATCCTGCACAAATAACTACAGACCAGTCTCCAATATCTCTTTCATCTCAACTCCTGGAGTGCCTGGTCTACACCCGCCTCACCTGTTACCTCTCCACTCACTCTCTTCTAGACCTGTTACAGTCTGGTTTCCTCCCCCTACATTCTACAGAAACTGCCCTCACCAAAGTGACAAATGACCTTCTGACAGCAAAATGTAATGGTGATTACTCACTGCTTATTCTTCTTGATCTCTCTGCAGCCTTTGACACTGTTGACCACCATCTCCTACTTTCCATGCTGGGTCATTCCATGTCAAGTGATCCAAAAATGAATATTTTTTTTTCCCTGACGTCCTCAGATTTTTTTAATTTTTTTTCTATATGAAGAACAACTTTAGTTAATTACAAAAAAAAAGTTTTTAATTTTTTTCTTTATCAGTTAATTTTTTACAGATTTTTAAAGTTTTAAAAAACTGCGAATTTTGGCCTGGTATGGCTTTACATTTTCTATCATATTTCGGGCTAGAAATAAGATAGAGAAACAAAATAAACACCGTTCTACTCAGAACTGTGCAGGATTTCACCAGATATGTCACAAGAGGATCTTTGTTAATATTTTACCCATGTGATCGCAAGCGCAAAACTTTAAAACGCATTTCCGTAAAATCAGCGCGCTTTAAATATTTCAAAAACTGCCCATGTGTCTGCTTTGCTCTTAGCCACATCTGTACCAAATTTCAAGTTGGGATCGCGATGGGATCATATTTTAAAATATTTTAATATTAATAGCGTCAATGGGTCATTCTATATATGATCTAAATATGAATATTTTTTTTTTACCTGACGTCTTTAGATTTTTTTTATTCTTTTTCATTATGAAGTACAACTTTAGTTAATTACAAATTAAAAGTTTAGAATTTTTTTCTTCATCAGTTAATTTTTTACAGATTTTTAAAGTTTAAAAAAAGGGTGAATTTTGGCCTGGTATGACTATACATTTTTTTTTATCTCAGGCTAGAAATAAGATAATGAAGTGGGAGAGGCATCATTTTACTCAGAACGGTAACAGCTTTCATTTGATATATTACAAGACTATGTTTCTTTATATCAAATTCAAACTATTGAAGGGCAATTGTGAAAAAATGACTGATTGTGTTCTTGGTTATATTTGTGCAGAGATTCAACTTGGGACCTGTCAAATTTATATATTTTTTATTTTATGGTTGTATGAGTTATCACAACTTATTGAATAAAACATTTATATGCAACAAAAAAGAAACACAAAAAACAAATCCCATAAGTGCCAGGATAAATACATCTTAATCATCAGAACACAACGCTCAGCATTTTCAACTTGAATGTATTGAACAAACCAAAAGAAGAAAGGTGATCATATCCTCAAGTTTGATTAAACAAGATTAAAAGAACCAAAGATGTTAACCCCTATTTATACATATAAATTTGTTTTCTATTCTATCACTAAACATGTGATTTATGAAGTGTTTAATAAGAATAGTACAGTAGTTAAATCATCGTTCTATAAATTATGAACTAATCAAACAATTAATAGTATGTTTTTAAAGTGGCATTTTATCAATTTGTCCCTTCTAGTGGGTGAAATGTAATCTTGTCCATAAACGCTTACTAGCAATCGCCATTTCCTTGTGTGTCAAAGAGTATGTCCGGCCTGTCACGGTATTAGGCTCCGCCTGAGTTAATATACACATAAAAGGGTCCCCTTAATAATAAGTGCTTCACCTAAACACGTTTAAACCTTACTAAATATCACCACAGAATAAACTATGTTGATATTTATAGTGAATTAGCACATCCAATGTTAATGGCAAAAAAATCACTTTATTGTTTAAAATTAATTCATATTAAAATTGTTTACCATACATAACATGTCCTTTTAGTTGGGAACACAGTCCCTATCATGCACAGAAAATATTAGGGTGGGCTACAGAGAATACAGAATGGCAGTAAAAAACTATCAGGGGAACAACAGAAAATATTCACAGCACTATTACTCTTGTATTGGTCTTGGTCCCTCTCTTAATTCAGGACAGACACTCCTATAGACCCAAATGGTCATTAAATAATCCTCCATAAAATACTAGGTAGTTCACAATTCCTGATGCCAGAATGATCCTCAACGATAATCACTCCTTGGCCCCCTGCTGCCAAAGTGCTCCTGCCTCACCCCCACCACCGACGTACGTTTCAAAAGTTGGTCTTTTTTCCTCAGGGCGTGCATGGTACTATGTGGAGGTTTCCTATTTTATATAGTGTCCACTGCCTCATTATGAGTTACACCTGTCAAGACTACTCCCCCTGTCCGTCACAGTCAAGTCTCCCCCTTAAACTCTTTCCAGGTCACTGAGCCTCTGCAAATCCTTCCCCCGTCTCACACATCATTAAGCACAAGTTTTTGCCAGGAGCTGCACTTATTTCCGGGTCAAAAACACAGTCACGTGACAATTTCACGCGTACTGCGTTTCCCGGGCAACACCTGGCATCTTCGCGTCCGTCTCGTTAGTAATCCTGGGTCTACTCAGAGTGCGCACGCGCAAAACGTCACAATGACGTGACCGCGTCACGCATCTCTATGGTGACCCGACCGGACGCTTACCCTTCCGACAAACGTGCTCAGCGTGTGCGATCCAGCGTCTGCCGGAATGCGCACGCGCTATACGTCAGAGCGACGTGACCGCGCTGCGCATCCCCATGGTAACCCGGGCAGGCGCTTCAACATCAGCAAGATGTAATAAACGCCAGCATTGCCCGGGTGTCAATACCATGATGTGATACTGCGCTTTACATGATCTTATGAGACTAACTTGATAATTATAGGAGATGCTGAAGCTACAGGATGCTCATTAGGGAATTTTAGAGTACCACCTTTGGCCACAGTAATTGAATGCAATCTTATAATAAAAATTAATTAAAATACCCATACTTTTGCAATAGGCATTTAAAGTGACAGTGCAAATATTATACAAATACATAAATGCTGTGAGTGTACCACAGTAAAACCAAAGTGACAATTAAGGTACAAAAGTACATAAAGTGCAAAAACTGACCATATTACTAAACAAACTTTAGTGCTACAATACATAATATAATATATATAATAAAGTGCTCTATTACTGTGCATTATCCAAAGAATTAAAACCCATATATATGGTCAGGCAATCCCAATTAGTTAAGATTAATATGTGACCAAAACTTCCCCCCTCCCCACCGAGCGTTCACTACTACCCATAACCCTTTGTCGTATATGTTAAATCCCATATATTATAAACCCCAACCCATTAAACAACATATAATATAATTTCTCTAATCAAGTCGGTGTATTCCATTTTCAAGGTGAAAACATCCGTGATTTTTCTTCCAAGACTCTTCACCCAATCCACCGACGTGTTCTTGACAGGAATTCGGTACCAATGATATGAAATCGGACACATTATACAAAAACAAAACTAAAAACAAAAATAATTAATATCACTGATATACGTCCATAAAACCTCCAACTATACATCTGGGTAAATCCTAATCTATAGGAAAGCGCTAAACCCTAAATTCTCATTGAGTCCCTGTGGTGTGAGGGTCCCCAATCGGAAGATCCACCTGCTCTCCACCTGTGCCAACCTCTTTGCCAAATTACCTCCTCTCACTCCCATGGATACCACATCTATGGCCTTTACTTTTAGCTGGCTAGCGTCACACTGGTGAAAACGTTTGAAATGTCGTGGGAGCGTTTTCAGCTGTTTTGGGTCTTCCTCGGTCTGCGCTTTCTCTATGTCCCTCACATGTTCACGGGTTCTTATCCTAAGCTCTCTGGTGGTCATCCCGACATAAAATTTCCCACACGGACATTCCGCCTGATATACTACCCCTTTGGACCCACATGAAAAAAAGTTTCGGATGTCAAAATTCCTAGATCCATCAAAATTGGAAAAGGTTTTAGATTTTACTATATTCAAACATCCTTTGCATTTTCCACATGGGTAACATCCTTTGAGATCTAACCAGGTCTGTGATATTGGTCGTTTCTCTGGCTCGAAATGACTTCTTACCAGAAAATCGCGCAAATTTTTTGTCCTCCTAGCTGTCATTTTTGGTACGGACGGCAGACTTTTCTTCAATATGGGGTCCGTGGTCAACACCCCCCAATGCCTTCTCACTATTTCCCTAAGTTCTGGCCATTGCGTGCTGTAGGCAGTTATAAAACGGACTATATCTTCTGTATCGTTGTTTTTCACAGGGGGTTTGTAAAGAACCTCATTACGGGATAGCTTCTTAACCTTCATATACCCTTGTCTAATTATGCGCTTACTATAACCCCGTTCACCAAACCTCTGTTGCAGATCCGCTGCCTGTTCTTCAAAAAGTTGATCATTTGAGCAGATGCGTTTCGCCCTCATAAACTGCCCTATTGGTATTCCTCTGATGGTAGAGGAAGGGTGACATGAAGCGGCATGCAACAGAGAGTTGGTTGAGGTCGGCTTCCGGTATATATTTGTTATCAAATCTCCCTTTTCTGAGGTCTTGATTTGTATATCTAGAAATTCCAACTCCCTGCCCTCTTTATAAGTCAGTTTTATATTGATGCTATTGGAGTTTAGCCTCTCAAACAAACCTCTTAGTTCAGCAGGAGTACCCTCCCAGATGAACCAGAGGTCATCAATATACCTCATCCAGTGATGTACTTTTTCCATCTCAGGGAAACTGTCATCGGAAAAAATTTCCCGTTCCCATGCCCCCAGAAACAGGTTCGCATATGAGGGGGCACAAGCCGCCCCCATAGCGGTTCCCTGTTTCTGGAGGTACACCTGGTTTGAGAAAACGAAGCAATTATGTGAGAGTACAAACTCCAACAGAGTCATCAATAATTCCGCCAATCCTTGTTCCACATTATGGTTAGTGAGATACCATCTAACTGCTGCCAGTCCATCCTGATGTCTAATGGACGTGTACAGCGATTCCACGTCGGCTGTGACCATAACCATATTGTCCGCCAAATGCATATGGTCCAGCCTCCACAGAGCCGCTGTAGTGTCCTTGATGTACGATGGTAAAGTCAGGACAATCGGTTTTAAATAGTAATCTATCACTTTGCAAATAACCTCACACAGACCATCATTGCCCGAGACTATGGGTCTCCCTGGCGGGTCCAAATGATCTTTATGGACCTTTGGTATCAGATAAAATGTAGCCATGCGGGGTTGAAACTTCTCCACAAAATCCAACATTTTCTTTGATACTATCCCTTTCTGGAATGCATCTTCAATTATCTCCATCAAATCAGCTTGGAATTTAGGGAGTGGATTTGATGATAATTTAGCATAGCAGTTGGTATCATTTAGTAACTTCCTCGCCTGTTTCACATATAAGTTATTTGGCCATATTACCAGGTTGCCCCCTTTATCTGAGGGCTTAAACGTCACGCTCGGTGGGGAGGGGGGAAGTTTTGGTCACATATTAATCTTAACTAATTGGGATTGCCTGACCATATATATGGGTTTTAATTCTTTGGATAATGCACAGTAATAGAGCACTTTATTATATATATTATATTATGTATTGTAGCACTAAAGTTTGTTTAGTAATATGGTCAGTTTTTGCACTTTATGTACTTTTGTACCTTAATTGTCACTTTGGTTTTACTGTGGTACACTCACAGCATTTATGTATTTGTATAATATTTGCACTGTCACTTTAAATGCCTATTGCAAAAGTATGGGTATTTTAATTAATTTTTATTATAAGATTGCATTCAATTACTGTGGCCAAAGGTGGTACTCTAAAATTCCCTAATGAGCATCCTGTAGCTTCAGCATCTCCTATAATTATCAAGTGAGTCTCATAAGATCATGTAAAGCGCAGTATCACATCATGGTATTGACACCCGGGCAATGCTGGCGTTTATTACATCTTGCTGATGTTGAAGCGCCTGCCCGGGTTACCATGGGGATGCGCACGCGGGTCACGTCGCTCTGACGTATAGCGCGTGCGCATTCCGGCAGACGCTGGATCGCACGCGCTGAGCACGTTTGTCGGAAGGGTAAGCGTCCGGTCGGGTCACCATAGAGATGCGTGACGCGGTCACGTCATTGTGACGTTTTGCGCGTGCGCACTCTGAGTAGACCCAGGATTACTAACGAGACGGACGCGAAGATGCCAGGTGTTGCCCGGGAAACGCAGTACGCGTGAAATTGTCACGTGACTGTGTTTTTGACCCGGAAATAAGTGCAGCTCCTGGCAAAAACTTGTGCTTAATGATGTGTGAGACGGGGGAAGGATTTGCAGAGGCTCAGTGACCTGGAAAGAGTTTAAGGGGGAGACTTGACTGTGACGGACAGGGGGAGTAGTCTTGACAGGTGTAACTCATAATGAGGCAGTGGACACTATATAAAATAGGAAACCTCCACATAGTACCATGCACGCCCTGAGGAAAAAAGACCAACTTTTGAAACGTACGTCGGTGGTGGGGGTGAGGCAGGAGCACTTTGGCAGCAGGGGGCCAAGGAGTGATTATCGTTGAGGATCATTCTGGCATCAGGTATTGTGAACTACCTAGTATTTTATGGAGGATTATTTAATGACCATTTGGGTCTATAGGAGTGTCTGTCCTGAATTAAGAGAGGGACCAAGACCAATACAAGAGTAATAGTGCTGTGAATATTTTCTGTTGTTCCCCTGATAGTTTTTTACTGCCATTCTGTATTCTCTGTAGCCCACCCTAATATTTTCTCCGCCTGAGTTAATATCTGATTTTTGTGCACTTTTAAAATGTCTGGCTTTCTTGGATACACAAAGGATGGCGCTGGACCAGAAGGATGCAATAAAGTCAATTCTACTTCTTCATTTTCACAATCTTTGGAGAGTACAGTAGCCAGCCACCAGCGCCAATCATATTCATATTTTTTCAAAAGGATTGCAACAGTGTCTATGATAAAATGCTGTTTCTTGAGAAGTAGCAGCAATTGCTGTGTGGGAAAAATACAGTTAATATTAAGTAAGGAAGATAGGTAATAAAAATAAAGATTTACAGTACACTTGAGATAGAACTGTAATACTATAAAGTGAGTTTTAGGGCTAGCACGCACAGTTTTTTCTGTCTGCAGATACACGCTGCAGTTTTGGCAGCTTGTTTTTCTACCAAGTTTTTACCACATATGCGTTAGTTTTTTTAATCGCTAGTGAACAAAATGGCAGCTTTTTTTTATATAAATGATAAATGCTGCGTTTATTGCAGCGATTAAAAAGTAGTGCAAGCAGTGATTTACTCACTCTTGAGTGTTTCCAAAAACACTGCATGTGGTGAACCCCATAGAAATCAATGGGGCTGTTTTTCTGAATGATGATCCCTAAGAATAGCACTGTGTGTATTGGCCCTTAATAATAAAAGCATTAAACTATTAATATATTTACTCACCCATATTTTAGTACACAGCCTTGATGGCTTTGTACAGACTATTGTTTGTTCAGGAGTGAAGATGTCCAGACATGTCAGGACATGAAAGGTCTGAACGAGCTGTCTTACTTCCTGAATGCAGTGGGTAGACAATTAACATGATTGACAGAGCTGCTGGCCTATCATCTGCTCTGCATTCACTGTCTATCCCTGTGCTTTCTCAGGTTGAGCCCTAACAAAGCTTTTTCCTATATGTCCTCTCCTGCTTCTAAGCTGTAACATATCAAAATAATACAGTAATATCTAAAAATAATGGATTTGATAAATATAGACCCCACGCTTTTAGACCACAGGTTGAACAGATCAGAATTCAAGATTTTTGAATTGACACTATAATAGTTAAATATTTTAAAATATGATCCCATCACGATCCCAACTTGAAATTTGGTACAGATGTGGCTAAGAGCATAAAAGACACATGGGCAGTTTTGGAAAATTTTTATTAAAACGTTTTTTCGGAAATGCGTTTCAAAATGTTGCGTTTGCTTCGCATGGGTAAAAAATTAAAATTGACAAATATACTCTTGTGACAAATCTGGTGAAAGCCTGGACAGTTCTGAGTAGAATGGTGTTTATTTTGTTTTTCTATCTTATTTCTAGCCCAAGATAAAAAAATGTAAAGTCATACCAGGCCAAAATTCACACATTTTTTAAACTTTAAAAATCTGTAAAGAATTAACTGATGAAGAAAAAAATTCTAAACTTTTAATTTGTAACTAACTAAAGTAGTACTTCAAAGAAAAAAAAAGAAAAAAAATCTAAAGACGTCAGGTAAAAAAAAATATTCATATTTAGATCACTTGATATGGAATGACCCATTGACTCTATTAATAGTAAAATATTTTAAAATATGATCCCATCGCGATCCCAACTTGAAATTTGGTACAGATGTGGCTAAGAGCAAAGCAGACACATGGGTAGTTTTTGAAATATTTAAAGCCCGCCGATTTTTCAGAAATGCGTTTTAAAGTTTTGCGCTTGCGATCACATGGGTAAAATATTAACAAAGATCCTCTTGTGACATATCTGATGAAAGCCTGTATAGTTCTGAGTAGAATGGTGTTTATTTTGTCTCTCTATCTTATTCCTAGCCTTAGTTATGAGGAGAAACGTAAAGGCAGGCAACAACGAAATTCGCACTTTTTCCGAACTTTGAAAATCATTTAAAAAAAAAATAAATGTTTTAAAAAAATTTTCTCTTCACATTTTGCATGGTCTGACATGCTATTATCAAATAACAAAATCTCAAAAGAATTAAAAATATAGAGGTAATAATCACTGGTTCACTTGACATGGAATGACCCTGCTGCATTCAATCTGCATAATTGACAAGGCTCTCACCTGGTTCTCTTCCTATCTTTCTGACTGCTCTTTCAGTGTATCATTTTCTGGCTCCACTTCCTCCCCTCTTCCTCTCACTTTTGGGGACCCTCAGGGTTCAGTCCTTGGACCTCTTCTTTTCTCTGTCTACACAGCCCCAATTGGACAGACCATCAGCAGATTTGACTTTCAGCACGATCTTTATATTGATGACACACAACTATACACTTCTACCCCTGACCTTACTCCCGCTCTAATAAAGAACACCAATGAATGTCTAACTGCAGTTTCCAATGCCATCATTGTAAATAAGCACCTGTCACCCCCATCTCATTGTTAGATTGTAAGCTCTTATGAGCAGGGCTGACATTATTTTGCTTTAATTATTGTATTATGCTTTGTATTGTATTTTGTATTGTATTGTATTTTTTGATAACTATTTCTTATGATTGTTTGAATATGAATCTCTGAATTATGAAGCACTGTGGAACATGTTGGCGCTATATAAATAAAGATTAATTATATTATTATATGTTTTGGGGGTGGGTTCGTCTTGTGATTTATTATCACTTTCACTATTAATCACATATCCACACTGGATTTTTAAGTTCAACATTACAGCTTATCGGCAAAAAGTATATGCTGTTGTGTTATATTGAATTTAAAGTGGATAACTTTCAATCATATTTTCGGTGATTTCATGGAATGAAAGAAAGCAAATCCCGATGACATAACTCGCATGCGCAAACCACATCTCCAAACCTCTACAGTTTGGACAGACGAGTCACAGTCACACATACAGATTGTGGTGGCCATTTTTATGAAGATCAATGCAGATAAACAAGGAGAGGAAATTAATGTTTAAAACATATAAAGCAAGTTATATCAAAATGACTCCTTAATAAAAACACCATATCCATGATTAATCTACATCTCTTATCAAATAAAAATCCATACAATACACAGGTGAAATAGTAAATTAAATATAGTGTAATTAAGAATATCTGATATACATGTATGGCAGACCCATAGATATTCACAGGTGCCATAACAATTCTCGGCTTTCCTGTAATCACATCATGAGGGTGCGGGAGGGGGAGAGAAGGAACCCACTTCCTTAACAAACTTCTATATGCTGCCATCACTATTGATCATGGCATATGGAAAATAGCAAAAGGTTAAATCATAGGGACCTGAGCCAATCAGGTCCATTTGATGTTTTCGGTCAGAACTACCATTCTGCACTGGAATCCACATGCCTTAAGGACCCTGTTGTCCTGATTAGGGATGAGCGAGTCTACTCGTTACTATTCGTTACTCGCCGAATAGTAGGCTAGTAGTTTCCTAGTGGTTACTCGCACAGTAACAAGTCCAATGTAAATTAAGGAAAATGCAATTCCTCTGCTGCTGGACCCTATAAACAGGTCTGGCAACAGAGAAAAAAGCTGCAATTCCCTAATTCATTGTTTAGAAGCCTGCAGTAAAAAGCCATATGCTGTAAAATCAAACTGGATTCTCCCGGATTGCCCCAATCCAGAGCAATCCGGCGCCATAGACCCTCATGTTAATTTTCACCAGATTGCACCAGACCGGGTGAATTGAATCCGGTTTTGACCGATTTTTTGAATCGTACCCTGAACCAGATTCTCCCGGATTGCTCCGGTCCGATGCAATCCGGCGCCCCATAACATGGGACTCTATGGTACCAGATTGCGCCAGACCGGGGCAATCTGGGAGAATCCGGGTTGAATTTACAGCTTACGGCTTTTTACCGCCGGCTTCTAAACAATGAATTAGGGAATTGCAGGTTTTTCCTCTGCTGCCAGACCTCTTAACAATTTCGACATTGTTTTTTGGGTTTTGATTTTATAGCCTTTATTAAACAGTAAAAATAAACTTGATATTTGATTCCCGAGGACCACACAATTATAACTATACAAACCTGCATTTTTTTTTTATTTAGGTGATAAAAATGTTTTTAGAAATTGATAAAAAAATAATATTGCATGTGCTGCCATTTTCTGAGAACCATAACTTTTTACATTTTTACTAAAATGATTTTGAATCAGTTTCTATGTTTTGATTGCTTCATATTTTATTTACTTTCATATAATTTCAGAAGCCACAAAACCACAATTCAGTGGTTTCATTTTTTTTCTTTACAATGGAGTTAATTAAATTAATAACTGATAGGCAAGACTTTTATAGATGTTTCAGTGCTAATTATAGGTATATTTTATTTATTTGATATGCTTATATTTAATGATTGAAAAGAAGATTGATTTGAATTAGATATTTAAAATGTATATATTTTTACAATTTTTTTCGTTTTTACTTCTATTTAGTCCCTCAACTTGCCTCTACAAAAATCTGATCACTTATATTACACACGTTATTGCAGTATATGATAAAAATCCCAGTCTATTATGAATGCCAGCTATATGGCAATTTTCATAGGAGCACTGTGATGAAAGACAGATGGGCCTACAACAGAAACTGCAAATGGGCACTAAGAATAGTGCACCCTTTAAATGTTTCATGCTATAAATGCTGCTATTAAAGTTTGACAGTGAGTGTCATTTAACAGGTCAAGCACAGCAAGCACACCTCAGCTCGATCCACTGCTGATAGAAGCTCATGATTTCTGAATATAACAGCCATTAACTGTCAGGAATTGTGTGGACTCAACTCCTGAACTTATATACTCACCAATTCCTAATAAGTTCCATACATGCATGGTGGTCATTATTAATTGAGCAATCTTGTGCCCTCCTTTAGGCTAGGTTCATATTTGCATTCGGCACCGCAGCGTATGGGGCACATGCGCATACGCGGTGCTGAACGCAGACATTTTCATGTGAACGCAGCGGTGATTCATCAAAACTTGGTTTGGGACCAATGGTTCTTGCTCAAATTATTTCCTCTTTAGATGTTAGGTAATCTTTTACTTCTTCCTGCTGGTAACTGGAGACTTTGATGATGCATCAACATAAAATTCAAATTAGAAAACATAGAAACATATCTCACCAAGAGGAACATACAAGAGGTATATACAGGCCCCTACTCAGTGATATATACAGGCCCCCCTCAGTGGTATATACAGGGCCCCCTCAGCGGTATATACAGGCCCCCCTCAGTGGTATATACAGTCCCCCCATCAGTAATATATACAGGCCCCCATCAGTGGTATATACAGGCCCCCCATCAGAGGTTAAAGCCCCCCTCACTGGTATATACAGGTCCCCCCTCAGTGGTATATACAGGCCCCCCTCAGTGGTATATACAGGCCCCCCTTAAGTGGTATATACAGGCCCCCCTCAGTGGTATACAGGCCCCCCTTGCTGCCACACACCTGTAAAATAATAGATCATTCATACTTATCCCTGTCGCTCTGTCACCACTCTCTCCCCGGGCGCGTCCTCCGGTCTTCTTCCTGCTTGCAGGAAGAAGACTGGAGAACGCGTGGTGACAGAGCGGTGACAGAGCATAGGGATAAGTATGAATGATCTATTATTTTACAGGTGTGCGGCAGCAAGGGGGGCCTGTATACCACTGATGGGGGGGGCGCTTACATAGTGCAACGTAATATGCAACGCTCCCCTGCCACTGATGGACAGGGGGATGCAGTGCATATTGCATTGCACTAATGAGTGGGGGCACGTGACCACCCGCTCCAATTACAGCCTCCCCCGCCTCCTCCAGCCCCCGATCACTGCCCCCCCACTAATTTGCACACTGTGACTTGAGTATAAGCCAAGGGGGGCACTTTTCAGCACAGTTTTTGTGCTGAAAAACTCGGCTTATACTCGAGCATATACGGTACATGTTTGATTTTTGGATTTTTTATTCACCATGTTCACTATACGGTAAGACTGACATGTCATTATGGTTCCTCAGGTGGGTGTGAGTTTGTGGATACCAAACATGTATAGTTCTACTGTTATCTAAGTGGTGAAAAAAGCTTCATAAGATTTTAGAGAAAAAGAATTGCGCTTTTGCACGATTTTCCATGACCCATAGCGTTCTCATTTTTTTGGGATTTGGGGTTGTTTGATGGGTTTTCTTTTATGGCTTGAGCGAATGTTTCTAAATATATAGCATTTGGGTAGATACAATGTTTTGATTGCCCGTCATTGCATTTTATTGCAATGTTGCAGTGACATAAAAAAAGTAATTTTGACGTTTGGACTTTCTTTTCCATTACGTAGTTTACAGCTCTATATAATTGATTTTATATTTGATAGATCGGGCATTTCTGTACATGGCAATACCAAATGTGTGTCTCTTTTTTTTTTATAGTTTTATTTTCTATGGCAGAAAAAGTGGGTTACGTGAACTTCTATTTTTTTTTTCATACTTTTAAAAACTTAATTTGTTTTTCATTATTTTACTTGGCCCACTAGAGGGCCTCAGTGCTCCACTGTGCAATCACTTCTACTGTCTTTAGATGAGCTGCTGCAGAACATAGTGCTAATAATATCAGCACATGTATTGCCCATACATATATTGTATTTGGATGGTGCCTTTGTCTCTGTCTATAGTGGTGGTTGTACTGTTTTTTTCACCCTAACTAACGGGATATCCACTTAGGACCAATGGATTTATTGTATGCTTTCAATATATTTAGCACAAATCCTCTTTTTAAACATTGTCTGGCTTTTGTGCTATTTTTCTTGTTAAAGGAAGCCAACAAAATGTTTAGCTTTTAAGGTCTTAAGATATAGGTAGCCATACATTTATTTGACTCCTTAATGCTTAAAAATTGCAACAAAAGTTAGAGTTAAAGATATATATAAATGGAACCATAACCTGCTAAAAATTCAGTAATCCATTGTGTATAGGCACTACATCTGTAATGACCTCAGCAACTGAAAAGCTTAAAGTTGCCTTCATATTATCTGGTGAGATTTATTTGACAATGTACCAAAATCTGTCTGGAATGAAAGTATTTTCCGTGCTATCAAGCAAGGTTTAACACTGAGCCACATACTGTTCCCTGGATCTGAGATTAGAAAACACTTGTGCATTGTGAGCTTATGAAATTGCATATCTTTCATTCAATGGGAAAGCAAGTTTATTTCACAACACTTACTTTTTTCATTTAAACAACATTTTAAGATTATTGGTTTAAAGATATTTACAATAGCGATGGCTATATCCATGGCGCAAGAGTCCCGGCATTGAGCTATTTAAGGCTGCTCTTTCAGATCAGTATTTTTCGCCATTCATGGCAGATCCGGCAGTTTTGCCACATCTTCCGCATAACGGATCTCTTGCAGCAAGACTGAGTTCAGCCTAATGCATTCCCTATGGGACTTGCGGACATGTGCAGCACTTGCAGTTTTGCCGCGATCCATACAATCTGGCACTTGTAGCAACGGAAAAAAATGCTTCCAGCAGCAGTTTTTTGACTCGCCGCAAGTGCCACAAGTGCAAAACTGCAAATGACGCACATCTCCGCAAGTCCAATAGGGAATGAATTAGGCCAAACACAGGCTTGCCGCAAGTGATCCGTTATGTGGCAGATGTGGCAAAATGTGCCGGATCTGCCACAAATGGCTAAAAATGCTGATGTAAAAGTAGCATTTTCCACTTAAGACACTATCATATTAGCTATTCATACAGTTACCTACAGATGGTGCAGAGAGGTAAAAGCAAACTTGAGCTCTTTTGTCTAGATAGTCAAAAGGACTTTTCCGCCTTATTTATCATTAACCCTTTCACCCCAAAGTCTGTTTTCACATTCCTGACCATGTCAATGTTTTTCAATTCTGACTAATGTCACTTTATGAGGTGTAGACTGTGAGCCCTTGTGGGCAGGGTCCAGTCTCCTCTTGTACCAGTCTGTGCCTTGTTCATAAATATTGTACTTGGCTATGTGTACACTTTTCACGTGTAAAGCGCCATGAAATAAATGGCACTATAATAATAAATAATAACAATAATAACTCTGGAATTCTTCAACATATCCCAATGATCATGAGTATGTGTTTGTGTGACATATTGTACATCATGATAGCGGTACATTTTGATAATATGATTTGTGCTTATTTATGGAAATATAGAAAATTTGACAAAAAAATTGAAAATGATGCTATTTTTGAACTTTGTATTTTTATGCCATTAAACCAGATAGTTCTATCACAAAATTGTTAATAAATAATAATTGCCACATGACTGCTTTATAATAGCACCATTTTTGAAACATAGTTTTTTGTTAGGAAGGTAAAAGAGTAAATGTTTATCAGTAATTTCAAATAAGTTTATAAATCTATTTCTTTTTAGGGATTACATTACATTTGAAGTGACTTTATGGGACCTATGTAACATAACATGTGACAATTCTCCATGCAAATTGTTACACAATTTGTCCTGAGCATGCAGATGCCCCACATGTGGTGAAAAACTACTGTTTGGGTGCACGGCAGGGCTTTAAATGGAAGCAGCACCATTCGACTTTTCAAACACAAAATAGGCTGGAATCAACCCCTTCCCCACCCTTGATGTAATACAATGTCAAGGGTCAGCAGCCCGCCTTTGATGTGAGCTCCAGCAAAGATCTCACATAATTCACCCGACATCTCAGCAGATCTTATCAGCTGAGATGTCAGACTTCCAGCGCTGATCGGATCCATGATCCGATCGGTGCTGTTAATCCCTTGGGTCCCGCTGTCATTCACTGACAGTGGGATCCAAAACCACTGCGGCGGGGATCACGCTGTTCCCCGCCTGCATCGGAGATCCTGCTATAAGATCGCGGGATCTCTGGTGCTCACGTGATAGCCCCGGGTCCTGGTGTGAACTCGAAAGCAATCATAGTACAAACGCTGCACTAAAAGTGAAACCAAATGCCATGTCCCGATGTGCTGCAGATTATCGGGACATGGCAGAAGTGATTGAATGCCGCAGCACTGTGGCGCCCTATGGGGCTGTGTAAAATCAAGAATTAATTAAAAAATAAAGTTTTAAAAAATATGAAAATAAAGCACAAAAGTTCAAAGCACCCCCCTTTTCCCCCATTCAACATAAAAGTATAAAAAAAATATACACATGTGAGATCACTGCGTTCATAAATGCCTGATCTATCAAGATATAAAATCAATTAATGAGAGATGTAAACTGCGTAATGGAAAAAAATGTCTAAACCTTGAAATTATGTTTTTTTTTGGTCGCCACACCATTGCTATAAAATGCAATAACGGGTGATCAAAACAGTGTATTCACTCAAAAATGGTATAATTAGAAACAGCAGCTCAAAACACAAAAAATAAGCCATCACACAGCCCCAGATCCCGAAAAATGAGAACGCTATGAAGCACAGAGCATGGCGCTAAAAGTGCAGTTCTTTTTTTTTTCAAATTTCAGAATTTTTTTTCAACACTTAGATACCAGTAAAAGTAAACATGTTTGGTATCTACGAACTCCTACCAACCCGAGGCATCACATTGTCACATCAGTTTTACCATATAGTTGTCATGGTGAGTAAAGAACTCAAAAAACAAATGTGTAATTGCACATTTCTTGCAATATCACTGCACTTGGAATTTGTTTCCCATTTTCCTGTACACTATATGGTAAAATAAATGACTGCATCTGAAAGTACAACTTGTCCTGCAAAAAACAAGGCCCACATGTCTATATTGTTGGAAAAATAAAACAGTTATGGCTCTTGGAAGCAGGGGAGCAAAAAAAAGAAAAATCACCGGGTGGTGACAGCTGTCATATCACATTTGGAGAGCCTCTGATGTGCCTAAACAGTAAAAGCCACTCACAACTAAACATAATTTCAAAACTAGAAACCTTAAGTAATTTATCTAGTTGTGTAGCATATTGAAGCCCCTGGTGTTTCACATAATTTTATAACAATGAGCCATGAAAACAAAACATCACATTTTACCACAGAAATGTTCATTTAGCTCCCAATTATTAATTTTCACAAAGGTGCTGAAAAAAATTGCACAGTATAATTTGATGCAATTTTTCTCCTGAGTACATTGATTATGTAGCATGTTGGTATTTGTTTTTAGTAATGAGTTCTTATTTCTTATTACTGATTTTATAAAACATACTGCAATGAATTAGTTCAGCCTCTATAACTCACCATGTCACAGGAGAAAAAAGCCTGAGAATCTGCTGATAAAGAGAGGACAGGAAGTGAGAAAACAAAAGTGACAGACTCATGAGGTAAATGCTGAGAAAAAGACTTGCCTGAGAGACACAGAAGTGCTGTGAGTCTTTAGTGATCCAAATTGGATGGTGTGATCCAGAGGCAGCAGCTTCTGTGAGTAAGCTTGGATGTATGACCGGTCACCGACTGTTTAGTCAATTAAGGGTGCTTTCACTCTGGCGTATTTGAAAAAATTAGAAACAGCGCCCAGCTGGACTTGTGCAAGTGAGGCAAAACCCGCCGCATACCAATGTTGGTGGGGGAATGCCTATAAGCATAAAGGTACTCAGAAAAGCATTTTCAAGACAAAAGAACAAAGAGTCCTATGCGAACTTCAAATTTTATTGGAAGACGTTAGTATAAAAATTAGTAAGGTGGCAAGAAGAACAGTGCATGAACATCGAGTCCACTAAGTTAATGTAAGGGCAAGAGTATGTCATAATACATCAAAGACAGGGGTAAACATGTTCACATAAAAGGATAAAGTCCAACACGTACAGGAGTAAGGAACACAAGTTCATTACAGAAAAATGAAGAACACGTTAATATTATGAACATGATTGTATACATATAAAGTGCAAGTGCAAAAGCATCTAAGGACTAGATATAAATCCTTAAGGCAATCATGTTTTTAACGCCTCTTTCTAAGTCTAAATACATGAAAGACTAGCACTAAGTGACAACCAATGCATACCCATGTTGAATCACAGTAAAAGACCAATGCCCTCCACAAAAACCTGCTGGGCTAGAACCCCGACGCGGTGTTTCACTGCATATGCCTGGTAGCTGCAGCTTCCTCAAGGGGGAGTAGTGTATGTCCTGTGTCAGCCCTCCTTCATTGTCCCCTTTATATAAGGCTGTAACGAGCGAGACTCGCACATCACCTGTATGGGCGCGTCATCTCTAGTCGCCGTGCACCGGAAAAAATGCGGCAGATCCGGTAAAAAAAAAACACATCTGCCGCATTTTCCACCTAACGGCTGCACTTGCGGTAGAGTTGCGGCAAGCCCCATGCATTGTCTGACTGCGTTTTGTTTTCGCGGCCGCATCTGCCGCAACTGCCGCACACTTACCGCAAGCCCTATAGACAATGCATGGGGCTTGCCGCAACTGTGCCGCAAGTGCAGCCGTTAGGCGGAAAATGCGGCAGATGTGTTTTTTTTTTATCTTCAAAAAAACGCCTATATGAAAGGGGCCTAAGAAGAGTTAGACAGGATTTGCAGCATCTCAAAGAACATTCCTCTTACTGAGATTACAAATGGACTGATACAGAGACTGTGTAAGATCCTGTATACTGAGAATTTGTATACTGTATACTGAGGTAAATGTGAATGCTAAAGTCGAAAGAGCTCCGTGAAAAACTACTGAATTGAGAGTGAGACTGATCTGAATCCTCAGCTGAACCCGCTGCATCAGAAAATTTGGTGACCTAGGAGGTTGATTAAATCTAGTGGCCAGACAACAGGTCCAGTTGTTTTCTGCATGCAGACATTCAGTCACAGTGACAGCTCTGACCATTCACAAAGAGGACATTATGCAATTATTCTGTTGGTTCAAGTGATTACTTGTGTAAATATATATATATATATATATATATATATATGTATATAAAGAAAGAGGCAGCACTCACCAGTATTTTGCAGCAGTGGTCTCTTTAATCCATCATGTTTAAGGAATCATGACAGGGTGCAGGGAGGTGACCACGGAGGGCGGACGACGACGCCGTTTCACAAAAAATTGCACTACCAGTCCGGTGTCAATTTTTTGCGAAACGGCGTCGTTGTCTGCCCTCCGTGGTCACCTCCCTGCACCCTGTCATGATTCCTTAAACATGATGGATTAAAGAGACCACTGCTGCAAAATACTGGTGAGTGCTGCCTCTTACTTTATATATCTGTTACTGCTTGTAATGTGGATTAGCACCACCAGTGGAAGAGTCTGCCTACAGGGCAATCCGCCCGGAGCATGACGGTTGATATTGCTACTTAGTGCCCTGAAGCCTTATTATTTGATATATATATATATATATCAAATAATAAGGCTTAATATATATATGAAAACAAGGTACCCGGAATCTACTGTAATTGAGGTGGGTAAAGATTATATACCAGAGAGAACCATGTGTCATGGTCACGGTAAAATCCTGGGTAAGCCCTGCATAGGAAAAGGGAACGAGTGGCATAGCCTGGAGGTAGTCGTGCTCCTGTGTGTGAAGCTGGCATTTGGGATCTCTCAGGTTGCATCATTTGTATTCTGTGGTTTGTGTCTGTTGTGGCCCTATATTTGTTTGAGAAATAAAATCCTGTTTTTATTTTTTGCAATTTGTTTAGAGAAGTTGGTTTGGTATCATATTGTGGTCGGACTCATTCATAGCAGCACCGTATCTCATTCTCACGTGTGACCGGCAGTACGGTCATTACAAATGCAGGGCTTAGAAGGGGAGGAGTGAAATTAGATTTTTTAAATTCAAAATCAGCTAGAATCGTTAGCAGATGCTATGATGTATTTGCAGAGACCCTGATGTGCCTAAACAGTAGAAACCATCAAAAAGTGACCTGATATTGGAAACTACACCCTTCAAGGAATATATCCAGAGGTGTGGTGGGCACATGGAACCCGCAACTGCTTTATAGAATTTTCGATTAATTCCGAGTTTACATCCTCACCTGTGCTCTGTAAATGATCGGTTAATTAGTGCGTGTGTATAAAAAGAAACCCAGCACCCCAGACCATTACCTGAACTGCAACTTGAGGTCTGACAACATGCCAAAAATCCACCCTTCGACCAAAGCCTTGATTATCAAGAGGCTGAAGACCAGATCCACCTCAGAGGTGGCTGGCACCTTTAATGTGTCTCAGCATCAAGTACAAAGAATTAAAAAAAGATTTGAAGAGACTGGAAATGTGTTTGACAAGCTCAGGTCCGGCAGACCCCGCAAGACAACTGCTCAGGAGGAACTTTTGTTGGTTAGAAAATCCAAAGCAAGCCCTTCTTCCCATGCAGCAAAGCTCCAACAAGCCTAAACACCTCAAGTCTCTGTGTCAACTAGAATAGTTTGTAGGCTTCTGTCTCGAAATGGCCTCCATGGTCGAATCAGTGCCCAGAATCCAGCAGTAAACAAAAGGCAAATAAAAAACCGTGTGGCATTTGCAAAGTCCCACAGCCTGCTAAACAGATGGACACTGGAAAAGTGGCAGAAGGTGCATTTCTCTGATTAATCTTCAGTAGAATAACACCACAGCCACCACAAATACTGCAGGAGACCCACTGGAGCCCGTATGGATCCAAATTTGGTGGTGGAAAGATCATGGTCTGGGATTACATTCAGTGTTGAGGGGTGCGAAACATTTTCAAGGTGGAAGGCAATATCAATAGCCTAAAATATCAAGAAATATTAGCTACCTCTTACATTCCAAATCATAAAAGGGGTCAAATTCTGCAGCAGGATGGTGCTCCATCTCATACATCCATCTATGCAACAAAGTTCCTCCAAGCAAAAAAGATCAAGGTGCTCAAGGACTGGCCAGCCCAGTCACCAGACATGAACTTCATTGAGCATGTTTGGGGTAGGATGAAAGAGGAAGCTTGGAAGACAAAACCAAAGAATCTAGATGAACTCTGGTAGGCATGTAAGACTACATTCCTTGCTATTCTTGATGACTTCATTATTAAATTGTATAAATTATTGTTGAACCGCATGGATGCAGTCCTTCAAGCTCATGGAAGTCACACAAAATATTAAATATGACTCTAATAGCACCACAACTTCATTCACCAATGTTATGCTACACATATTTGTATTTTAAGTTAATTATTTGTTTGAATATCACATTACTTTCTGTGGACGACAAAACTTTTGTCTTGCCAAAATCTGACCATTCTGTGTTCATTAAATGATCAACATTTCAGCATTGATGCCAATTTATTTTCTTAACCTAAACCACATTTGGGAGGATTTCAGCTTTCAAAAGAGTAATTAATAAAACCAATGGATGAATTTAACATCAGGTTATAAGCTTTTATTTACATAATATGGATAGGCGACATACCTTTTGTCAGGGACTGATATATATATATACTGTATGTGCATCTCAATAAGTTAGAATATCATCAAAATGTTA
Source organism: Allobates femoralis (assembly GCA_033576535.1). NCBI lineage: Eukaryota > Metazoa > Chordata > Amphibia > Anura > Aromobatidae > Allobates > Allobates femoralis. Next base: position 162,887,822 of record JARQOC010000001.1, read on the forward strand.
ATTTATTTCAGTAATTCAATACATAGAGTAAAACACATATATTATATATGGTCATTTTTTAAGTGGTTATTTCTGTTAATGTTTACGATTATGGCTTACAGCCAATGAAAACACAATGGTCATTATCTCAGAGAATTAGAATAATTAACACAAAACACCTTCAAAGGCTTACTAAACATTTCAAATTGTACTTTAGTCTGGTTCAAAAGCCTACACAATCATGGGGAAGACTGCTGACTTAACAGATGTCCAGAAGGCAATTATTGACACACTCTACAAGGAGGGTAAGCCACAAAATGTAATTGCTAATGAAGCTGGCTGTTCACAGAGTGCTGTATCTAAGCATATTCATGAAAAGTGAATGGTAAGGAAAAAGTGTAGTAGAAAAATGTGCACCAGAAACCAGGATAACCGTAGCCTTGAAAGGTTTGTTAAGGAAGGGCCATTCAAAAATTTGGAAAAAAATCACAAGGAGTGGACTGCTGCTATAGTCAGTGCTTCAAGAGCCACCACACACAGACATATCAAGGACATATGCTATGACTGTCGCATTCTGTCAGGCCATTGTCAGGCCACTCATGACCAATAGACAACTCAAGAAGTGTCTTACCTGGCCCAAGGAGAAAAACAAATGGACTGACTGCTGCTCAGTGGTCCAAGGTGTTGTTTTCAGATAAAAGTAAGTTTTGCATTTCATTTGGCTATCAAGGTCCCAGAGTCTGGAAGAAGAGTGGAGAGGCACACAATCCAAGCTGCTTGAGGTCTAGTGTGAGGTTTCCACAATCAGTGATGGTTTGGGGAGCCATGTCATCTGCTGGTGTGGTCCTCTGTGTACTATCAAGACCAAAACCAATGTTGCAGTCTACCAGGAAATAAATGAGGACTTTATGTTTCCCTCTGCCGACAAGCTTTTTGGAGGTAGAGATTTCATTTTCCAGCAGGACTTGACATTTGCACACACTTCCAAAAGTACCAACACCTGTCTTAATAACCACAATATCAGTGTGCTTAATTGGGCAGCAAACTCACTGACCTAAACCCCATAGAGAATCTATAGGGTATAGTCAAGAGGAAGATGAGAGACACCAAACGCAACAATACAGACAAACTGAAGGCTGCTATCAAAGCAACCTGAGCTTCCATAACACCTCCGCAGTGCCATAGGCTGATCGCCTCCATATCACAATGCCAATGATGAAGTAATTCATGCTAAAGGAACGCCGACCAAGTATTGAGGGCATTTACTGTACATACTTTTCATTAGGCCAATATCTATGAGTTAAAAATATTTTTTTCAGTTGGTCTTATATAATATTCTAATTTTCTGAGAATTAAATTTGGGTTTTCATTGGCTGTAAGCCATAATCAACAACATTTACAGAATTAAACAATTGAAAAAGATTGCTCTGTTTGTAATGACTATATATTATGCGCGTTTCACTTTTTGTATTGAATTGCTGAAATAAATTATCATTGATATTCCAATTTATTGAGATGTACTTGTATGAGCTTCTCAATAGAATAGAGGTTCTGAGTTCTTGTTATGAGCTCCATTCATTTGCAATATACCTACTGGTGATTGCACTTGGATGTTACAAAATTAATGACAACACACAAAGAAATTAGTTCTATTGTAGAGTGGAGAAAGTAAGACATTACATTGTCTGGCTATTATGCTGGGGCATTGTCTATGACTGGGAAGTTATAGGTCACTCTGGCTGATGCTGTTATAGAGGAATATAGCATCCAATTAATGTGTGCCTGAACAGTCTGCTGTAGCATGTGCAGTACATTTAATGACCCTGTTTTGCATTAGAGGAAGTGTGATGCCCTCTAGACTATTTTGTGTCACTAAGAAACTTGCTTAATATATTATATTTGCTGCATATACTTAAGATATTAGTAACAATAAAGAAAACCATTTTAACCATTTCCCATCAAGGCTTTTTTTCTTGTTGCTGGTTGTAACTCTGTCTTCAAAGAGCCATACATTCTTATTTTTCCATTACAACCTTATGAGGGGTTGTGTTTAACAGGATGTTGTCATTTGGAATGCCATCATTTACTTTTCTAATAATTGTGCAAAAAAAGATATTCTTTGTTGGTGGAATTGATAAAAGAATGCCCTTCCGACATTACTGATTGAGGTTAATTTTTACAGCTTTCTCTATGTGGTGTAAATGACAACTGAGGCTAGCTTCACACCACGTTTTTTTGGATCCGGGGCTGTCCGGTGTGAACCGGATACCCCCGGATCCGATTCTGGCCCCATAGTAACCTATGAGGCAGGAATACACCGGATGAATGTGTGGAGCCCACTGGGATGGGGTACTCGGTACCGGACCGGGGTATCATGGGGGTTATCACGGAGATCCTTGGTCCGGACTGTGTCCCGAGCCCACAAGTAAAAGGGGTAATTTACAGGGATTTGTCGTGACACCACCCACGGTTTGTGGTCAATGGGGGACCGCCACTGCTGCTGTCTGCTGCCAGGAGGATGGATGGTGCTGCAGCCGGATGGATGAGCCTGCCGTGGGTTGGGGCTGCTCCTGACAGGATGAAATATGTATATACAGTTCAATGTGCAGGGAATCACACATGGGAGACTGGAGCAGGATTCACCAGGTTTTACTAGCAGTTCTTTCTCAGTATAAACAGTTCACAGCGCAGTTCTTTTACACAGTTAACTCGGAACCATCACTGAACCCTCTGCTGCCAGGTTTCCTCCTGAGACCCTTCACTTTCTTGGTTCCTTTCAGGCTTTCTCTACTAGTCTCCCTCTGTGGACTGTATGGAGGCAGCTTGGTCCCTTGTTTGGCTTCTTCCGGGGTATGGGTAGCAAGTCTGGGTCCTATATGCTGCTGATCCTCCAGCCCATGTGTTAGGAACTCTGACCTGGAATCAGAGTCCCCCGTCAGTATGTTCATGTACCGGAGTGTAGCTACGGTCACCCAGAGCCGACACTCTGGTCCCAGCCTAGCCTTAGGTGTCTTTATGTTGCGGGGGATCACCGGGCCGTTTCCTACCCGTGTGACGTCTGCACTGGGAAGGGATTCTCCTTGCCGTCGTTCATTAGCACCACTGCCGTGTGTGGATGTGAGAATTTAATTTTTTAATTCTTTGTATAATTTTGAAAATATTTGTTATCTCTCCTACTTATTCTCTGTAGGGAACATAAAGATACATGATCACTAGTGCAACACACTTCTATAATTGTTTATTGCAATGCACTGCCATTTGACTTTCAGGGTTGGCAAAAAAAATAGCTAAGATCATGGTAACCAATCATGCTTTATTTAGGCCTGGGTTTCTTGCTATGGGGATTCCCAGGATGGTTCTGTGCACACATGCAAAGACACAGCACATGTTATGATGTCATGACTTCCACGTAATTGCAGAGAACCCTCCGGAGCCATATTAGAGCAGGAAGTGTTGGCTTGCCTTGAGATGCCCAGGGATTTCCGTGTCAAGCTTGCCATTCACAAGATGTGATGAGGACAGGATGGGTGACTGTGAAGAGCGGAAGGACAAGCAACAACTAAGCAACAGCACATGTTAAAAAGACTTGGGTACACTAATATACACAGACTGAACATTATTCAACAGTGTAATGCAGCAGCAAAAAAAAGGTAAACACATTTCTGGGATGTATTAACAGAAGCATTCAGTCTATATTACATGAAGTCATTATCCCCCTCTACTACTCTTTGGTCAGACCTCATCCAGAATACTATGCTCAGTTCTGGACATCACGTTTTAAAAAAGACAGCAACAAACTGGAGTAATTTCAGAGAAGAGCAACAAAAATGATGACCGGTCTGTAAACCATATGCTATGAGACACTGTTAAAAGGATTTAGGAATGTTTGCAAAAGAAAAGACTGAGAGGAGACTTATTAGCTGTCTACAAACATCCAAAGATGTCGTCACCTGACAAGTGATGACCATCACTTCATCACCTGATGAAAGTGATAAATCGCTGAAATGCGTTGTGATGTTAAAGAATAAAGAAGGTTTGTTTCAACTTTAATACCTCCTTTTCTGTACCTAGCATCCCCTTAGACTGCATTTTATTCCTTTTGTTCTGGCTATTCTATCTTTCACTGAGGGGAAGGTGGTGGGTGCTGCACAACTTACAACGCAGATTGTTGATGTGAGGACCTGCAGCAGGACCTGCGGTGTCATTACCCAAATCACATGACCCATGGCTCTCCAGTGTTCCAGCCAGTGAAGATTGTCTGGTGTGCGCTACATACCGGAGGCTCTCACCATAGTTGTGCAAGGTTGCACAAGCCATTCATGTTAATTTCCACTAAGTCATATTACGCCGCCACTGGACAACCAGGTATCACCCAAGAGTGCCCCCTATTCTCTATTTTACTATTTCATACAAACATCTCAAGGGCTGTCACACTATAGAGGAATGAGCTTTATTCTCATTTGAACAAGGAAAGACTAGAAACACTGAGATGAAAATGATTGGGAGGAGACACAGATTAGATATTAGAAAAACTTTTTGACAGTGAGGGTAAGCAACGAGTCGAACAAGCTGCCACTAGAGGTGGTATGTGGAGATCAGCGGATATGTTCACGCATTTCAAATTTGGCATGAAAATTAAAGATTTGGTTTGGGATCGGAAACACAAGCAATTTAATAAAAAATCACAAATACGCCTTTGTTCGTTAACTGATCAGATAAAAAAAGCATAACTGTGTGTAAGTCATGCTTTTTTTTACTACCTTCTGACAGTATAGGATAGCAGGCAGGACATGTTTCATGAGGGAAGGTGATAGAGAGAAGTCAGAGTAGCATTGGACAGTGCTGCTCCATCCAGGTTACACACATAGATAGCTAGCTACTTGATTGCTTTTTATATCTTTTTAAATCTGTCTGCGTTGCCAAAGCCGCATTTTTTGCATAAAGCAAGTGATCGGCAAATCTTACTGTTTCCCCTAAAAAGGATGTGTTGGACCTCAAACCAGTGATTGTCAAATCCTTCAGTTAGTAATAAAAAAAACATTTTGAGACTCAAAACAGAAAATGCAGAATCTTTCAGTTTCCCCTAAAAAGGCTATGTTTGGCCTATCACCAGTGATTGTCAAAACCTTCAGTTTGTAGTAAAATGGGCATTTTTATTCTCAAAGTAGTGATTGCAAAATAATTCCATTTCACCTAAAAAGGCTGTGTTAACTTCTAACCAGTCATTGCCAAATCCTTCAGTTTGTACTAAAAATGCCCTTTTTTGCTCCTAACCACAAATTGCAAAATCCTTCAGATTTGGCCTCAAACAAGCGTTTTTCAAATCTGTGCACATAAAAAATTAGTGGGAAATTCTGAAGTCATTATAGAAAAGGGGAAAGGGAAAAAGATTGTTAGAAAGAGGATTAAACTTGATGTTTTCGAGATGTACGTATGGTAGGTGCTACTGATTATGTTACTGAAAGCTGTACTATCACATTGACTCATGGTATCTCAAGCGAAGTGAAAACTTCTGTTACTGGACAGCCTACTCTAGTCTTCTTGCTTGCCAGCAGCAGAGCGATATGAGTTGTGAATGAGGCCTAGAAAGAGCTTTTGTTAGTTAATAGCAAGCACTGCATAGAGTAGCCTGTCCTCCTGTTCCTCCACCTCAACATCACAAATAGTACAGTCCTCAGAGGTGGCGCCCCAATTACCCATGTGTCACCTAGTTTCTCAACTCTCCAACCACAGAAATGAATGTGGGGTAACCCAGATGTGCGATTCTGCAGAGATGTTCATACAATCTATTCCATGGACATCAGAGGCCTGCTCCAAAGATTCACATACTGCAGAAGAGGAAAGCATCTGCACCAATGCCCCAAATCTTCTAGAGTTGGATCCAGGGATGGACGAAGTAGGGTCCCAGGAGAATCAAAACCCTCATCACCATTTGTTAACCCCCTGGGGTCGAGGATATGCACCCGTACTGTACTGTGTATTCAGTACAGAAAGAACAGGAGGGTGAATCTCATGGAAAGGAGTGGGACAATTGAGAGGATGATAAGTTTCAAGATCCCATTTGAAATCAACTTAGAGTCACTCAAAAGAGTAGCTCAGCAGAGGAAGAGTAGGAAAACAAGGAGGTTAGGTTGCATCTTCATGCACAAAGACTGAGGGCTGTAAGCACAACAAGCACTGCATCCTCTGGCTACAACTCTGGATCTGAACAGCAGTGATGATTGGAATGCAGTTGTCTGAGGTGGCAAGGGTTGCTTAGCCTGGGCCTTTTTTGATACCTCAAAAGATAACCCAACTCACGATATTGCAGTCTTTGTACTAAAAAATTAGGTAAAGGCAAAAAAACAACTATTTGACTACTACATGCATGAACTGCAACATGGCTCAGCAGCATGTGTTACTCTGGGAAAATTACTGTGCTGAAACTGTGCCTAGTGGGCCCCATGGAACATTGGGAACCACATCAAATGCATATTCTGGTTTGTCCTCCATCAAGATGGCAAGTGTAGTCCAAGAGGTGTCCAGCTGTAGAACCTCTACTTGTTTACTCACTACAGTTGGGGTGAGTGTAAGCCCCTCAGCTGTTATGGAAGTGGACACATCTGCTGGTTTTGACTAATCACAGACACTGAACACATAACATGCTTGCCAAACCACCATAACATCTCCACCTGCACCTCCCTCACAGTGCAGCAATTTGTCGGGTACACCCTACGCCACCCCCTCTCAGCTCATCAGCCAGCCCCTCTGTGCCACGGTTGTGGTCAAGCAAAAGATTATTTCATTCTACATATCACAAAACACAAAGCAAAGAACTTGAACTTCACCATCTCCAATTTGTTGGCCACAAAAATGCTGTTTTTCCACCTGGTGTACACAGATGGTTTCCAAAAGTTGATGGCCCTAACAGCCCCCCCAGTATCAGTTGCCCAGTAGTAATTACTTCTAAAAGAAAGCTGTGCCTGCGCTATACCAGCAGCAGACAACATCCCTTGTTCCTTGAGAAACTCTGTGTGTGAAAGGGTGCATATCACCACTGACACTTGGATGAGCAAACATGGTTATATCTTGCTCACTAGCCATTGGGGGACTCTGGTGACTGTGGAGCCAAGAAGGGTTCTCCAAGCCATGAAATCCCGAAAAAGTTCAGGCAAACTTCTGCCTCTACCTTTTCATCCATTGTTTCTGCTTGTCCGCCTCCTCTAGGGCCTCCAGTTGCACCCTAGAACTCTCCCTTATTGTTTCAGCAATTCAGACAGAATCCACCCCACCTCTGTACTGTGCTACCAGACCTCACTGCTATCTGGCAGCGTTGAAATTAAAATGCCTCAGAGATGTCAGTCACACAGCTGAAGAGATGCGAATAGCTATGCAGGCTGAGTTTCAGCAATGGCTGTAGTCACTAAACCTGAAGACAGGGAAATCCATGTATGATAAAAGTGGTTGCGCTATGCTGAGGCAAACTTACACATGTGCCTTGCATGGCTCACATGCATTTCTCTTTTTCTTTTTCTCTTTTAATGTTCTTTTTATTGAACAAAAGAAAAACGTTGCATATAACATATAGTTCTCTTAATGTTCTCTTAAAGTCTTTTGCAAAAGGTCAAAAAAGTCTTTACTATTTGGTTGTAGTTCTGCGTTATTTGACCTGAGTCTGTTTTGATTTTGTGTATAAACGTACGAGATTGTCGTCGCTTAATTAAGAAAATCGTGAGTTTGGATGCCTTGTCTCCATGAACCAAGAGACGATTCCTCCAATTAGTGAAATATTTAGCAGTTTGCTTATTAAGCAGATCTTTTAGGCGTTGTCTACATTCAGTTAGTTGGGTCAGTGTATCAGAGAAAATCGTACGTTGGTGTTGAGCTTGCTGGATAGCTATTTCCTTATTTAGGGTCTCTAGTTCTGCTCTCCTTTGTTTATTAATATACGATGCCACGGATATGATTGTACCCCTAATTGTGGCCTTGTGAGGTTCCCAGATTATGGTCGGGTCTACATCAGGAGTGCTATTAGCAGAAAAGTAGTCTTTAATGGCCACCTGAATTTTGGCTTTAACACTATCTGAGAAAAGAAGAGATTCGTTTAGTGTCCAGGTTCTAAAATTAGGGAAGGATTTTCAGAACTCTAGTTTCATCGACACCATATCATGGTCCGAATATAATGCTGGGAGAATATCCACATCAGAGACAGTGGGGAGAACTAGATATAAACAAATAGTCAATACGATGGTAATTATTATGTGGGTGAGAGTAATACATGTAGGCTCTATCCTGGGGGTGGAAGTACCTCCATTCATCTACTAGTTCTATAGAATGGAGAGAAGATTTAATTTGAGCCAAATCTCATAAAGAGATATTGCTTGTCTTGGATGAGGTGACCAGGAGGGGTTCTAATGCTACATTTAAATCTCCACCTAACAGGACAGAACCCTCTTTAAATAAGGAGAGTTTACGAAGGACCCTTTGCACCCATTTTAAATGTTGTTTGTTGGAGGAGTATAAGTTTTCTAGCGTCACCATGTTACCCCCAAGAAGGCCCTTTATGAATATGTAACGACCTTCGGGATCAACTAGACTATCATGCAAGAGAAAGGGGGTATCCCTTGCAAAAGCAATCGCAACTCCTCTCGCACCTTTTTGGGGTGAGAAGGCATGGTACCAAGTATTGTAAAAACATTTCTTAAAATTGGAGTTTTTCCCTTCTGCAAAGTGAGTTAATTGCAAGAATATGATGTTATACCTAGTCTCCTTGAAATAGTGTAATGTTTGTGACCTGGGGATTGGAGATTTAAGGCTGTGCACATTATGAGAAACAACATGGAATAACTTACGTATTGATGTCATGGTGGATATTGTGGTTGTGTTGCTTGTAGCGATCATATTTCTCCCATGGAATCTGGGAATAAAGAGGATAAGGAAAGGGCATAGGGGGAGGATAAGGGGAAGGAATATATAATTTCTAGAGATAGTAAATCAAACTTAGTGAATGAAGTGTCACAACAAAGCCTGGTAGCAATAAAACCCATAAAGGGTGTTGTTGTGGACCATTCATTGTCCGGCATGTCTAAACAAAGTAGGTTCGAACATTTGAAGGTAGGTCTCTATAACATATCAATTAACTATAACACAAACGTTTCTATGCATTATTTCACCATAAGCTGCATATAAATTTAAACTTAGACCATCAACATGAATTGAGGATGGTGTGGAGAGTATGGGGGAAGGGTGGGAGAAAGGGATATTAGTCTAATATGTTGAACGGAAGGATATTGCAGCTTTTACATATACTTAAGTCTTTATAGTCAACAAGCAGAAGAGTCAAAGAGAAGAGAGCTTGCGGGTATATAAGTTTCTGTGGGGTCATCCAAGCTCGTGAGTTTTTTTGAAGTAGGGAGGAAAATGTATAACAAATAAAAGTCGCATAAAGACCATTCAGCCAGTTGGATTATCTCCACCGTGGGTCTCGATAAACCTGACCGACTGGTGTTTAGATCTCTGTGATTTAGGTGTCAAAATTATAAGCTGCATATAAGGTTTAAATTAGACCATCAACAAGAACTGGGGCGGGTAGGAAGGTATGGGGAAGGGGGGGGGGAAAGGATTTAAATCTGATATGGTGATCAGCAGAAGATTGCAGCTTTTGTATTTACTTAAGTCTACATAGTCAACAAACATAAAAAACAAAAAAGGGAAGCTTGCGGTCATATAAAATTCTTCATGGCATCTCGAGCTCAGGAAGTCCTCAATCAGATTGAGGAGGAGAGTGTATAATGGGTCCTAGAGTCCTTTCAGCCGGTTGGGTCATTTCCATCACGGACCCCGACTGCTTTAGCAGACCAGCGTTTGGATCTCTGTGACTCCATATAGGCCGAGTTAACCGCTTCTAGGTTGGGGTATTGGTTTTACACTATATTGAGCTCCATGCAGATCTTTTTAATGTTCGCAGAGGTTCTCCCTTAAAGTCGCTTCTCATTGGCAGTGATGGAAATGCTGAACGGAAAGAGCCATCGGTACGGAAAGTCTATCAAGATATAAAATCAATTCATGAGAGCTGTAAATTGCGTAACAGAAAGAAGGTCCAAACATCAAAATTACTTGTTTTTTTTGTCACTGCAACATTGCTATAAAATGCAATAATGGGCAATCAAAACAGTGCATCCACCCAAATATGGTATCACTAGAAACGTCAGCTCAAGACACAAAAAAATAAGTCATCACACAGCCCCAGATCCTGAAAATGAGGACGGTACAGGTCACAAAGCATGAAAAAAAGTTCTTTTTTTTAAACTTCTGCATTTTTTTTCACCACTTAGATACCTATATATGTTTGGTATCTACAAATTCATACTGACCTAAGGCATCACATTGTCACATCGGTTTTACCATGTACTGAACATGGCGACTAAAAAACCCAAAAAACAAACATGTAATTGCACTTTTTTTGCAATGGGAAATTGTTTCCCATTTCCCCTGTACGCTATATAGCAAAATAAATGATTGCATCTGAAAGTACAACTTGTCCCACAAAAAACAAGCCATTGACAGAAAAATAAAAAGTTTTGGCTCTTGGAAGCAGGGGAGACAAAAATGAAAATGAAAAACGAAATATTCCCGGGTTATGGAGGGGTTAATGGCCAGAATCAAGCACTGCCTATACTAATAGAAGCCTAATTCTGCACATACTAATATTAAAAGTACTAAAAAAACAACAGCAAAACTAAAGAAATGAAGTGGGATATAAGTTGGTAAATGTGCAATATGTACAGTGGGTACGGTAAGTATTTAGACATCTTTACATTTTTCACTCTTTGTTTCATTGTAGCTATTTAGAAAATTCAAAAAAAGGTTCATTTTTTCTCATTAATGTACACTCTGCATCCTATCTTGTCTGAAAAAAAACAAATGTAGAATTTTTTGCAAATTTATTTTAATGAAAAACTGAAATATCACATGGTGATAAGTATTCAGACCCTTTGCTCAGACACTCATATTTAGGTTACATGCTATCCATTTCCTTGTGATCCTCCTTAGGATGGTTCTACTCCTTCATTGGAGTCCTGCTGTGTTAAATTGAACTGATAGGACTTGATTTGGAAAGGCACACATCTGTCTATATAATACTTCACAGCTCACAGTGCATGTCAGACCAAATGAGAATCATGAGGTCAAAGTAACTGGCCAAGGAGCTCAGAGATAGAATTGTGGCAAGGCACAGATCTGACCATGGTTAGACAATAATTTTTGAAGTACTAAAGGTTCCTAAGAGCACAGTGGCCTCCATAATCTTTGAATGGAAGAAGTTCCAAACTGAGCAATTGTGGGAAAAGGAGCCTTGGTAAGAGAAGTAAACAAGAACCCCAAGATCAAAGTGGCTGAGCTCCAGAGATGCAGTAGGGAGATGTGAGAAAGTCCCACAAAGTTGGGCTTTTATGGCAGAGTAGCCCGGCGGAAGCCTTTCCTCAGTGCAAGACATATGAAAGCCTGCATAAATTTTGCAAAAACTTATGAAGGGCTCCCAGACTATTAGAAATAAGATTCTCTGGTATGATGAGACGAAGATAGAACTTTTTGGTAATAATTTTAAGCTCTATGTGTGGAGAAAACCAGGCACTGCTCATTACCTACCAATACAATCCCAACAGTGAAAACATGGTGGTGGCAGCATCATGCTATGGGGGTGTTTTTCAGCTGCAGGGACAGGATGACTGGTTGCAATTGAAGGAAACATCAATGTGGCCAAGTACAGAGTTATTCTGGATGAAAATCTCTTACAGAGTGCTCTGGACCTCAGACTTGGCCAAAGGTTCACCTTTCAACAAGACAATGACCCTAAGCACACAGCTTAAAATAAGGAGTGGCTTCAGAATAACTCTGACCATTCTTCACTGGCCCAGCCAAAGCCCTTACCTAAACCCAATTGAGCATCTCTGGAGAGACCTGAAAATGGCTGTCTACCAATGTTCATAATCCAGCCTGATGGAAACGGAGAGCATGTGTAAGGAAGAATGACAGATGATCCCCCAAATCCAGGTGTGAAAAAATGTTGCATAATTACCTAGAAAACTCATGACTGTATTAGCTGAAAGGGTGCTTCTACTCAATAGTGAGCAAAGGGTCTGAATACTTATGACCATGTGATATTTCAGTTTTTCTTTTTTAATACATTTGCAAAATTTCTACATTTCTGTTTTTTAAGTCAAGATGGTGTCGAGAGTGTACATTAATGAGAAAAAAATTAACTTTTTTGAATTTACCAAATGGCTGCAATTAAACAAATTTCCGTGCCCACTGTAAAAGCACTTTTACATTGTGGCCATTTCACAGTCAGAAAAATAAAAATAAAAACAAATTAAGCAAATACCCTATAGTAACAAAATAAATAATCTGTAATAGTACATTTGAATAACATAGATTACTTGGTTATCACTATTTTGATTAAAAAAAAAAAACATTCAAATCATCCTACCACGACAAGAAATATCCAGTTGGGATGGACGTAGCCTGTCTTTAATATGAAAAAACTAGATGTGGGCCCTATGCTATCAAAACAGAAGGGCGGTAACATCACAATGGGAGCAGGCTCTGTGATGCTGGGGGCACCAGCTGTCTCTCCACAATGTGAGGTCTTTCCCCTGTCTGCTTTTTCTCTCCCCTAATTCTCTCTAAATATATGTAAATAAATTTATTTTTATTTAAAAACCTGTTTATGTGTTTCTTTTTATTGATAAAGTGTTTAAATTCATGGTAAAAAAAATGTGTAGGTCTTTGCGGTATTTTCTATTCCCAGCGCAGGTAAATCAAGTAACTATTGGCTGCCAACCTCTGCTGCCTGGTGTTGCTACGCTGGCAATAAAAAATGCAGGGGACCTATATTTTTTTTTAGCAATAATAAGAGGGGGGGGGACAAGAGGCGCAATAGTGCCCTTATCACTAGACACTTGCTTGTGAAGTGGTGAGAAATAAAATCCACTCACCTAGTCCAGTTGTGAGACCCACAACTGGTTTGAAGGCTTGTTAGTAATGTCCTGATGGCTGCTGCTGGACTTCCACCGGCCACTCCCACGTGGAGATGAAACAAGATGCTTGGGAACAAATGGTGTACAACAGTCCGCGCTGCCAGGATCACTCACTTCAAAGAATACACAAGTAGTTGATGTTTAACCAGATCCTTCTTTATTCTCCGACGCGTTTCAGTGCCCTCCTGGCACCTTCATCAGGGATACCTCCACCATACAAAACCGATCTTATATATAGCAACATTCATAACAATGATTGGTGGGTGTTCCCAGACATGTGACGTCAAAAAGTCATCAAACCAGGGAGGACTCTGCATTTTGGCGCAATTATCACAAAAACTCTACAATTTACATATAAACATAAATATAACATACCACAATTACTCAAAAAAATCCGGTTGATAAAACCATTAAAAAACTGGGGGAAAATTCATGCGGAAACGCCTGTAACACCGCTTGAAAAGTATATACTAAAGCAAGGCAAAAAAATTATAATATGCATTCCCTATCTTCCCAGGGGATAGAACTCATGTGACTTAGGTGTTCACTGTGTAAGTGTGTTCTAATGTCCTGTGCCACCTTCAGTTTACAGGTTGTGTTTCTAAGGTATGTCATACATATGTGTCATTGTATTTCTATTCTATTCGTTTTCCAGATAAACAGGAGGAGAAGAAAGAGGCATTCACATAAAAAATGTACAAATATATAAAAAACTATTAGTAAATAGTAATTTTTATTCTTATAAATAAATGATTAAAAAATGGGAATACTAGGGTTTAGTATATAAAAAATTTTCCCCAGTTTTTTAATGGTTTTATCAACCAGATTTTTTAGAGTAATTGTGGTATGTTATATTTATGTTTATATGTAAATTGTAGAGTTTTTGTGATAATTGCGCCAAAATGCAGAGTCCTCCCTGTTTTGATGACGTTTTTGACGTCACATGACTGGGAGCACCCACCAATCATTGTTATGAATGTTGCTATATATAAGATCGGTTTTGTGGGTTGGAGGTATCCCTGATGAAGGTGCCAGGAGGGCACTGAAATGCGTCGGAGAATAAAGAAGGATCTGGTTAAACATCAACTACTTGTGTATTCTTTGAAGTGAGTAATTCTGGCAGCGCGGACTGTTGTACACCATTTGTTCCCAAGCATCTTATATTTTTTTTTAGTTATTTAAATAAATAATTTAAAAAATTGGCTATATTTTTGTCTGTCAACCAATGTATCCCAGGCAGCTGGGGGCTGGAATTCTCAGCGTGGTGAAGCCCAAGGGATCTGAGCCCCCAACGCTGAAAATTACTGTCAGCATCAGCAACCACCCCAGAATTGGTGCCTCTCTGAGATACACCAAAACAGGTGGTTACCCCTCTCTTCCACCTGCACTGGTTGGAGTGGTATACTGAGTAATAAAGAAGCTGATGTCAGCTTTTTTTTGTAGCCAATGTCAAGCCCTATGGCTAATGTCAGTCTTCAGTATGACAGCCGGCCATTAACAATACTTTCAGTAAAGAGAAAAAAAAAATCAACACCGAGAGAAATCCTTTATTGCATACAAAATAGGCAGATACACCTTGCCCACTTTATTAGCTCCCACCAAGTTCCACTCTGATGTAATCCTGTAATTACTGTAATCTTGTGGTGGAAGCAATGGGGTAGTGTGGTGCGTCATGCGGCCACCACCTTTGTATACCAAAGTGTCCAAAGATAGAGGCCACGTGAGTAAGTGCACATGTGCTCTCTCTGCCCCTGTGCACTCTCTCGGCCCCTCTGTGAGCTTCCTCTGCCACCCATGCGCCACCTTTGCCCCCCACGAGTGAACTCTCTGCCCTCCTGTGTGTTCTCTGTCCCCTCTGTGCTCACTCTGCTCCTCCTGAGCTCTCTCTCTGCCCCCTGTGTACGTTCTTTCTCCTCTGTGCACTCTCCCTGCCCCCTTGCACTAAGCCGCCTTTGTGCACACTTTGTGCCCCCATTTGTGCACTCTCTGCCCCCGTGCATGCTCTCTTGCATCCCCTCTGTGCTATCTCTGCCCCCTTGTGCTTGCTCTGTGCCACCTGTGTCCACTCTATGACCCCACCCTGTGTGAGCTTTGTGCTATGTCTCTGCCTCCTCTGTGGTTTCTCTATAAACCCTGTGCTGTCTTTCTGCCCCTCCATGGTTCCTCTCTGCCCTACATGCGCTGTCCTGTGTTTCCTCCCCGTGGTCACTCTCATGCTGCGGGGACCGCGACATGGAGTGATTGAGCTGTGGGGAGATCAGGCTGTGGGGAAGAGGGGGCTGCAGGGATGAGCAAGCTTCAGTGGTGAACAGTCTGCGTGGAGCTGGGACCAGGCTGCGGGTTGCGGGCGGCATGAGCGGCAGGTTACTGGAGTTAGCTGCATCACTAGCGGGCAATATATTTTCACACCCATCACTTGGGTGTGCAAATATTTAGTTGGCATGGCAGAAGTGAATGCCAAGCGATGGGAAGGCATCAGGATGCTGGAAGTGGCTGACGGATGCCACTTGACAATTATGTAAATAGATTACTTGTTGTCATATGATCTCAATGTGAATAAGGATAGAGCCAGACTCCTGGCCCTGACTATTTAGCACTTTTTCATGGGAAGCTATATAGAAAAATGCCTAGCTCAGGAAATGGTGCCATGCATCTAGAAAATTACTGTAGCTCAGTGTTTCTCAACTCCAGTCCTCAGGACCCACCAACAGGTCATGTTTTCAGGATTTCTTTAGTATTGCACAGGTTTTAGAATGATCCCCTTTGCAGGTGATTAAACTAACACCTATGCAAAACTGAAGAAATCCTGAAAACACGGCCTGTTGGTGGGTTCTGAGTACTGGAGTTGAGAAAAACTGCTGTAGCTGAACCTAACGTTTTCCTCATTACCACAGATGATAATATAGAATAATGTAACAATAATCTTTTAACCCCTTCACCCCCGAGCCCATTTTTGCTTATTTTAGCCTTAATGCCCGAGCCATTTTTTGCAATTCTGACCAGTGTCCCTTTATGAGGTTATAACTCTGGAACGCTTCAACCGATCCTAGCGATTCTGAGATTGTTTTTTCGTGACATATTGGGCTTCATGTTAGTATTAAATTTAGGTCAATAATTTTTGCGTTTATTTTGTGAAAAAATCAAAAATATGGCAAAAATTTTGAAAATTTCGAAATTTTCAAATTTTGAATTTTTTTTCTGCTAAACCAGAGAGTTATGTGACACAAAATTGTTGATAAATAATATTTCCCACATGTCTACTTTATATCAGCACAATTTTGGAAAAAAAATTTTTTTGGGGTAGGAAGTTATAAGGGTTCAAAGTTCATCAGCAATTTTTCATTTTTCCACCAAAATTTACAAAACCATTTTTTTTAGTGACCACATCACATTTGAAGTCCGTTTGAGGGGTGTACATGACAGAAAACACCCACAAGTTATACCATTCTAAAAACTGCACCCCTCAAGCTACTCAAAACTACATTCAAGAAGATTATTAACCCTTCAGGTGCTTCACAGGAACTAAAGCAAAGTGGAAACAAAAAATGGATATTTAAATTTTTCCAACAAAAATGTTCTTTTAGCCTCAAATCTTTCATTTTCACATGGGCAACAGCATAAAATGGATCCTAAAGTTTGTTGGGCAATTTCTCCTGAGTATATCGATACCTCATATGTGGTCATAAACAACTGTTTGGGCGCACGGGAGGGCTCAGAAGGGAAGGAGCGCAATTTGACTTTTGGAGCTAATTTTCCATTCAAAAAGTGAAATTGCGCTCCTTCCCTTCTGAGCCCTGCCGTGCGCCCAAAGAGTGGTTTATGACCACATATGAGGTATCGATGTACTCAGGAGAAATTGCCCAACAAATTTTAGGATGAACTTTATGCTGTTGGCCATTTGAAAATTTAAAAAATTAGGCTAAAACAAAATTTTTGTGAAAAAAAAAAGTACTTTTTAATTTTTACAGATCAATTTGTGAAGCACCTGGGGGTTCAATATGCCCACTACCCATCTAGATAAGTTCCCTGGGGTGTCTAGTTTCCAAAATGGGGTCACTTGTGGGGGAACTCCAATGTGTAGGCACACAGGGGCTCTCCAAACGCAACATGGTGTCCGCTAACAATTTGAATGGAAAATCAGGTCAACTTGTTAGCGGACACATGTCACGTTTGGAGAGCCCCTGTGTGCCTACACATTGGAGCTCCCCCACAAGTGACCCCATTTTGGAAACTAGACACCCCAGGGAACTTATCCTGATGGGTTGTGAGCATATTGAACCCCCAGGTGCTTCACAAATTAATCCGTAAAAACGAAAAAGTACTTTTTTTTTCCACTTTTTTTTTTTTTTCCCATTTATTCGTGAAGCACCTGGGGGTTCAATATGCCCACTACCCCTCTAGATAAGTTCCCTGGGGTGTCTAGTTTCCAAAATGGGGTCACTTGTGGGGGAACTCCAATGTGTAGGCACACAGGGGCTCTCCAAACGCAACATGGTGTCCGCTAACAATTTGAATGGAAAATCAGGTCAACTTGTTAGCGGACACATGTCACGTTTGGAGAGCCCCTGTGTGCCTACACATTGGAGCTCCCCCACAAGTGACCCCATTTTGGAAACTAGACACCCAAGGGAACTTATCCTGATGGGTTGTGAGCATATTGAACCCCCAGGTGCTTCACAAATTAATCCGTAAAAACGAAAAAGTACTTTTTTTCCACTTTTTTTTTTTTTCCCATTTATTCGTGAAGCACCTGGGGGTTCAATATGCCCACTACCCATCTAGATAAGTTCCCTGGGGTGTCTAGTTTCCAAAATGGGGTCACTTGTGGGGGAACTCCAATGTGTAGGCACACAGGGGCTCTCCAAACGCAACATGGTGTCCGCTAACAATTTGAATGGAAAATCAGGTCAACTTGTTAGCGGACACATGTCACGTTTGGAGAGCCCCTGTGTGCCTACACATTGGAGCTCCCCCACAAGTGACCCCATTTTGGAAACTAGACACCCCAGGGAACTTATCCTGATGGGTTGTGAGCATATTGAACCCCCAGGTGCTTCACAAATTAATCCGTAAAAACGAAAAAGTACTTTTTTTCCACTTTTTTTTTTTTTCCCATTTATTTGTGAAGCACCTGGGGGTTCAATATGCCCACTACCCCTCTAGATAAGTTCCCTGGGGTGTCTAGTTTCCAAAATGGAGTCACTTGTGGGGGAGCTCCAATGTTAAGGCACACAGGGGCTCTCCAAACGCGACATGGTGTCCGCTAACAATTCCAATTGTTAGCAAACACCAGGTTGCGTATGGAGAGCCCCTGTTTGCCTACACATTGGAGTTCCCCCACAAGTGACCCCATACACATATAATCATATATAATCACACATATAATATAATTACACATATAATTACACAACTGTACCCAGCCTTTCAGAAGGACAGGTCACCGTGAGGCGAGGCCTGGCCTTTCTGCAGGAAGGGATTTGTTCTAGCACCGGAATAAGACCCCCAAAGCCATGGTAAAGACTAAGGGGGCACTTATCGTAGTGCATGTCAGGTTGGGTGTGTTGTAGTGTACATCAGGGTGTGTGTCAGGTTGGTGTGTTGTAGTGTACATCAGGGTGTGTATGTCAGGTTGGTGTGTTGTAGTGTACATCAGGGTGTGTGTGTGTTTGTGTATGATGTTGTGGGTGCATGTCAGTCTGGGGTCGTGTGATAGATTTCGAAACATCCAAAGATACACAAACCTGGTTTGTCAGGGCACGTTTTACATTGGGTTTGGACGGTCGTTCTGTTCCCCCTTTGATGGCAGACCCGGCACCTTTTTCTTGGCCCCTTCTCTGCAAAATGTTGCCCTGGTACCACGCGGGAATATCGAGTTCCAGGAGTGCTGGGGCCCCCTTCATCTTCTACTCTTCGTCTTCCTCTTTCTTCTCTTGGTCTTCGTTCTCGTCCTCCTTCTTCTCTTGGTCTTCGTTCTCCTCCATTCAACAGGGCCTTGATCACCTTCACCTGGAACTCAAGAAAGGTGTTAGTGGTGTGACCTGCACATCGTGACAGCAAGTATGCATTATACATTGCCATTTGGACAATGTACACGGCCAGTTTTTTGTACCACTTCCTCGTTTTCCGCGTGGCCCTGTAGGGCTTGAGGACTTGATCAGAACGATCAACTCCTCCCATGTTCTTATTGTACCCCAGGACACATTCCGGTTTGTGGACCTGTCCTGGGGTACCTCTGGTGGTGGTGGCCCTGGTGCCGGGACCATGGATCGTGGTCAAGATAAAGACATCCCTTCGGTCTTTGAACTTGACCAGTACCATGTTGCCGCTACATTGAGCTCGGCTCTCACCTCTTGGGAGAGGCTGCTCAATTAGCGGCATAGGGAGATCCCTCTTGTTTCTGCGCACAGTACCGCAAGCGGCGGTAGTTCTGGCAGAGAGGGATCTGAAGAGCGGGACACTTGTATAAAAGTTATCAACGTATAGATGATAACCTTTATCAAGTAGTGGGTGGATCAAATCCCACACTATTTTCCCGCATACCCCCAGAGCAGGGGGACACTCTGGGGCTCGATCCTCGAATCCTTCCCCTCATACACTCTAAAGTTGTGAGTGTACCCTGAGGTACTCTCACAAAGCTTGTAGAGCTTTATCCCATACCTGGCCTCTTGCTGGGAATGTATTGGCGGAAACTAAGCCTACCTTTGTAAAGGACGAGGGATTCGTCCACACAAATTTCCCGTTTGGGAACGTACACTTCAGCAAACTTGCTGCTGAAGTGGTCGATGACCGGTCGAATTTTGAACAATCTGTCAAAATTCGGGTCATTACGGGGAAGGCTGTCAGTGTTGTCCCTAAAGTGGAGAAATTTATGGATGGCGTCGAATCTGTTTCGGGCCATCACTTCGCCGTACACTGGAGTTAGAAAAAACTTATCTGTACTCCAGCATTGGCGCATTTCTGGTCTGTTCACAATCCCCATATGAAGTATCAAACCCCAGTATTTCATAATTTCTCCAGAGTCCACAGGAGTCCAAGAAGAAAAGATGGAATCTGGGTTTTGGACCAGAAACTGTTGGGCGTACAGGTTCGTCTGCTCCACCATGAGCCTCACAAAGTCCTCAGAGAAAAAGACTTTGAAAAAGTCAATTTCCCTGAAGTTTGTGGCCTCAAACAGGATTCCTGATTGGGGAATAAAATCAGGAATCTGTGGAGTGTACCGATCAGGGACGGGGATCCACACAGGGGCCCTGGTGCTAGGTTGGGCATGCCTAGCACCAGGTGGAGGGTTACTCACTGACGGCTGTGGGTCTTCCTCCGACTCCTCTTCTCCAGGCTCAGACTCCTCTTCCTCGGACTCCTCTTCCTCTTCCTCTGGCTCCGGACGATCTCTTGTCCTCCGCCGTCTTCGTGGTGGTGGCGAGTCGGTGTCACTGCTGCAGATTTCACTGTCGGAGGAAGAATGTGAGGAATAGTGGAACGTGGGGTCCACTTCCTCACTGTCAGCATCGGAGGCAAGTATAGCATATGCCTCCTCAGCCGAGTACACCCTTTGTGACGTTGATGAGCGGGACGGGCGGGACGGGCGTGACATGTTGTATGTGCTGTGTGCGTGTGTAAAAAAAAAAAAAAAGTAAACTTTTTATTAGTGTGCGTGTATGTGAACGTTAACTGGTGTAACTTTCGGGACGACGGTCAGTCAGGGGCGGCGGACGACGACGACAGTCAGGGGCGGCGGACGACGTCAGTCAGGGGCGGCGGACGACGACACAGTCAGGGGCGGCGGACGACGGTCAGTCAGGGGCGGCGGACGACGACGGTCTGTCAGGGGCGGCGGACGACGACGGTCTGTCAGGGGCGGCGGACGATGACAGTCAGGGCGGCGGACGACGACGGTCAGTCAGGGGCGGCGGACGACGACGACAGTCAGGGGCGGCGGACGACGGTCAGTCAGGGGCGGCGGACGACGACGGTCTGTCAGGGGCGGCGGACGACGACGGTCTGTCAGGGGCGGCGGACGACGACAGTCAGGGGGCGGACGACGACGGTCAGTCAGGGCGGCGGACGACGACGACAGTCAGGGGCGGCGGACGACGGTCAGTCAGGGCGGCGGACGACGACGGTCTGTCAGGGGCGGCGGACGACGACGGTCTGTCAGGGGCGGCGGACGACGACGACAGTCAGGGGCGGCGGACGACGGTCAGTCAGGGGCGGCGGACGACGACGGTCTGTCAGGGGCGGCGGACGACGACGGTCTGTCAGGGGCGGCGGACGACGACGGTCAGTCAGGGGCGGCGGACGACGACGGTCAGTCAGGGGCGGCGGACGACGACGGTCTGTCAGGGGCGGCGGACGACGACAGTCAGGGCGGCGGACGACGACGGTCAGTCAGGGGCGGCGGACGACGACGGTCTGTCAGGGGCGGCGGACGACGACGGTCTGTCAGGGGCGGCGGACGACGACAGTCAGGGGCGGCGGACGACGACGTCAGTCAGGGGCGGCGGACGACGACGGTCTGTCAGGGGCGGCGGACGACGACGGTCTGTCAGGGGCGGCGGACGACGACAGTCAGGGGCGGCGGACGACGACAGTCAGGGCGGCGGACGACGACGGCAGTCAGGGCGGCGGACGACGACGGTCTGTCAGGGGCGGCGGACGACGACGGTCTGTCAGGGGCGGCGGACGACGACAGTCAGGGGCGGCGGACGACGACGGTCAGTCAGGGGCGGCGGACGACGACGACAGTCAGGGGCGGCGGACGACGGTCAGTCAGGGCGGCGGACGACGACGGTCTGTCAGGGGCGGCGGACGACGACGGTCTGTCAGGGGCGGCGGACGACGACAGTCAGGGCGGCGGACGACGACGGTCAGTCAGGGGCGGCGGACGACGACGACAGTCAGGGGCGGCGGACGACGACGGTCAGTCAGGGGCGGCGGACGACGACGGTCAGTCAGGGGCGGCGGACGACGACGGTCTGTCAGGGGCGGCGGACGACGACAGTCAGGGGCGGCGGACGACGACGGTCAGTCAGGGGCGGCGGACGACGACGACAGTCAGGGGCGGCGGACGACGGTCAGTCAGGGGCGGCGGACGACGACGGTCAGTCAGGGGCGGCGGACGACGACGGTCAGTCAGGGGCGGCGGACGACGACGGTCTGTCAGGGGCGGCGGACGACGACGGTCTGTCAGGGGCGGCGGACGACGACGGTCTGTCAGGGGCGGCGGACGACACGGTCAGGGGCGGCGGACGACGACGTCAGTCAGGGGCGGCGGACGACGACGACAGTCAGGGGCGGCGGACGACGGTCAGTCAGGGCGGCGGACGACGACGGTCAGTCAGGGGCGGCGGACGACGACGGTCAGTCAGGGGCGGCGGACGACGACGGTCAGTCAGGGGCGGCGGACGACGACGTCAGTCAGGGGCGGCGGACGACGACAGTCAGTCAGGGCGGCGGACGACGACAGTCAGTCAGGGGCGGCGGACGACGACGGTCAGTCAGGGGCGGCGGACGACGACGTCAGTCAGGGGCGGCGGACGACGACGTGTCAGGGGGCACACGGGTCAGCAGGCGGCGGACGACGACGGTCGGGTCACTCGGGCCAGGCAGCGGTCGGTCAGGGGGTCACTCGGGCCAGGCAGCGGTCGGTCAGGGGTCACTCGGGCCAGGCAGCGGTCGGTCAGGGGTCACTCGGGCCAGGCAGCGGTCGGTCAGGGGGTCACTCGGGCCAGGCAGCGGTCGGTCAGGGGGTCACTCGGGCCAGGCACGGTCGGTCAGGGGGTCACTCGGGCCAGGCAGCGGTCGGTCAGGGTCACTCGGCCAGGCAGCGGTCGTCAGGGGTCACTCGGGCCAGGCAGCGGTCGGTCAGGGGGTCACTCGGGCCAGGCAGCGGTCGGTCAGGGGTCAACACCGAGCAGACCGGACCGGTGAGAACGAGCTCTGGGGAGGGGGGAGAGAGCAAACTCAGGGGAGGGGGGAGAGAGCAAACTCAGGGAGGGGGAGAGCAACTCAGGGAAGGGGGGGGGGGAGAAGACAAAAGGGGAGGGGGGGGAGAGAGGACAATGGGGAAGGGGGAGGGGGAGAGGACACCAGGGGAGGAGGAAAGGGAGCGGATCACAGCAGCGGGCTACTTACAATCAACAGCAGCAGCGGCGGTGGCAGCAGCGGCGGCGGCGGCGGCGATCGGCGTGGCAGCAGCGGCGGCGGCGGCGATCGGCGGCGATCGGCGGCGGGGGGCTCACACCACGTGGGCACGGTCGGTGGCAGCGGAGGGCTGCAGGGTGCACGCTCATCAGCGTCCACCGACAGAGTGGAGCTGATGAGCTCGGTGGCCATATTGTGAACATCCCCCTGCACATCTGATTGGAGGGCTTGCATCACATGGATGCTAGCCCCCAATCAGATCGGGGGGGGGGGCACACACACCTCACAGTGCCCCAGCCAATGCCTGATGCTTTGAGCATCAGGCTATGGCCATAATGAAAACATTACACCAATTTCTATTGGTGTAATGTTTCAATCATCACTATTGACTAGTTGTCACTTAACTAGCCAATCGGAGGGCTCCTAGCCACGGGGGGGGGAAATCCCCTCCCGTGGGGTCATCTAGAGGTTGTCCCCTATCTGCGGCTCTATTAACCCTTTCGTGAACCCGGTTAATAGAGCCGCAGCAAGGGGGAAACCGCGATGACGCAGCGTATGCGCCATCGGGCGGGAACGGTGATGTTTCCATGGCGCATACGCTGCGCGCCCGGGCGGGAAGGGGTTAACTCAAGTTGTTATTCTGTTCAAGAGCATATACACCACTTTTGGAAACACAAAGCAAGTCATCACAATGCTAAACTGTGATATTGGCCATGCATCACATTAGATGTCCCTGAGGAAGGAGCTCGGATGTGGCTCCAAAACACGTAGGAAAAGTAAGAATAAAGGAAGTTGTTTGAATGAAGCATTGTCTTCCTCGTGATTTTGTGGCAGAGCAGCGCGGACCGTGATACACCTATTCCTAACAACCGATACCGGATTTTCCACGTCCAGTGGCAGGTGGAGGTCCAGCGGCAGCTGTATTTTGCACTCCAGCCAGTTGTGGGTTACACAATTAAGTAAGGTGAGTGGGCATTACACATCATTGTTTTCAACAAGTGTCATCATTGATAGGGCACTATTCTGTGCCTCGCTTTGTCTCCTTTGTGTTTTACACAATGCATCACATTAAGGCATACAGTATATTTAAAATTACACAATGCCCAAAGTAACAATCTCATAGAGTAATAATGGTGAAATTATATAAAAGCTAACCAATTTACTAATTTGTTTATATGAAGCAACCTGTTAGTTTTTCTGGGATTTATGGGTTAGAGTTTAAAAAGAACACAGAAAACTTGGAAAACTGCCCACTGAATATATTACAAGTAATAACTCGGCTTTTTCAAAACTATTGAACCATCCACCTACTTCTGTTATATTCTCTACAGACAAAACAACATGGTTAAGCCATGTCAGTTCCATAAAATCTACCCTAATTTGATGTTTTATCACTTTTTTCATGTAAATATAAAATAAACACTTTAAAATACCCGTCAAGATACATCTAGCTACATCTTAGTCAGTTCTACACATTTAAGCAGTTGTCTACAGACATTTTAAATTGTAAGTAGGAATTATACAATATTAATTTATTCAGAATGATTTATTATTGGAAAAAAACCTAACAGTTTGGTCAATGGTCCATTCTCTTGCATTCATTTTCTATGCAATGGTTAGGAACATCAGATTTTCAAGGTCAATGTCCAACTTTAAAGAGAACATGTACCGTATATACTCGTGTATAAGCCGACCCGTGTATAAGCCGACCCCCCTACTTTTGCCCCCAAAACCTGGGAAAACCTATTGACTCGTGTATAAGCTGAGGGTGGACCACAGCACAGGTATACAGGCCCCCCCAGTGGTATAGAGGCTTCCCCAGTGGTAGTATACAGCAGCCTCCCCAGTGGTAGTATACAGCAGTCTCCCCAGTGGTAGTATACAGCAGTCTCCCCAGTGGTAGTATACAGCAGTCTCCCCCTGTGGTAGTATACAGCAGCCTCCCCCTGTGGTATATACAGGCCCCCCTGTGGTAGTATACAGCAGCCCTCCCCCCCTGTGGTATATACAGGCCCCCCTGTGGTAGTATACAGCAGTCCTCCCCCCTGTGGTATATACAGGCCCCCCTGTGGTAGTATACAGGAGCCGTCCCCCCTGTGGTATATACAGGCCCCCCTGTTGCAGTATACAGCAGCCCTCCCCCCCTGTGCTATATACAGACCCCCCGTTGCTGCCGCCGCACACCTGTAAAAGAAGAGCTTTCATACTTATCCTCCTCGCTGTCACCGCGCAAACATCCTCCGCTCTCCTTCCTGCTTGTACCCGGCGTCCATCCACGTGACCGCGCACAAGCAATGACGTCATTACAGGTGCGCGGTCACATGGATGGACGCCGGGTACAAGCAGGAAGGAGAGCGGAGGATGCGCGCGCGGTGACAGCGAGGGGGATAAGTATGAAAGCTCTTCTTTTACAGGTGTGCGGCGTCAGCAACGGGGGGCCTGTATATAGCACAGGGGGGGGATGGCTGCTGTATATACCACTGGGGGGGGGGGAACCTGTCACTGACTCGTGTATAAGCCAAGGGGGCACTTTTCAGCACAATTTTTGTGCTGAAAAACTCTGCTTATACACGAGTATATACGGTAATTAGATTCATGCTGTACAAATCTTTGACAGCCTGACCCAGGAATTGAATGAATGACTGTAGTCAGAGCTGTATTATTTTGAAATGCTGCAGCATTCCAAAATAATTTTACTTTGTAAAGAAAGACAGAAGAAAACTATAGGGACAGTCGTGACCAGCCCAATGTGGTCCCTTATTGGCTTCTCCCTGGTTGCATCAGTTTATTGACAGCTGTGCACATACTAAAGTATGAATATCAAGGAGAAAGACAGATGAGGGGTTAACGACCGCAATGCTGAAATCCACGAGATGTCAAGGGTTAAGTTCCAACCCTTGTTTACCAAAACAATGTCACATTGGTTTGTCCTGAGGAAGGGGCAGAGAACCTTGAAACATGTTGATATATAATCTGTGTTGTAACCTAGCCCTTGATGTCTCGTGGATTTCGGCAGCACGGCCGTTAACTACTCATCTGTCTTTCTCCTTGATATACACTAATTGCTCTAATCTCTGGGGACTACGGCAGCCTTTTTGATGCTTTTATAGTGGTTGTGACTGTGTATAACCCCACAAAGTGAGCCTCTGCAATTCTTACGTTGCACTAATCTCTCAGATAAGACCCTATTTGCACTTTATCTTTCCTTCTAAACAGTTTATCTCGGTACTAAAATATGAACATGGAGACAAGCATGGACATAGGAAGTGTGATCAAAGGGAGAAAACAGCAGGGGACCAAATAATACTAGTCAGTTCTCTACCTTTAGTCTCTGGTTGACTTTTCACATGATGTTTTACAGTCATCATACAGTCAGGGTCTGAATCATGCTGCCCATGGATCGGGCAGTAGAAATCTAATGACAGGTTTCCTTTCAAACCATGAAACTGTTATGTTTAACGAGGTTCTCCACTCACCAAGTGAGTTACTGGTTTTGCCAGAAATGCTTAAAAGGGTTTCTCCACGAAGTTAATTCCACAGTTTATTTAAATTGATAAACCTTGGAAAAATAATAAATTCCACATTCTTGTCCTGAGATAATCTTATAAATGTGTCCCTTCTAATTTCAGTAATTAGTCCTTTGGGGGAACAGTTTAGGAGTTGTCTAACTGTAAATTTTAGATCCATCATAATTTCTAAATGTTTTTCTCTTAGTTCGATTTTGGCAGGCTTTACAAAGGCCACACAGAAAAAATCTCAATGTAGAGGAAATCATTTTATCCTGCTTTGAGGGAGAAGGAGCGTAGTGTTCCGGTTATGTCTGTTATTTACCTAATTTTGAATACCTATTCAGCACAGTACCTTTTGCGTCTTAAAGTCAAAAACTTTAACAGCTTTGCTTTTTTGCCCTAAAGAACCTAAGTGTCTCTGTAAAGACTAAGAATTAGTTTCTGCATATGACCTGGGTTTGATGTGTAAGCCATCCTCTGCGCAGTGAGTAAATTGGGACTTGTCACCCTTTCAGTAAGTGGGGCAGCATTGAGTGTATTGAGAGTATGGACTGGTTTTGAATATTCTGTTTACAATCTCTAGCCTGAGTGAGGGACAAGTGTGAGATTGAGCTCTAAAACAGCATGGACCCATTATAGTCACCCTAGGGGTGAGCAAGTACTGCAATAATCGGACTCGCTATACTAGCAACGAGTAGGTCCCGTAACTCGGTACTTATTGCGAGTATAGCGAGTCCAATGGCAGTGAATGGGCCGGGCGAGTACTTTTGCAGTATCTATATGTACACTGCAAAAATGCACTAAAAATGAATAAAAGTTGTTAAAAAATAAAAAAATATCATACTCATCTATCCGGTGCCTGCACCGGGACCGGTAAAGAAGACATCCGATCAACGACAAGGAACTGCGAGTCTAACAGCCAATCAGATGGCTGGTAGTGATCTGGCTAATCCGATGGCCAGTATGTCACAAACCATGTGATCGCTACCAGCCACTTGATTGGCCAGATTGCCAGGTCATTGAAGCACGTTCAAGACCTGGCAATCTGCCCAATCAGGTGGCTGGTAGCGATCAGGTGGTTTGTGACGTCTTGCCATCTGATTGACCAGATCACTACCAGCCATCTGATTGGCTGTCAGACTCGCAGGTCCTCGTCCTTGTTTGGATGTCTTCTTTGCCGGTCCCGGTGCAGGAGTCGGATAGGTGAGCATGATATTTTTTTAATTTTTTAACAACTTTTATTCACTTTTAGTGCACTTTCGCAGTGTGTATATAGATACACTACGAAAGTGAAAGGACTACTCGCTGCTCCCGAGTAATCACAAGAAACTCGGGGAGTAGCGAGCAGCCCGAATATCGTTACTATTCGGCGAGTACCGAATAGTAACGATTATACTCACTCATCCCTAAGTCACCCTCATTCCATGTCACAGAGGAGGCCTAGTGTGGGCCTTACTGTAACCCCATCTTTAACATCTATCCAGTTGCATCACTAGTGGGGGAGCAGAGGCTGAGGTTGAAACTATCCTGAGCTTCTTCCACTCTTATCTCTGTTGGCATGCGCAGCATGGCAATATAGTTAAACTCTGTGTTAAAGTAGAGAGACAAGATTCCACTGCACTACCGCTCTCCATTCAGTAGACTGCAGGTCACAAAACACTTATACATGCAAGATGTACAATGCTTAGATGTGCAATGCTTAGATGTAAGCTGTAGTGTGTACTCCATATAGAGATCTGGATTTCTTGTAGATCATCTAACAGACAAGAGTACAAATAGCTCTTAAATACAGAATTATGTATATAATTTTTTGTACATCTGTATGCTTTGTAATTTTAGACATATAAAAAAAAGGTGCTATATCGACCTATATGTAAAATATACTGCACTTGCACTTTTTAACTTCCTCTAAAAAATCCTGATGTGACTAATAAAAACTATTATTGAATTGCATAAATGGACGTCTGACCGTTATGTTCTTTTGGTGGTTTTGGATAGTAGATAACATGATTTCACCGGATAACCCCTTATAATGGATTTTGACACATTAATCAAATACTGTGATCCACTTATGAAACTATTTTATAGACACATTCACCATCTTGAACCTAGTACAGTATCAGGCAGTTATGATGACATCATAGACTCTGAATGACATCACAACTGATATAGAATGTGCAGAGATCTGCTCTGGAGACATCTTGGGCCACTTGGACCTCACAGCCAGAGGGGACGAGCCCAGGTAGGTAGCGCTCTACTATTACCGAGTTATGGAAGCCAAAACCTCCCGCAATCAGCTGTTATTGCAGGGGATGTCTCCATCCCTACAGGACACATGCGGTATTACAACCTTTTTAGGGGAGAGTAGAAGGGGCAAGTGCTGGACAGCTATAGATTGTCTACAGATTGTCAGCTCCTATTCCCAGGTGTGGATGGGTCACTGGGACATGATCCTTTCTGTAGAAAACATCAGGGACTGTCAAACAGTATTGGGGACTGCAGGACAACTGGCAATATAGGGTTGGCCATATTGTGAAAGACTGGCAGATACCATGTATTGGGCTTGTACTTTGGCTCGTGGCTGATAACTTCTGCTATTGATAAAAATAAGATTAATAAACCTGCATCTGCTGTCAGGGCCGCCCGTCATGCTCAGGACAAGTCGGCCACTGCCAGGTGCTGAATCTTCCTATTGGCCTTATTATTTTCCCAATACAGCAGCGTTACATTTTCCAGTCCAGTGATTCCCTCACAAAATATTAATGAGCGTTTCTAAGATTCAGATGATTTTCCTCTATAGTTAATAATTACATTTGGGAGGATCCATCATTACTTTACTGGTATAGTTACCAAATGTAGGATTATATTATGAGACTTTTTGGTCTTTCCCACCAATTCATTATTAATTGCACTGTTCATCCTGAGTTGTCTGGTTCTTGGATACAATGCCAGAATTACAGCGAGGACTGAAATAGGATTTGAGCTTTATGTCATTTAGGGTCTGTGATACCGCCCGTGGGCACTACAATGCCTATCATGATTGGGTGAAAACCTGTGTTTGGTCATTCAAAAGGGAACAAACATATTAAAAAGGGAATGTCCATAAAATATATTATCTGCACCCCATCCAAAGGGCTCAGACTGCCTTAAAAATGAAGGTAGTAATATTTGGATAGTAGATAACTTGATTTCATGGGACAACCCCTTATAACAGACTTTGACACATTAATCAAATACTGTGATCTACTTATGAAACTATTTTATAGACACATTCACCATCTTGAAGCTAGTACAGTATCTAGCAGTTATGATGACATCATAGACTCTGAATGACATCACAACTGATATAGAATGTGCAGAGATCTGCTCCGGAGGCATGTTGTGCCACTTGGAACTGGCAGCCGGAAGGAGATGAGTCCAGGTAGGGAGCACTCTACTATTAGGGGTTTTATAGCAGCTAAAACCTCCCGCAATCAGCTGTTATTACTGAGGGAAGTAGCTTCCCCTACAGGACACGTGGTATTATGGCCCCCTATATTAGGAGGGTGACTATGTAATAACAATAACGGTTTGTAGAGTCTGCTCTAATAAGTTGAATGTACATATGTATGTATACCCACATATCTATATGTTATTTAAATATATACGTACACACATACTGTAGGTGGGGACAACTCCATATGGCTCCATTTTTGGGTAGTTTTGCCTGTTTCATGGACAAATTGTAGCATTTTGTAACAAATCTAGTTGTGAATGCTATTACTCTCTGTAGTCAGCTCATTTTTCCCTGTTGTTGGATCACCGGGTGACCTGTGAGTTGTCAGGAATGGGCAGTATGGAGTCCTGAGTTTTCCTTTAGGACATAGGTCACTAAATAATATGGATAAAGTAGAAGGGACCCTTTAAATGTGTCTCATGATTATTAAATGAGGGGTTTTGCCTATTTATTAAATAAACTCTCCCTTGATCCAGAAAGCAGGAGTGACCATTCTGATGACATCACAAGGTACATGACATCACCGACATTCCGTGACATCACCGACATTCCATGACATCACTGACATTCTGTGACATCATGATTAGTATAGAAAGGACACATTTCTGAACCTGAATCACTTTGATTTTAAGTCCTGACAGTACGAAGGTGACAAGTCTAGGTGAGTATCTCTCCCCTCAAGGACACATGATGTACCATAGGATGGATGGCACAGCATCTACAGGGTTGATCGTCTGAATGCCCAGCTCGACTACCCATCTGTCCTGAAGACCCAAGAGCTTTTTGAGCGTCGGGTGGAGGATATCATCTCTGAAAATAGGTTCCACCATTGATTCCATGGTGCTGTACATAAGAAAGGGACACCATTACTCCATTCAATTACCTGGATAGATAAGACTAAATGTCATAATAATAATAATAATAATAATAATAATAATAATAATAATACATTTTATTTATATAGCGCCAAACATATTCCGCAGCGCTTCACAATACAAAGTTCACATTTAAACAATCATAAGAAACAATTAGAAAATAAAATACAATGCCAAAAACAATACAAAGCATAACATAATACAATAATCAGAGCAAAAAATGGCATCCCTGCTCATAAGAGCTTACAATCTAACAATAATAGTATAGTCAACTTGAGGAGATGGGGAACAGATAGGAGCAGAATAAGTGGCCACAACCCGTTATATGTGATCCACTTGAGACGGAGCGGATAGGCTATGTCTAGATGACTGATTTGGGATCATGATAGGTAGGCCGCCCTAAAAAGATGTGTTTTTAAGGATCGCCTAAGTTGTGGATACACCTAATTTCTTGGGGTAAAGCATTCCAAAGAATTGGTGCGACTCGGGAGAAGTCTTGGAGCCGAGAGTGGGAGGTTCGGATTAATGCAGAAGTGAGTCTAAAGTCACTCCCAGAGCGAAGAGAACGGGTGGGGTGATAGACAGAGATGAGGAAGGAGATGTATGGGGGTGCTGCACTGTGAAGAGCTTTGTGGGTGAGAACAAGCAGTTTGAAATGGATCCTATAGTGTATAGGCAGCCAGTGTAATGACTGGCATAGAGCAGAAGCGTCTGAGTAACAATTAGCTAGATAGGTAATCCTGGCTGCTGCATTAAGGATGGACTGGAGAGGGGACAGTCTAGTGCGGGGGAGACCAATTAAGAGAGAATTACAATAGTCAAGGAGGGAGTGAATCAGGGCCACTGTGAGGGTTTTGTGGTTTCCAAGGTGAGAAAGGGGCGAATTCTGGAGATGTTCTTCAGGTGCAAGCGGCAAGAGCAGGCAAGAGATTGTATATATGGGGTGAAGGAAAGATCAGAGTCAAACATAACACCCAGACAGCGAGCCTGCTGACTAGGCACTATTGTGGTGCCGCACACTGAGAGAGAGATGTCATATTTAGGGAGGTTAGTGGAGGGCGGGACCAGAAGTAGTTCAGTTTTGGAAAGATTAAGTTTCAGGTAGAGAGCAGACATGATATTGGAAACTGCGGTTAGACAGTCATTGGTGTTCTTTTTTCGAGCGGGAGTAAGGTCAGGAGAAGAAGTGTATAGTTGTGTGTCATCAGCATAAAGATGGTACTGAAATCCAAATCTGCTGATGGTCTGTCCAATTGGGGCTGTGTAGAGTGAGAAGAGAAGAGGTCCAAGGACTGAACCCTGAGGGACTCCGATAGTGAGAGGAAGAGGGGAGGAAGTGGAGCCAGCGAATTATACACTGAAAGAGCAGTCCGAAAGATAGGAAGAGAACCAAGAGAGAGCAGTGTCCTTGATGCCGATGGAGTGCAGCATGGAGAGTAGGAGATGGTGGTCAACAGTGTCAAAGGCTGCAGAGAGATCAAGAAAGATAAGCAGAGAGTGGTGACCATTACGTTTTGCCGTCAGAAGGTCATTGGTCACTTTGGTGAGAGCAGTTTCTGTAGAATGTAGGGGGCGGAAACCAGACTGTAATGGGTCTAGAAGAGAGTGAGTGGAGAGGTAATGAGTGAGGCGGGAGTAGACCAGGCACTCCAGGAATTTAGAGATGAAGGGAAGATTGGAAACTGGTCTGTAGTTGTTTGTGCAGGAATGGTCGAGAGAAGATTTCTTTAATAAAGGAGTGATGATAGAGTGTTTGAAGGAGGAGGGGAAGACGCCAGAAGAGAGAAAGAGATTGAAGATTTTGGTTAAGTGAGTGGTGCCCACCGGAGAGAGAGACTGGAGTAAGTATGAGGGGATGGGGTCAGCAGTGCATGTGGTGGGACGCGAGGAAGAGAGGAGCCTGGAGACTTCTTCTTCTGTGACCGGGTCAAAAGTAGTGAGTGAGCCACAAGAAATGTGGGGAGAGGTAGGGGTAACAGCAATTTGAGGTTGGGAGTTCATTTCCTGATGGATGTTTTCTATTTTCTCTGTGAAGTGGGAAGCCAGGTCATCAGCACAGAGGTCAGTGATGGGGGCCTGCACTTTAGGACTGAGGAGAGAGTGAAAGGTGTCAAAGAGTTTTTTTGGGTTGTTGGATAGTGAGGAGATCAAAGTGGTGAAGTAGGTTTGTTTGGCAAGGTGAAGGGCAGAATTGTAAGTTCTCAGCATAAATTTGTAGTGAATGAAGTTTTCTGGAGTGCGGCTTTTCCTCCATAGACGTTCAGCACTCCTAGAGCATCGCTGGAGGAATCGAGTTTGTGTTGTGAGCCAGGGCTGTTTTACTCTGTGTTTGGAGGTTTTGAGGGTGAGGGGTGCCATATGGTCCAGGGTCCTTCTGAGAGAGTCATTTAAGTGATTGACTGCCAGATCGGGACAGAGAAGTGAGCAGATTGGGGACAGTGATGAGTGTAGAGAGTCTGTGAATGTGTGAGGGTTTATGGCCTATAGATTTCTGAATCTGTGATATGTAGGAATGTGCTGGGGTGGGCGTGGGTTAGTGAGTGTGAAGGAGAGAATGTTGTGGTCAGAGAGGGGAAGTTCTGAATTATCTAAAGAGGAGGTTGAGCAGAGCCGGACAAAGATCAGGTCAAGGGTGTTACCATCCTTGTGTGTCATCGAGGTTGAGAGCTGAGAGAGGCCAAGAGATGTGGTTAGAGATAGGAGCTGAAATGCAGATGAGGAGATAGGGCTGTTTGTGGGGATGTTGAAGTCTCCCAGAATAAGGGTTGGTAATTCTGAGGACATGAAATGCGGCAGCCATGCAGAGAAATGGTCGAGGAATTGGGTGGGTGACCCTGGGGGGCGGTATACCACCGCTACTCTAAGGGGAGGGGATGGAAGAGCCTAATTGTTTGGACCTCAAATGAGGGGAATGAGAGTGATGGAGCTGGAGGGATGACCTGGAAAGTACATTGTGGGGAAAGGAGTAAGCCAACTCCACCACCATGTCTATTCCCAGGTCTTGGGGAATGAGAGAAATGCAAGCCGCCATGAGAAATAGTGGCCGGGGACACTGTGTCTGAATCCTGGATCCAGGTTTCAGTGAGGGCCAGCAGATTAAGGGAGTTAGTGAGAAAGTAGTTATGAATGAGTGGAAGTTTGTTACATACAGACCGTGGATTCCAGAGAGCACAATTAAAAGAGGGTGATGAAAGTGTGCAGGTAATGTTTATAAGGTTGGTGAGGTTTCAATGTGTGGTGGGAGAGGTGTAGAAATTGGTGGAGGGTGGACCAGGATTTGGAGAGATGTCCCCTGACAGAAGCAGCAGTAGAAAGAGGAAAGGCAAACAGTTTTTGTGATGGTGACTTTGTTTTTGGTGCAATACCCTGGAGCATGGTGGTCCGAGATTATTCACTATGGTGAACAGAGTATGGGAGTTCAATAAAGTAGAAGGAAGGAGAGAGGGGCTTATGTGGATGTGGGGTGATGGAGGGGGATGGGGCGGTGAAGGTAAAGTGCAAAAGCACATAGAACAATAGATATTGAAGTAAAGGACATGGTGGTAGGGAAAGGAGAAAAAAAACAAAAAAACATAATATATTTTTTTTTTCTCTCTCCCCCCATCTTCTCCCTTTAAAATAGAGTGGCTTACCTGACTCCTGCCCTGACTAACTGCCATGAAGTAACTGCATCCACTTAGCATTCAATGCCACTTTGCATGAGACGCCACACGTGTAAGCCCCCCACACGTGTACCCCTTAGGAATGAACTCAATTTATAGGACACACTACAGATTCAGGTGAGGGGGATTGTGGGAAGTCACATGACCTCAGGTAATTAAAATTACAAGAAACAGCAAGGGTGAAATAGAGGATGAAAGGCCACAGACATTAGACAAGACTTCCTCCACACTATAACACCTCCAGCAAGATAATATTTACAATGTGGCAAATTGTCATATACTGGTGAGTGAGGAATGTCATGCATACAGATGATACAGGAAACTTTACAATAAGTGCAGACATGGAATATTACAATTTGCCTATGTGATTCAAGCTGATGTTACAATGGAGATCATTGCAGCCAGCACAGGTATATTTAACATGCAGTTACAATGGCTTGAGTAAAAGTAGATGACCGCAAGTAATGTTGGAATATTACCATTAACCTATGTGATTCAAGCTGATGTTACAATGGAGATCATTGCAGCCAGCACAGGTATATTTAACATGCAGTTACAATGGCTTGAGTAAAAGTAGATGACAGCAAGCGGTGTTGGAATATTACCTGTATGAAGAGAAGAGAAGAGAG
Organism: Allobates femoralis; assembly: GCA_033576535.1. Taxonomy (NCBI): domain Eukaryota; kingdom Metazoa; phylum Chordata; class Amphibia; order Anura; family Aromobatidae; genus Allobates; species Allobates femoralis. The sequence continues at coordinate 162,923,128 of JARQOC010000001.1, forward strand.
GACGAATGTTATTAGACTGCCATGAAGTAACTGCATCCACTTAGCATTCAATGCCACTTTGCATGAGATGCCACATGTGTAAGCCCCCCACATGTCATGAAAGATGGGGTGAATGCTTAGTCTAAAGCTATGTTTGCATGTTGCGTTGAACCATAGGATGATAACATCAGAGATGACCGTCTGATAGCCAAGCTCGACTACCCATCTCTGCTGAAGACCCAACAGCTTTTTTGAGAGATGGGTGGAGGACATCATCTTTGAAAATAGGGTCCCAGCTGCTGTCCCCCCTCAGTTTAGCGCCCTCATATCAACGAGGTGATCGGAATTTACTGTGTGTTGGTGGGGCGCAGGTCTGGACAGCTGTCGTCATCCTATTAGCTGTAATTATCATTATTATAATTATTTATTTATACAGCATTATTTTATTATTATTATTTATTTATATAGCGCCATTGGGTTCCATGGCGCTTTACATGAGGATGAGGGAGACAAGAACAAGTACACTAAATCTAGGCGATCAGGACGTACAGGTACAGGAGGGGCAGGGACCCTGTCCACGAGGACTCACAGTCTATGAGGGGTGGGTTAGGATACAGTAGGATGGGGGAATGTCAGGTATGGGGCGTTCGCCTGGGTCTCATGGCAGGTTGTAGGCTTGACGGAACAAGTGAGTCTTCAGGTGACACTTGAAGCTACTCAGGGTAGGAGAGTGTCTGATGTGTTCGGGTAGGGAGTTCCAGAGTAAGGCAGATGCCCGAGAGAAGTCCTGGACTCGGTTGTGCGAAGAGGTGATGAGGGGGGAGCAGAGGAGGAGTTCTTGGGAGGAGCGAAGGTTGCGTGAGGGTAGGTATCGGGAGACCAGGTCGGAGATGTATGGTGGAGCCAGGTTGTGTATGGCTTTGTACGCCATGGTTAGTGTTTTGAATTGGGATCTCTTGGAGACGGGGAGCCAGTGAAGGGCTTGGCAGAGGGGGGAGACAGGGGAGTAGCGGGAGGACATATAGATGAGTCGAGCAGTGGAGTTGAGGATAGACTGGAGAAGTGTGAGGGATTTAGCCGGGAGGCCATTGAGAAGGAGGTTGCAGTAGTCAAGGTGGGAGATGATAAGAGCATGGATGAGTGTTTTAGCGGTGTCGTGGGTGAGGAAGGAGGGGATCCGTGAGATGTTCTTGAGCTGGAGCCGGAGGGATGTGGTGAGGGCCTCGATGTGGGGTTTGAAGGATAGGGAGGAGTCAAGGATTACCCGAGGCACTTGGCTTGGGGGACTGGGGAGAGGGCGCAGTCGTTGACGCAGATGGATAGGTTGGGAGGTGGGGTGGAATTTCTTGGGGGAAGACTATGAATTCAGTTTTGTCCATGTTGAGTTTAAGGAAGCGAGCAGAGAAGAAGGATGAGATGGCGGAAAGGCATTGAGGGATTTTCGAGAGTAGAGAGGTGATGTCAGGGCCGGACAGGTAGATTTGGGTGTCGTCGGCGTAGAGGTGGTACTGGAGGCCATGGGACTCGATGAGTTGCCCTAGGCCGAGAGTGTAAATGGAGAAAAGTAGGGGTCCCAGGACTGAACCTTGGGGACTCCAACAGAAAGGGGGTAGGGTGAGGAGGAGGTGTGGGAGTAGGAGACGCTGAAGGTCCGGTCCGCTAGGTATGAGGAGATCCAGGAGAGGGCAAGGTGGGTGATGCCAAGGGATTCCAGGATCCGGAGAAGAAGGGAGTGGTCAACCGTGTCGAAGGCGGCAGACAGGTCAAGGAGTAGCATCATTGATTCCTTGGTGCTGTACATGAGAAAGGTTACCATTACTCCATTCAATTAGCTGGATAGATAAAAATTGATGTAAGTGTGTGTATGCTTTAATAAATATGGAGTGAATGCTTATTGTATATTGATAAAAGCATCCATTGTCCTGGATTGTGAGCTCCTAGGGGCAGGATGCATGTCTTTTCCTTTGCAGGTCGGCTCTCCTCAGCTTATAATTACAAACAGATATACTTCAATAAGCAGCAGGTCACACATGATCCAGGGAGATATCCGATCGCCAGAACTGGGGTCAGGAAGGAATTTTTTTCCCCCCTGAGGTAGAACTCTCCGGGGTTTTCTTCGCCTTCCTTTGGATCTCTGGGTCCGGTGGCTCATCATGTCCGCTATGTCCGCAGCAAGTTCTGTGGTCTCCATCGGACCTGAGAGTCACCGTGACTCTTAATTTATTAATACTTTCATTACAATGTTGTTTATTGCTATTCCAAAAAAAAAAAAAATAAAAAAATTAGAGATCAAATATTGTGTTTTGTGTTTTATTTGTCTGCACTTCACCCTACACAGTGACAATCGTTCAAACCTTTAGAACTAGAACTAGACTTGATCCAGCATCTAATAAAGTGTCTCATCTATATACATGGCAGCTGCAGGACCAGGTCTATAGGGGGCGTCGTACACAGAGCGGGTCACATGACTCTAGCCATGATAAAGTCACCTGTCCCAAGTCATGTTACTATGGGGGTCATTCTCGATGATGGGGGCACTCACATCATATAGGTCCAGCCATGATAATATCACCTGTCCTAAGTCACATCACTATGAGGGTCTGTCTCGGTGAAGGGGGCACTCACATTGTATGGGTCCTATATAATACACTACCTGAAAGAAGACTGAAGAGCGGGTCAGAGAGACGTAGAACACAGGAGACTCAGGAAAAGGAGGAAAATTGCTAAAGAAGTGTCGCAGGCACAAAAAGTAGCCACGGGACAAAACAGGGGTTCAGGAATGATCACAATGGCGCATTCACTAAGACCAGCTATAGTACGAAGAGGAGAAACTTAGGACTAGAGATGAGCCACCACCCCGGTGTTCGAATTCGATTCGATTCGTCGAATCGACGGGGTGTTCGACGAATGTTCGTCGAATGCTCGACGAACACCGTGGAACACCCCGGAAAACGAACAAACCGGGCTTGTGGGGCTTTTTCACTTCCACAATGTATATACATACATTGTGGAGTGAAAAAAAGTGAAAGAAAGTGTTAAAAATAAAAAAATAATCAATGCTCACCTGTCCGCGGTCCACCGAAGCCTCCGGCAAGGTCCTGCGGCTTCTAGGACCTGTGGTGACGTCATGTTCTCGCGCGAACTCCGGTCACATGACCGGAGTTCCGCGAGAACGTGACGTCACCACAGGTCCTGGAAGCACAGGACCTTGCCGGAAAGCTTAAAATAGATATTTTTATGATTCGGGCCCTTTCTTTAAGTAAAAGTTACTTAAAGAAAGGGTCCGAAACATAAAAATATCTATTTTAAGCTTTCCGGCAAGGTCCTGTGCTTCCAGGACCTGTGGTGACGTCACGTTCTCGCGGAACTCTGGTCATGTGACCGGAGTTCGCGCGAGAACATGACGTCACCACAGGTCCTAGAAGCCGCAGGACTTTGCCAGAGGCTTCGGTGGACCGCGGACAGGTGAGCATAGATTATTTTTTTATTTTAACACTTTCTTTCTTTTAGGGGATGTTTATTTTGGCTCAAAATGCAGCAGATGCGGTTTTCTGACCGCATCTGCCGCATTTTCGAACCAAAATCGAACATGTTTGAAATTCGCCGAATTGGAACCAAATTGTTCGAATTCGGCGAATGACTCGAATAGCGCCAAAATCGACTCGAATTTGAGATTGGCGAACTATTCGAGTCGAACATCGCTCATCTCTATTTAGGACGATTTGTGCCAAATTATGCACCTATTTATCAAGATAGGACAGATACACGATTTATGTTAATCATATACATGTCCTGGCTGATATCTCCCAGAGCAAAGTCACTGCCTGGTGCAGAAGTGCTGGACAACCCCTATATGTGTAATAATGACAGAGGAGATGTACACACATCTGTCCATCAGAGGAGATGTACAAACATCTGTCCATCAGGTTGGGGGGTGGGGAGAATTTTCTCGATATATCCCACTCCTCATAGCACACTTGGATAAAAAGACAATTTACATACGAGGAAGAAGGACAGATGGGCAGGAACACAATAAGAACCACAGGATCCAGAACAGCCATATTTACACAATGTCAAAGCAAAATACAGATTTATGGAAAGTGACAGGTTCTCTTTAATGGGATTTCTGATGGATGAGAACATCTCGATGGATTCCTCACATCACTAGTTTCCCCTATTATGACCAGCCATTAATGGGAGACGTATAGAGATGGGACCAGTCATGTGCCGGGTGCAGGGTCTCCACATAAAAAAGGATACAAAAAGTGGATGGGTCGGGGTCTACTATAGACTTACATGTTATGGGGCTGCATAGCCAGTCGATAAACATGTAAGTGGCAGCATTGGTTTCTGGGTGCTTTACCTGCACACCCATTAGTAATTTGTGGTGATAGGTCAGGACATGAGTGGGACATGAGTGTCTTAAACCCACTAGGGTGATAAAAACCACTGAATAGTTTGAAAATGGGCATTCACTATGGTTGCTGGACACATGAAGTCTTCTACAGTCTTAGGCAGTAGTTTTTATGGTACTCATACTCAATAGATAAAAGTCAGAAATTCTTCAACACTAAACCTGACTTGAGACCACACCTCTCGGTTGACTAATGTCATTGCTTCTCTAGGGCTCTTCTCAGATATTCATTACATCAGAGCCCTAGAAATCCAAAGCTGCCTCTGTGGTGGTCATAACTGCAGCAGCTCATGAGCCATACTCCTTAACCTCCCTGGCGGTCTGTTTATTTCTGGAATTTCTTGCTAAAAGCGGGCTACCCGCGTTCGCGGTAGATGCGGTTAAAAAACCGCATCTACCGCATCTGCCGCACTTGTGCCGCACTTGTGCCGCACTAGCGGCGCGGTTGCGGCGCGGTTGCGGTAATCTGCATAGGAACCAACCACCTCTGATGCCCCTCATACATTGTTAATATGTGCCCCTGCAGCCTAGTAAACCATTAGCAGCCCTGTTGTTGTGGGCAAAGTGGCTGCAGTAGAAGTGCGATAATGATGGTATATACTTACATGCCTGCGTTCTTGAGGGCGTCTCCCTGTGTGTGCTGGGACTTGTTGTGCTGTGGTCATCATGTCTGCTCTCCCCCTCCCTTATGCACGGCCCCTCTCAGCCTGCTATAGTGCTGTGAGGCTGATTGCGTCATAAAGGGGCGGGGCTACCGTGATGCCGCGATTTAGCCCCGCCCCTTTATGACGCAATCAGCCTCACATCACTATAGCAGGCTGAGAGGGGGCGTGCATAAGGGAGGGGGCGAGCAGACATGATGACCACAGCACAACAAGTCCCAGCACACACAGGGAGACGCCCTCAAGAACGCAGGCATGTAAGTATATACCATCATTATCGCACTTCTACTGCAGCCACTTTGCCCACAACAACAGGGCTGCTAATGGTTTACTAGGCTGCAGGGGCACATATTAACAATGTATGAGGGGCATCAGAGGTGGTTGGTTCCTATGCAGATTACCGCAACCGCGCCGCAACCGCGCCGCTAGTGCGGCACAAGTGCGGCACAAGTGCGGCAGATGCGGTAGATGCGGCAGATGCGGTTTTCTCACCGCATCTGCCGCGAACGCGGGTAAGCCCGAGCCTGACTCGGGTTAACGCTTCTGGTAGTGAATGTTAACCCCGAGTCAGGCTCGGGAATAACGCTAGGAAGGTTAACGGTGGTCCCCTGGAATGGTGAAGGATATAGGATCCTTTCACACCACATTCAGTCGTGCATTCAAATCTTTACACAAAGCTTCCAACTGAATCATGAAAAACTGGATTGTGCTGTATGAAATTATCGACACCCCCGAAAAAAGGTTAATGGAGCCCAAAAATTCAAAGTTTGTTCAATTCAATGGCTTCTTCAAGGAAATATCTGTATCACATTTTGGTGGGATTTAGATAAAACTCCTGGGGACACAAATGTAGTGCAAGGATCAGACTTTTAGCACAAATACCAGAGAACAGCTGTAATCTGGGGCCCTGCCAGAAGTAAGGTGGCAGGGGCCAGCATCAGGAGAGTTGCTTCTAGTTAATGGTTCCCATACCATTTCTAGTCCTGAATCCCGGATACGACCTGGAGGGTCCAATTAATTGGGAGTGGGATAAGATTTCAACGGTCTATCACTATTTTGGGACTCTCACCTGCACAGTACATGCTCTTTTATTAGTTAAGCCCCACCCACAATGAATACCAATACTATTACTAAAAACCTCATCATGGCGAGACACAGCTTGTGGTGCAGCTTTCCACCTTTGGCCACTACATGGCCCTTACAAGACAATTGTGTGCTCACTGCATTATCACATAGAATGTAAAAAGGTTTGATATCGTGTTAGCCAGTTGAAAAAATGTTGATTGCTCTTAGTGGGAGAAACAAAATAATAAACTTGTAGCTGTGACCAGGCCCGGAGCCAGCACCCGGCATACCCGGGCAGATGCCGGGGCCCTGAAGCAATGAAAGGGCCCACAGCTGTGTGTGAGCGGAAGCAGAGGAGCCATGCTCACACACAGCTGCACTCCCTCTCTCCTCTCCTGCTCTGCACTGATCTATGTAAACGGTACACAGCAGGAGAACAAGCTAACCAGGAGCTAAATGGAGGCTGAAGGATCTGCCAGTTCCAGTCATGTGACTGATCACATGACTGAAATCAAGGTCCTAGAAGAAACTGCTTAACTTCTGCAGCCTCCATGCAGTTCCTGCTCTGCACAGATCAAGATCATCTGAATGTGGTAATATATGTGTATGTGTGTGCATCTGTGTGTATGTGTGTGTCTGTGTGTCTGATTATGTATGTGTGTCTGTATGTCTCTGTGTGCATTTGTATGTGTGTGTATTTGTATTTGTGTATATGTATGTGCATGTAGCAGAGCTGTGTGTCTTTGTATGTGCATGTAGCGGTGCTGTTTGTGTTTGTACGTGTATGCATTGTTCATATAGCAGAGCTGGGTAGGTAGTGTGCATGTAGCAGAGCCATATGTGTATCTGTATGTGTAGTGTGCATGTAGCAGAGCTGCGTGTGTCTGTGTATGTTCATGTAGTAGAGCTGTGTGTGTGTGTATTATGTGTAGTGTGCATATAGCAGAGCTGTGTGTCTACATGTGTGTGTAGCAGAGGCATCAATGTCTATGGGCATGTAGCAGAGCTGTGTGTCATATATTATTTGGATGAGTGGAGGCGGAGTGTAAAAGGGGCCCATTAAGACTCTTTCGCCCGGGCCCACAAAAATCTGGAGCCGGCCCTACATGCACCTGTCATATGGCAAAATGCTAATAACGTGCAGATTTGGGGTTAATCTGAAGGTCAATAGCATTCTGATCCTGCACGCTGCCTGAACATTAAACCCAGCTACCAGGAGTCAACTTTAATCTTCCCTGCAGGATTCTAGTTTCTGCCATGTAGGCACCTACTCTAGCATGGGTTCAGTCACAGCTGTATAGTGTATATGGAGAGTGGCAGCTGTAACCACCCCCACACTGACTGACAGCTGGTTCTAATGCAGAGTAGCTGCCACTAACTGCAAGGGGCATGGTTATAGCCACTGCTCTCCATGCATAGAGTGGTAGCTAAAGTCATGCTGGTGTCGCCTCTTTGACTTAAACCAAAATGCTGCCGAGAGGAATAAAGTTAATTTTTTTTCAGCAGCGGTATTTAATGTGCTGGTGCTGAGCAGATTCAAAATGCTATTAACCTTCAGATTAACCCCATATCTGCAGGTTAAGAGCATTTTTCCACTTTATAGCTTCCCTTTAAGCCTGTGGTCTACAGAATAGCAGGTGATGCACTGCCAAGTAATTGTCGTACACACAGGACTTCAGAATCCCCACACTCTAATGTCCTGTGAATGCAATGAAAACACGTTGCTTTACACATGCTTTATGGGGTGTACACATCGGGATACTGGATTAGGTAAGTATGGGATCTTATAATATTTTATTTGAAATGTGTGGTATGACTATGGAGGCATGATAAAGAATGGGGGCTCCGCATACATTGCAGGAGCTACAGTGGGGAGCAATCAATCAGCATAGGAACTAATAAGGGGCCATTAAACAGCATGGGAGCTAATGTGGGGACCATTATACAGCAAGGGAGATCATGTCACGGTCATTATACAACATGGGTGCTAGTGTATAAACCATTATGCAGTGTAGGAGATAATGGTTGGGTCTATAAAACAACATGGGAACTAATACGGGGCTAGTGTTGATCAAGTAGCGAAATATTCATAGTCACTATACTCGTAACAAATACTTTGTAATACTCATATAATCATCCAAATAGCAAGTCCAATAGTAGTCAATAAGTGATGGGCTCCACCCACGCACCACCGGCCATAAAACAAATATTTCCAGGATGGGGTGTGAGGGTGAGTTTTTTTGATTTTTCACTGCATAAAACTCCTTGCTGTGCCCCCAGAAAGATCCTAACATTCAATCTACTCTCACTGGGGTGCCGACTCCCTTTGTGTATTGAAAGGAGCTGTCAATTTGTGCCCGATTATTCATGATCGACACATCACTCATGAGCATCGTGAATACCGTACTACCCATGCGGGATATGAATAGTAACGATTACACTCGCTCATCACTAATGGGAGCTACTGAGCTTATGCAGTGGTCACTGAACATCATGGGAGCTAATACAGGGGCCAATATACTACATAGGATCAAATGCAGCTAACAATATAAAATTTGTGGCCTACCTTTGATGTTTGGACTACTGTGGGGGCCAATTAACAGTATATGGGTTAATGCAGGGGCCATTATACTGCATGAAGACTATGAAATTGTTGGCTCATGATATTTTGTATAGGATGGCTGTGGATCCATCATACTGTCTATAGAGGGAGCTGAACAAGGTGTGACTCTGCAGAAATTATTAAATGTTAAGTGGATACTTAAGAACCATTATTATGGGGCACATAGAGTATTGTAACAGTCAAAGGAGCACACAGGGCTTTTACTTTCCAGGTGCAACATATGGGCGCTGATTTTTTAGGCTACATGCATAGGGCATTAGTATTTTCTAGAGGTAATTTTACAATCTTGAGAGCATTTTACTACACAATGGTGGGTCTCACTATGTGGGGCAGTAAGAGGAGCTCTGTTTTTGTACCACTCAGCAGGTGCAGCAATAGGAGGACATAAGGAAGCAGTGGCCAGCACTGCAGCTTCAAATAGTTTAGCAATTTGTGTAAATTTGGCTTAGATTATGAGAGTGTTGAAAGCAGGGGCGTGACTACAACAGGTGCAGGGGTTGCGATCACACCCAGGCCCCGGAGCCTAGAGGGCCCCAAAAGTCCCTTTGGCCTATAGAAAAAGAATATTGCTGTTAAAGAATTGTAATAATTGGGGGACCCGTTGGAGCTTTCACATCGGGGCCCATGAGCTTCAAGTTACGCCATTGGTTGGAAGTGTGTGAAGTGTAAATGTGTCTTTGATTTAAAGATTTCAGACAAGATGTGGCCTATATTATATATAGCTACTCTGTAATCTCTTATATGTTCCACAGGACTGATAATTACCACTATATGCTCAACCATATGGTGATAATATTTTTGTGTAGAGATTTTTTTTCAGTAACGGCAGAGTTATCGCCCACGGTTCTTCTATACACACTATTATGGTACCTTTACACGCCGCAACAGGATGGTGGCAACAACCGGGTGCTTCACGTGCATGAGCACGCACAAACGGTTGCCAACGGTAAACGCACCACCTTTACACGCCGCAACAAGGTGCGCTACGGTAGGTTACATCTATCTCTGGATACACCGGCGGGTGCCACAAGTTACCTTCTGTAGCTTACCCTACCACATTTACACGCCGCAACAACAAGGTAATATGGGCGGAACAAATGCAGCAGGTAAAACATATAGGCGTGCCACAGTCCATCACGCCGCGCCCAAACCACAACCATTGGCCAACACAAGAGTGTTCTGATTGGGCACGACGTGAAGGGCAGATGGCGGAGACGTGACGTAGTAGTGTTCGGAGTGTGGCACAGAATAAGTGCTTGTGACATGGCGGAGTGTGGAGTATTCAGCTAACGGGATGGTTATGCGTCACGCAGGAGCGGTTTACAGTCACATACTCCGTGCGTATTAAAATATCAGTGCTGGGCTATGTGCGCGTAGTAGAAGTGTTTGGCTTGTTACGCACAATAAGCGCTTGTGACATAGCGGTGTGTGACGATTGCGCTAAGTGGCGCTTGGGCGACACACAGTAGCGGCTTCCAAGACACAGTATGTGCGTTTTGTGTAAAAATTGTCCTATGTGTGGTGTGTCTGGATACGAATGTGTGAATAGAGCCACAATGGCGCTCGCATATGTGGTAACAGATGTCAATGGCCTTGAGGAGCTCGCTATGCCACATATCCATGATGTGTGTGTCTACGTACTTAAACCCACCTGACAATATTATGTCCTGCATCAATGTGCTGTGTGCAGGTGACCCTCTGCCTACACCAAAACAAAAGGGTTATGTACACACATTTGTCACATAGACTGTTGCCCAAAAACCTTCTCAAACATCATGCCCACCCCCACATATTGTGTGTCCAACCCAGCCATAGGTGGCAATGTGTGTGACAGCACTGGCCACAACCCAAACCTTGATCACACTGCCCTCCATCCCCAAGTAATCAGGCTCACACAGAGTATTTTGGATCCAAGGAAAATACATTTATTTGAAGTGAGCAATCCAGACCTTGGAAAAGAAAAAATTTAACATACAGAAAGGAAACACAATGGCCGTTCAAACAGCATGTGACATTGTTAACACATAAATTTGGGATCCCAAAATGAACAAAAATTAGAACGTGTGCAGCACCAAGATAACACAAATAAAACCCAATCTAACTAACTAACTAAAACCTTTGCACAAAATGAAAGAAAATAAAACGAAAACACATGGCGCAGCAACCCTGCTGTCACCACCATGGCAACCTTTTAAGGATCATCCAGAACCAGCCACACTAGATGTGCTGGTTCTGCCAGCTCACTGCACCAGAGCCATTGAAGTAGGAGCAATAAGCTTCTCTACTGTCCCTGGCCTCCTGCTGAGTGCGACCATGGCTCTGCGGCTGGAGTGGCGCACCACCATGGTCGACATCACGCCAAGACCCTGGACAGACCTCCCCTGTTGTGGCGTCTGCATTATCTACAGAACCTCCTGGCGTGTATGATGCTCTATCCCTACGACGCAGGAAGTTATGCAGCACACAGCAGGCCAGCACTACCGCGTCAATAGACTCCAGTTTCACATGCATAGGCGTATGAAAAACCCGGAATCGATTCACCATTATCCCAAACGCATTTTCAACCACACGGCGGGCCCGGGATAGCCGGTAATTGAAAATGCGTCTTTCAGAAGTAAGGGCCCTCTGGGATATGGCCGCAGTAGGTGTTCCTGAAGTGGGAACGCTTCATCCGCCACAAACGCAAAGTTGAGATGATGGGTCGTCTCGTCATTTGAGGGTAAGTTCAGCCCACCGCTCCTTAGTAGTTGTGCCAAGGAGCAGAGTGCGAACACACCCCCATCTGAGTTGCGGCCATTCATTCCAACGTCCACGTAGAGGAACTCATAGCTCGCATACACTAGAGCCATGAGGATTATACTAAAATACCCTTTGTAATTGTAAAACAAAGAGAACGAGTGGGGGGTTTAGTAATCCTCACGTGCTTACCATCCAAGGCCCCGCCGCAGTTGGGGAAGTTCCACCGGGTTTCAAAGCCTCGGCCTACTTCCATCCATTCTGCGGCTGTTTCTGGCATCTTCATATATAGGATGGCTGCAGAGCACTCCAGATGGCCTCACACGTCTCAGGGATCAGGCAGCTCAGCAGGGGCAGGGAGACACGTGACAAGTATGTGAGGGATGTCATTGACTGCCCTATAGCCAGGAACCGCAAAGTTATAGCCAAACGCTCCGCAGCTGATACCGATTGATGCATAATAGTGTCCTGACGGGCTATCAGTGGCCTCACACGCTCTAAAAGGAAGGTGAAACAGTCCTCGGACATACGGAGGTAGTCTCGGTAATCATCGGGATTGTTAAGCTCCAGCTCACGCAACAGCTGCATGTGGCCCCGGGTCTCCCACCGGCGAAGCCAATCCCAGCTCCACAGCCGCCGTTGTCTGCGACGCATCAACCGGTCATACTGATCCTGAAGCCACATTTTCTCTTCCACCAATGCAAGAGCCACGATAACATTTCGGTCATGTATATTCTGCATCCTCGGTCTCAGCACCTGTACATTACAAAAGAGAACATCAGTACATACAACAATATGTGGACATGTCAGCATGTAAAGCAAGGCACACCTCTTTTGGATTACACAGTATAGCAAAGCAGATGTGAGCCCTCGTGTCCCCACAAAACACATCCTGGGAGGCATGCAAGGACAGCAACCACTAGTGGCCGAAAACCAAACGGAACATGCGCAATGATCCTGGCCTCCTATCCATTAACACTTTGTTGAGTGGCCAAAAGTCGCACATCTGGACCTATGTGAGTTACAAAGGGACATGTGTCACCACTAATCTCGCCTATACATGCCACACAAACCATTCCGCATACCATATGTAGTTTCACAACCAGTCAGTAATCCACTACGTACCAGGCAATGTCAGGGTGAGTAAGCATAGATGTCACAAACCAGATTACACATGACTCATCATGTTGGGAATTGTTTGCCCATGTGTTTGGACGGGTGATATCCACATCTGTTTAATCTCTGCTGCGGCACACCTCAAAGCCATGTCTGATCCTAGCCATGTTGGTCCCAGTGTCCGTTGACCCCAACCAGTATGATATATTCATTGCTGTGCACATCTGTACCAAATCACTGTCTACATTCCAGCAGCCATTCTCCTGCATGGTGAATGGAAACAAAAACACAAATGTGTAACTGAGAATATGGGAACCTCTGTACAAAATGGCAATTATTAGGCAGCACACCATGCTAATGTAGTCCCAAAAATAACATCACTCCGTTGTCCGCTACAGCAGTCTTTGGCGTTATCACAACAAATCATGTGCATCAGCCCCCCCACGCCGCAACTTCCATGAATGCCCACGAATACTTACTTAATGGCTCTGGCCAGTAAGGGTAACGTCGACCGGCCTGAACAGCTTTTCAAGGAGCCGCAACCAATCATGATATAGCGTTCTCCACCAATCACCTGCCGCTAGACCTGTTCACTGGTGTACGCTAATAATGTGCAGAATTCGTGTCCTCTGATTGGTGTAGCTGACTATAAACTATGCCAATGGCCACCACACCCTGTCCAGACGTCCATATGCATTGAGCTAGTGGTGTTCAGTGATCTGTGCTCTGTTGCTCTGACGGTAAGTTATCTCACATGCTTGTTCCTTGCCATGCGTTTGTACATAACGCAGATGCGTCACTCACATGGCGCTTAGGCTGTGTGTGTATGGACGTTGTGTTTTGTGCTTCTGGTCTGTCTTGTGTTTTTGCTATGAGCAAGGCTTATTCTCTGTAGTCCATAGGCATGTAGGGAGTATTGTTAAAATATGGTTATGTATTACATACATTGTTGTAATTTTGGGGCGCAAAATATTAAGGCCTGATTGGCCCCAGTAATTTGCTTCACCATTTGATCCCTGTAATGTGCGCCTGTTTGGCCAGGGATGGTTGTTGCATGGCCTACAGTAGGGTGTTCATGGGTGTAGTAAAAGCAAGATGATGATGTGTTTGCCCATAAGCCGTAGCATGTGGTGTTGTGTCACACAGCCAGTCCTCCTTTAACACATGGCAAACCTTTCACATTGTGGCAAGGTCAAAGATTATATGTTGCCCACCATGGCCAGGTGCAGATGTGCCCCTGCCAGCATGTTCCCTCACTCCATGTTTAGGTATGTTTGAAGTGGTTAATTTTTGGTGTAATCCTAGTTGTCACCATGTGTCTTTGTCCACATATGTATAGAGCTTAATCTGTCCAGACATGTGTAGCCGAGCTGATATCTTGCACATGGAGAAAGGTTCTCCCACATGCAAACATACATGTTGGCGAACAGCTTCATGGCCAGAAAAACAAGAACTTAGCCTGCCACTATGTTAATTTGTTCCCAAGCATGGGTTTAATGTTGTATGCGTGGTGTACTAAATGTTTACATGTCTGTTTTTCTCCACACAGATGCGGAGGGGTAACGTGGATTTCGATACCCAGCTTCTCACAGCCTATCAAGGACACGAGTGCCTGTGGCGCTCATCGCTGCCTGAATATCGCAATCAGGAAGCGAGGGCCGAGGCCTACAGGCCTCTTGTCGACCTGGCCAACAGGCTGGCCCCCAGGCAAGGCAAGAGGTGGGACCAGGCAATGGTGGTCCAAAAGATAAAAAACATGCGGTCCGCGTTCACGCGGGCTCACCTAGACTACACCAACCGTCGGTCAGGGGCTGGAGGTGAGGAGGTACCATTGCCAAGATTATGGTACTATCCCCTCCTCACCTTCACCCTTGGCCACGGTAGCTCGCGTGATACGCGGACCAACCGGCCACTTTCTGCATCCCATGTAGGCCCAGGCCAAGATCCATCTGCGCCACAGGAGGTGGGTAATTGTGTTACGGTGGTGGCCCACAATGCTTGCATCACATGTGTGCTTCTCTGCATGCTTCCCCACAACCCCATTGTGATATTTGGGTCAGGTCCTGCCAAACCATTTATTGATGTGGCTGGTTTCATCTAAAATCTATCCACAAAGCCCTTCTCTAATTCCGTAATTACCCAGAAATATGGGTCTTTTGGGGCTTGTTTACAAGATTATAAATGATGCCTTTGTTTATTATTTAATGACGGACACAGCAACATGTTGTAAATGCTGAACGCAAACATGTCTGTGGCCTTTGGCCCATGTAGTGTATGTTTAATGTATGGGGTCCTATTTTTCTTTGTTTGGGGCTCACAACGTCAAGCTGGGCCACATGGCCCTGCACAGGATTTAAGCCAGCATCAATCTCCTGTGGTCACATATAATTTTTGGTTTAGGGCACTCTGAATGCCACATATGTATGTTTTACGCAGAGTACGTGGGATGCTACAGGTGAGTGTACAGGAGACGTGCAGGTGTTTGTCTCACTAGCCTTCTATCTTTCTGGTGTCTTGGTTTTTGGTGCTGGTGTGTTGTGTGTGGTTTAGGATATTTTTGGCCTATGGCCAATTTACATAATTGATGGTGCTTTTAGTAAATGTGTTTTTCTTTTTTCTTTTCTTTTCACAGGCCCCTGAGCAGCCCGGCTCCATTTCTCAGCATCCTGTCGCTGGTGATGCTCAGCCAAGTCCATCTGTGGCTGAGCAGGAGGATGGAGCTAGTGATGTGCGTCCGGACCCAGGGCCCAGCTCGGCTATCTGGCGAAGGCGATGACCTGCCCCACCGGAGACCGAGCTGGGCACCTGGGCCCGCCAGGTCCTTTTGGACGAACAGCGGACCCACATCTCTAGCTACGCCCTCCACATGAGCAACAGGATGTCAAGGGTGGAGCCACTCCAACGCCAGATTGCTCAGCGGGTCTTTGACTGTGTCCTTGATGCGGCCGAAGATGGGGCCCTGCAATGGGGATGTCACATACCATCCCCAATGAGGAACAACATCTGGCCCCTTTCGGACCCAGAACCACCACGGCGTGTGAGAAGACTGGCCCCGACACGCACCCCAACTCCCCCCCCAACACGTCGTCTTCGATCAGGACGCTCTCGGGCAGGGCGGGGCTGCCATGAGAGGGGGGGGGCCACATTGTCAGAGCAGACAGAGGAGGATGAGGAGCATGTGGGACACTACTAGCCAATGCACTTAATTGGCCGTCTGGACTCTCACATTATGACCCCGGCACATTAGCCCCTTTTATTTTGGGTTACATGTATTTTTGGCCAAATTCGGCCTGTGTATTTTATGTATCTTTTGGTTTGTTTATGATGTAATACATTTTTTGGATGCACACAATTCTGTCTTTATTTTTGCCAAAAAATGTGAAAATGTGCGGGGCTGAATGATTAGGGTCAAAATATAGTGGACACTATCCACACATTGTGGCCAATAGCCCCAGAGCAGGAGCACCATGTGGGCTGCTAACATGTCGTTGTAGTTCAAAGAGGTGTGCTCATCTGGGTCACACAGTTATGGAATGTACATGTTGGGGAACAATACATGTGTGTTGTGACATCAAGGAACACACATAAATAGTTGTCAGAAATGTTATTGCCAACAAACATGTGTGACAGACATTTGCCACAATACACACAATTCTGTTAGTAGTAGCCGGTCCACACTCCCCATGGTCCCAATGTGGGACACTAAAATAAAAGAGGGCAACAGGGTAGCCAGTCCACACTCCCCATGGTCCCAATGTGGGACACTATAAGAAAAGAGGGCAACAGGGTAGCCAGTCCACACTCCCCATGGTCCCAATGTGGGACACTATAATGAAAGAGGGCAACAGGGTAGCCAGTCCACACTCCCCATGGTCCCAATGTGGGACACTATAAGAATAGAGGGCAACAGGGTAGCCAGTCCACACTCCCCATGGTCCCAATGTGGGACACTATAAGAAAAGAGGGCAACAGGGTAGCCAGTCCACACTCCCCATGGTCCCAATGTGGGACACTATAAGAAAAGAGGGCAACAGGGTAGCCAGTCCACACTCCCCATGGTCCCAATGTGGGACACTATAAGAAAAGTACCCAACGGGGGCAAAAAAAACAAAAAACAAAAAGCCAACAAGGCAACAGTCAACATGTTTTGTCCAACAAGGACAACAGATTTTCAGGGCAGGTCAGCCCATTTAGGTGTGGGTGTTGTGCCACATCATTGGAGGCCACCATGATGTTGCTGCACGGCAGCCAGCATGGCACACAACCGGGCCAGGTCTTGCAGCTTGCGTCGGTGTGCCCGGTGTAGCCATCGGGCGAAATGATGGTGGGCCCTCATCACGTCCTCCATGGTCGGTACACCTGTATTGTGATAAAAAAAAAAATTACATTCTAATAGTCCTTATAGTGGTTTGGTATGTCCAAACAACAAATATGGTCCTTACCTTCGGGCTCAACCTCCTCAGTATCAGGGGGTGATGGGGAGGCACTGACACTCCACCCCGCAGCTCCAGCACGTTCTCCATCTGCAACAATGGGTGAAGAACATTATTCACAAAATGGGTGCAAATCCTAATGACCCAAAACAACCACACTGCTTACAGTGTGCAGGGCCTAGCACACAACAAAACACACTTACCACCATAATCCTGCAAGGCTGGCTCATTTGCTGCTTGAGGCATGGCCTCATCCTGGCCAGCAGGCGATGGAACCTCAGGCTCCAGCCCCGCTGGCTCATCACCATCTGACGCGGGCGGAGCTGATGGGGAAGGCAGCTCCTCCTCCTGAAGCCCTGCTGGGTCTTCCTGCTCCTCCTCCTCATGCCCTGGTGACGGGCTATTCCCTGTTGGGGATGGTGTGGCAGCTGCCTCTTGAGGCGGTGGGGTTGGTGGGCCACCTGCGGGTGGTGCCAGGGAGCCTCATCTGATGAGGAGTCAGCGACATCTGTATTTGAAGAAACAATCATTCAGCTGTCAGAAGAAGGGTTCAGCACAGAGATGTTTACACATTTAGATTGTTGGGCTATGTGTTTGCAGTAGTCCAGATATGGAATGAGGTCATGTGTTATGCATGTAGTGTGTGTATGAGACAGTAGTATGGTTATTGTGTGGAGAGCATATAACACTGTGGACTAATCTTTTGACCATAAAAAAATGAGGTTAATGCAGATGTGTAGGTACCCCCCTCAATATTCTGGTGAATATATGTTACCCCATTGCATGTGTCCCGCCGTAGCCCACAGTCTCCTTATAATATGTTTGTCAACATATGTGTGTTGCTTTGTGTTTATACATGGGCTAATGTGTGTTTGGCCCCAACAATTACTCACCACGCAGCCTGGCAATCCGGGCACGGATGTCTACTATGCGGCCTGGGCATTTCTGCTTCAGGTCCGCAATTTTCTTCTCCACCCCCAGTTGGTTGAGCAGGGCCCGCTGGATCCGCCCAATGGTGCGCCGATTGCGCAGCCTGGGATGCTGGTGGTGATGGCGACCCCAATAATCGTAGCGGTCATAATGGTCTATAAGGACCAGTAACTCTGCCATCCCCCACGTTGAAGCGCGCTGTGCGGCCGCCATAACTGCAATGATGTGTGCAGAGGAGGGGTTGGCACCTTGCAGGCAGAGTGAAACTGAAACCAACGTCATGACGTCATTACGGCCGCTGGCGTGGTGACACAACATTCAAAGTTGCCCTACGCGCAGTGACACGGCTGAAACACTTCTGTGGCACCTACAGAACAAGACCCCACAGAGCGGTGCATAACGCAACCTTGTGCGCTGTCTACTGAATTATTCCTTAGCATGTGGTATGACAATGCGCACATTATATAGTGCGCGCAGTGACACGGTAGAAGCACTTCTACGGCATCTGCAGTACAATAAGCCAGGGCGGTGCGTAAACCAAACTTGTGCGCTGTGTACAGCATTATTTCTTATTATGTGTTAAGTGAATGTGCACACTATCTAAGGAACATGCCGCATTGATACTTTTGCCTTCCGCAAGTGTGTATGGGCGTAATTGTACTAATGTATGATCGTGCATACGGCGCGTATCTGTAGTGCTGAAGTGACAGCTCATCCAAGATGGCGGCCTGTGGAGGATGAGCCAATCGGAACGTAGTATCTTCCACCAATGATCGCTGATGGGGCGCGGTAACCGGGAGCCTGTTTCACGCCCCAGGTACATACCAGGTACATAGCATGGTGTCGAAACAACCCTTCTGTTCCTTATTTACACGCCGATACAGGCCGCAACCATCGCCTTGAAAGCCACCTGTTTTAGGGCGCTGCTCTGAAACAGGTGCCTCCAGTGGCGGGTGGCAACAACCGTCTTCACACGCTGCTACCTCGGGTTGATTTGGCGGTGCAAGATACATTTCTCTCATCTACCCGGTTGTTGCCACCATCCTGTTGCGGCGTGTAAAGGTACCATTAGGGTGTGCCATTATAGTTGTATACATGATTGCCTGGTTAGGGGCCCACTCAGATATTTTCTGAGCTCAACCCCTAGCTATGCTTCTCCATCTATCACATTGAGGTCACATTCTTGTGCAGCATGCACGGCTATAGTATGCCTAGATGAGAGTGACCAGTCACTGTTTTCCACATATGCATGCCTTCCAGATTTGGAACTATTGAAATTTAAGGGATCCTTTACTTGTACCTCATTCACTTTGATAGCTTGTTTATTGTCCTCAGTTAAAGTCAGGAACAAGTACAACTGTCAGTGCTTTGTGCTTACTAATTTAGTTACCATATTTTATTAGTAACAAATGCAAAAATCCAGGTAAATTCAAAGGCAGAGTTAAATACATTTTCTAAAATTTGATTGAGGCAGATTTGCTCAATTCGGGAGGGGTGGGGTGGGATTTGCTGTGTATTTAATAAATTGGATTCAAATTAAACTCTGGAAACAGTTCAAAAATGATAACATTAATCTACAAGTTAATAGCATTCTAAAGTTATAAAATTACTTGATGCCTGCACTAGGAGCCCAGAGAGAAAATGAAGTATATTACTGCTGGCTTTTAATTAGAACGGTTCGGCCTATGTGATTTCAGTGACCACTCACGGCATAGTGAGAAGCAGTTGTTGCCACACCTTTGGCCCTGATTGACAGCCAGCTCAGCATAAACACAATCTGTCAGTTAGTGTTGGGGGCATGATAACAGCCTCCTCTCACCATGCATTGAGCAATAACTGAAGCTGGTGCCACCACTATGATTGGAAGCCAGAGGCTGCCGGGAGAGAACATTTTTGTCCTCATGGCAGAGGGGCTCTTAAACCGGGCAGTTTCAGCATGCTATTATCCTGCAGATTAACCCCATATTAGCAGGTGTGTAGCTTTTTTTTTTTTACATGAGAGGCTACCTTTAAGCTCATAGGTGATGAAGGGATCTTTTGGGATACAAATTCACAAGCATCACCAAATTTTCCTCAATAAATTAATTTGTGCAAACTGAATTTTCCTTACTATGCTTTGGGTCTCATTAGATAAACGCAAGATGGAAAAACAGAAATCAAATATCTCACTGCTTACCAACCAACTACTTTATTCTAGCCATCCTACCTGCTACTTTCTTGGGTCATATGTAACATCTCCATCACTGGTCACTATGAACCAACACTTACGGACTCATCAATGTGCATGGTAAAGTTGTGGCAACACAACAATGACATCCTATGAGGACCCCTGATGCATGGTCATGGCGGATACACCTGGCCTGTAGTTAAACAGCTGGTGATTTGGCATCCATTTGTTGGAAGAGAAGGGAAAGGACAGCAGACAATGAGCAGCAGGGTGACCAGAGAGGTGGGTGGTGAGGTGTGCATTTTTTGTTCTTTTATAACCCTATGCTGGCCCTAAATGGTTCATCTAAATCAAAGGTGGGGAACTCTAGTCCTCGAAAGCCGCAAATAGTCAAGGTTTTCAAGATTTCCTTAGTATTGTACAGGTGATAATTGAACTACCTATACTGGTGATGATTCCAACACTAAGGAAATCCTAAAAACCTGCACTGTTTGTGGCCCTTGAGGCCAGAAGTTCTCCACCCCTGACCTAAATAGCAGATGGTCATCTTTTATTTTTGTGAATCACTAATCAAATCAGAAAGTGTTCAAAATGTTTTGTAGCTGGGAATTTCAGGAAATACAACTTAAAATCAATCCTCCAGAGACTGGCACGTCTGCCTTCTATCTTCTAATGTGTCTTCTTGCTTCTGTTATGTCTTTTATCATCTTCTTGACCCCAGGAAACTTCCAGCAGGGTCTTCGATTCACTAGGCTCTACGTCATGTGCAGTGTGACCCACTCCAGCTGATAGAAGACAGAAAATAAAGGAAAGAAGACAAAAGAACTGTTCAAAAGACCAGTGGTGGCAGGACAAATACCGTCCCGGCAGAAGAAAGATGAACTTCAACGTTTTTAACCCCTTTATGGCCCTCAAACATCCAGACAACTGCCAGGTGTGCAGCCTTTTCGGAACATGAGGTTAATTTAGTTTTTCTTGCAATTGTATTAAGAATAAGAGCTTAATTCTAAAGCTAGTTGGAAGATACATTTTTTTCCTTTCTGTCATTTGGAATCAGAGGGCCAAAAAGGAATCGTCTTGCAAAATATTAATTTTTTAAATA
This sequence comes from Allobates femoralis, assembly GCA_033576535.1. Lineage (NCBI taxonomy): Eukaryota > Metazoa > Chordata > Amphibia > Anura > Aromobatidae > Allobates > Allobates femoralis. The sequence continues at coordinate 162,944,355 of JARQOC010000001.1, forward strand.
AATTAATAAATAAAAAAAATGTGATTAATTTTTCATACAATTTTAAACTTTCTACTTATGTGAGAAGGAAAAATAGTAAAAATGGAATATTCTCACATCACACTGTATACTGAAAAGCAACATTTTCCCCCTCAAATGTCTTTTCTACAACAGGTAACAATGTATTAAGCAATATGACAGAATATACAACTCAAAATGGCATCCTGCAGTGAAAATCTGTAAAATGTCACTGACTCTAATCCACATACATTTTTTCCATGTTCAGCTCTAGTCTTATGTTTCAAGTGTCAAGGGAATGAAAAGTGTTTAGGAAAAGTGAATGGTCCATAAAATCAAGGTCTGCCAAAGAACCATGCAAAATGAGACAAGAGCAGGGTCTTTGGGATTTGGTAAGGTGGAGGTCATGTAATACTCCAGTGATGACTCTTTTAGTTTACTGAGGGGGTGGAATTCTGATTAGCAATGTCTTTTGACAGCCTATAGGTTAGAAATAAAAATAATATAAGGGAAACAATAAATATGCAACCAGACGTAGATCAAGCTGGTTATGGCCATCGTGATGGATGTCATAAAATGATGTGGACAATGCTCTAGAGAGCATGTCTTTTTGCAGGCAAAATATACCATTCTAATGTTGTTCATATCAAGCTAAACCTCAGACATTTACAATACTCTTTTGACCAAATGTGAATGTTCCTGCTCCCAAAGGTTTCTATTTTATGTTCATAAATTCTGCAATGATTTATGACTATACCAACATATAATGAGCATTGGGGCACAACTGAGGTCATTATGGTGCTTACTGGACCTGTAATGACAGAACTGACATGTCTGTCACATAGTAATGCAATCCAGGGAATAAACTCTTTACATATTTTATGATGTAGACAATGTAATATACTATTTAGACCGAGCAACAACACAAATTCATTTCTATAAAACACTGAGTTTAGTATGTTTATTTACTCCAAGTTTTATCAGTCATCATTGTTCCATTACAAATAAATAGCCAGCGTTGTTCATAAAAGGTCAAAACAGGAAAGGCAAGATTTATTATTATGACAGCTAAACCATACAACATATATACTGTACACTCCTTAACAATGAAATTGCAATGCCAGGAAGGAAAAGTTGTGGAATTATAAAAATCACAGGACTGATAGACATCTTTATGAAATGCAAATAATGAAAAAAAATGGGAAAAAAACACATTCAAAACATCTTAATTTATTCAGTATTAGGATCACATGTTTGCAATAAGGTTAATAATAGGTATCTGAGAAATGTTCTGCCACACTGAATGCATGTTAATTATTAAGAGCCACTATTGGTATTACTGTGATTGACCGGCAGCATTGCGTTATTGGGTACTATATGAGTGACCACAGATGAGCGAACCTTTTGAAGTTTGAATTTGGATTTTTCACCAAATGGGCATATGTTCACCGAATAAATCAACGAAAAAATTGACAAACTTCCTAATCCCATTCAAATCAATGGGAGGCAAAATCAAGGGCAAAGAAAAAGCCTTCAAAGGGGCCCATAAGCTTCAAAGCACAGGCCACACTGTTTAAAAGAGGAGCCTGCTGTTTTGGAACAGCCAATAGCTTCCTAGAGTATTACTTACAAACCTGAAGTACCGCTGTCACCCTACTTATTGAACCTCGCTGCTTCCCTTTCTGGATTGGTTACAGTCAGACTTTTCCCTGCCTACCCTCTCTGCCAACTTTTGTGATTGGTTGTCAGTATGGCAACCAAACTGTTGTCAGATTGCTGTAAAAATAAATAATTGAAAAAATTGCCATGGGGACCCCCCTGAATTTTGATACCAGCTAAGATAAAGGTCATGACTGGGGGGTTTGTATTATTACATTGGGGAGGCATATAGTTATTGCCCTCCCATTAAGGTAAGAATAGCAGGCCACAGCCACTCAAGAATATGGTGCATCCATTAAAAGTAGCATATCCTGGTGTGCCATTCTGGCCCTTGTGCTTTGGCAAGAAGGGGTTAATGACAGATGAGAATTGTCAGCAGTCATCCACTCCTGGATTGGTAATGTTGTGGTTTCTATGTTAACCCCACATTACCAGTCCAGTGAGTTCATAGTTAAAAAAAAGAGACACAGAGAAAAATTATTTATTGGAAATAAAACACACAGAAAACCTGCTTTCACCCATTTATTAAGTCCAAACATATCCAGTTTCAATGGTTAACCACACAGAATGATGTATACCAAAGTACACTTGGCAAAGTTACATTGGTATGACAGGAGTGAGCAGCTACATGTATTTCCATGGAGTTGCATGCTTCTGTCCAGAGAGTGGGTGGCCCTGCAGGATGATGCATGTAAGACTCGAGTGAGTCTCACATGTCTGTCACCTAGTGAGACTCTAGCCTCAAACTGAGCCACAGCTGTCAGTGGTGACATCACACAGTTCATCAGAGGTCACCATGGTAACAACTGTCATGGTTACCATGGTAACTCATCTGTAACCACAGATGAACTCTCTGATGACACTGCTCACAGCCATTGGTCAGTGAGAGTAAGCTGCTGTGGTGTGCGGACGCTGTAATGGTCTCCATTCACTTCATGCAGCTGTGCCTGGAAATTGCTGTTTATTTATTCATTTTTTTATTACATGATTTTTCTTTGCATGTGTTATTTAACTATTTACTCACTGGATTGGTAATGTTTGTGTTGTGCTTACAGTTTTTAATCTTTCAGATGCAAACTGTAATTACCCTGCCCTTCCACTATATTTATCCACCTCTGACCTCACTCCATGCTGATAATAGAACTTGTATACTTCCCTGATTTGAAGCTCACTGTTGTTCTGCTCTAGTGTCTTTGCTCTTGCAGCAGGGAAGCTTCTATTTGGAGAGTCTCTGGAATCCTCCTATATCTTTTGCCTTGCCTGAGTTCTCTTTACATTTCCTTGTTCTTCTGCCCCTTCACTCCCTTTCGGAGGAAGGGGGGGACATTTAGTTGAGTCTTATCCATTAGCCTAGCAAGGTATGATACCCAGGCATCCCTACTATCTGTGATAATCTTTAAAATAGAAATTAGCCTTAGAGTTTTAAGTAGGAGGTACAGTGCAGCTATGTACTAACCATGCTACCGCACTTACACATTTTTATACTTTTCCTCTCTATGCATGCCATTTTGTGGTTGTTGTGCTTAGCAACCTTGCCCCTGGATTTTTTTAGAGATACGAGAAACTATTGATGGCCTATCAGGTAGCGAGGCCCAACCAGTCCTACAGTTAGGGTACCTTTACACACGGCTACATTTGTAGCTTGTCACCAGGTAACTTACTGGTTGCAGTGAAATCATGGATACATGATTCCATTTGTACACAGCAACAAGATAGAACCATGTATCCATGATTTCACTGCAACCAGTAAGTTACCTAGTGACAAGCTACAAATGTAGCCATGTGTAAAGGTACCCTTAAGGTTATTCGTAGCTGTGCAGGTGCCTCTAGGGTCTGTGCAGCCAGAGCACTAGCCTGTACAGGAACCATAGGGGTGGAGGTGCAGCAACAGAGAGATTGTGGTATCCTACGTGTGCATGACATGTACTGATCGAGGTACTAGTGATGTATTACTGTACTGATGATGATTTTTGCAAAATTCTTTTCTAGTTATGCTGCAAATATGCACTAATGACAAAACTGCTAATTAATTCATGAACTGATGGTTGTTCAGGTAATGTATTAATTTACTGACAGTGGTCCAGGTGTTCTTTTAATCTAATATATAAAGCTGAATGTGTGTATGTGTGTGTGTATGTCCGGGATTGGCATCTACACCGTCGCAACTACAGCCACAAAATTTTGCACAGTCACACGTTTGGATTTCGAGACCATCATAGGCTATGTTGTGAGGCGAAATTTTAACCCTGCACGTTCCAATTCACCAAACAATTTTGGCCCTATCTACATAATGGAAAGAAATTGACAGTTACCAGTTGACAGTTGTAAATGAGAGGGGCTTAATGACAGCACCAAAGACTAACAGCATATACCAGCATATAGTCACTAAGGTGGGGCCCTGACATGGAATAGTCACCACGCATGGGGACATGTAGACACACCATATGCACACAAAGAGTAACAGCTAAGGTGGAGCCACAACATTGGATACTCACCATGCACCCATACACAAACACACACACCACAAAGAGACACACACAACACAGAGACACACACCACATAGACACCCCCCCACAGGGACACACACATACACACCCCGTAGGGACACATGCACTCACCCCACAGGGACACAGAGACACACGCCCCACAGGAACACACAGACCCCATAGGGATGGACACACACCACAGAGACACCCCTCCCACCACAAGGACACACACCACAGGGACACCTCTCCCCCCAAAAGGACACACACCACAGGGAACTCCCACAGGGTCACACACACACCAGAGACACACACACCACACAGACAGAAACAGATGTGCACAAATCGCCTCACACAACTCACCTCATACGTCTGGTATCTGTAATTTCCAAAAATAAACATCTGATTATATACAGCCAATGTGCAACACATGTGCCCTATAGGGAATTAAGGCAGATGTCAGTCACATGAGCTGTCTATTATGTGTATGTGTGAGGTAATATATACTGCCCGGCCGGGGGGAGGGTTTCCTGTTGGCTGGAGATTTATTAGGCTGCCTATAGCAACCAATCACAGCTCAGCTTCTATTTTCCTTCAGGTCATTAATATGACATATTCAAATTCTATTTTGTTATAGCTAACAGCAGTTATTTATTAACCCGGGCGTAGCCGGGTACTACAGCTAGCATACTGATAATAGTTCTGGTACAATATTCAAGCAGTGATTATGAGATGAGCGAACCTTTGGAAGTTCGAATATGGTTTGGTGCACCGAACTCGCAACGCTCGATGAACAATTCGACAAACTTCTGAATCCCATTCAAATCAATGGGAGGCAAAATCAAGGGCCTAGAAAGCACCTTAAAGGAGGACTAAAAGCTGCCAAACACGGCTCAAACCATTTTACAGTGGAGCACCGCTGTTTTGGCACATACATTAGCTTCCTACACTCTTACTTGGAAAATTTCAGCACCACTGTTGCACTCAGCATGCTTGCAGGTCTGCTCGTGAACCTCTGACATCCTCATAATCATTACTTCTCTGAGGTTTTGTCAGGATACACAGTGGGCATCATGCAGCAGGGAATTCCACTGTGGCCCTGACATGTTGTTTGATGCTTTTTTGAAGCAGATTTTGAGAATCTGTATGTCTATCCTGAAGCCAGCAAAGTCTATGAGAGTTCAGAAGCACCATGTTAACATGTTTTTTTTCTTTGCAGATTTGGTGCAGATTTTGGGTCAGAAAAAAGAAATCTGAACCACATGTGCAAGGAAACAAAAAAGCAATGATAGCAAAACACAGCACCTTCTGACCTGTCAAAGATTTTGCTAGCCTCAAGATAGATATGAAAATTTTGATACAGATTCTCAAAATCTGCTTTAAAATGCATCAAACAAGACACCGTGGAAAAGGGCATAAGAGGGACCAGGTAGAGCCATAGTTGTGGTGAAAAGGCTTGAGAGCAGTATCAAAGCACCTATTTGCAGATACAGTCCAGCACACAAAAAATGAACTAGAAAAAAACTTTGCTATAACATAAGCTGCAAAACTAGATCATCGTTTAAAAAAAAACACATAAAATTACACATGATCTGTTTTTTATCCATTTTTGATGTGTTTTAGACTGTTGTGTTTTTTAACCTCATAGACAATGGTTTCAATGGAAAAAGTGGACCAGAAAAACGCCACACAAATTGACATGCTCTTTCCTTTTGAGGATCCGTTTTTGAGCCAACAAACACACCATTGTAAAAGGTTGTGTCTGAATGACAAATCTTCGAAACTCATTGACTTAGCTGAGAATCTCTGAAATTGATCTGTTTCACTGCACTGCTACTACAAAAACAAATCCTCAAAAAACACATAAAAAATGCTTTGCGTGAATGTAGTCTCAAACACAAATATACTAATATACATAGTATTTAAATAGAACAAAGTCCCGCAGGGATCATCAGCAGCACACAGATTGTTAAATTGCTGGAAAGGCCATGAAGGGCAGAGTCCATTATGGTCTTTCAGTTGGACCCCAAGGGCTGCATGCATGCCCAGTAGGGGAAGTGTAAATGGCCCAAAACATTGGATGGGGAAATATAACTTTAACAAAAACATAGGCCTTGGTCATGGAAGAACATTAAAAATAAACAAGTCCTTCTGTTGCTAAAATTCCAACTAAAAGATGGGTCCCTTTCTCACTGACCCACCAACATGCCTTTAGAAAGGTCCACTGACATTGTCTCTCATCATTTTCAGTCATGCCCTAGATGGTTGTTACAGTTTTTCCTCGTACTCCGCTGCTGGACGAGGGGTCGCAGCGCCTACTACTCTAGAGGCATCCTCCACCAGCACTTGTTCTCCAGCATACTCCATCATGGCCACTGCTGAAGAGGATGATGGAGGAACTAGGGGATGACCATACCCTCTAAGACAGACAGGACCAGGTTGAGGAACACCAACAGGCCCTCTGGGTTTTGGTGCATCTGGCTGGCCAGCCACAAGACACTTGGGCCACACCCAATACCAACTTCTTTCCAGAATGGTCTCCTCCTGCCACATCTCAAATTGGTCGGTGGTGGCAACCCAATCTACACAAGCCACAAAATACCTTTGCTACCCCTCAACTTTATGAAAGTGACGTCCTCCTTGACAAAGATGGAACGTAGTCTTTGGGGATGATTGTTACTAAGGAGGGGAAAGCGGTTGACATAGCACCAATGCTTAGTGCCATGTTCCACTATGAACCCATACCCATTATCCTGCTGGAATGCCACCACCTTGCCTTGGGTGCATTGGTTGAGGAACTCATTAGCCTTAGGCTGATGCAACCAGTCCTGGGCGATGGCATCTGCATGATGAATCTCCTCAAAAAAGGACACAAGAGAACAGGGTGGTTGATGCCTTGCCGGATAAGTGCTTGGAGGGAGTAATAGTCTCCATATGACATTGTCTCAGTTGAATGCCTCTGGAGGTAGTGAGGGTGATCCACATGGCTGGGAAACTGTGCTTTCTAGGTTCTCATCATCATGGTCCTGGTGGTATTGAGGAATGGGATCATGTAACAGTTAAACCGCTGGAGGCGTAATTTAGCCAGACATGATGCAAGATCATGTGCAGTCTGACATTTGGTGTTCCCAGTCCCAGATGCCATAGGGAAGGTGTCACATAACTGCTGTGACTTTCTCCTCAGGTCTGCATCTGGAATTGGAGCCCAGGATTGGATCCACACCTCATTGCAGATGAGGCTTAAATTTGGTAGTGTGGTGGAGCTCCAGCTCACATATGTCTCCATCTCTTCTGCATGATGTCACTGTAGGTCTGGTTCTACTGAGTCTGACCCATCTTCTTCCCCTGGGGTGGTTAGGAAGATGACATCCTTTGAATCCAGGTCAGCCATGTCTTGCAGGTGATCCAACTCCAAAGTACTGCATAATGCCATTGCACTACCATGTTGAATTGTAGTAGCAGACAGTGTACCTGTGTGGCACTGGATATGCACAAATAAAATGGTGGGAAGATGCTGATCAAGTTCTGCAGGTTTTGTGTAATGGCTTTCCCTGAGGGGCATACTCCTTCCATTAAGTGACAAGATTCAGACACGAGCAATCAGCAACAGATTTTAATATTTGTACACTTTTGTTGCCTAATGCCTAGCTCCTAATTAACCCCTCAATGTGATGCTCTGCAGAACTAAGGTCACTGTCACAAATCCACCTCCCCAGGCCACAATATGTAACAACGGAGTTGCAGATACTTAGGTGCAGTCATGGTGAAGTGTGACATCTTTGTAGGAGATATAATGAAGATGAAAACTAATAAGTTTATTCAGGTCATCATTCACCACCAATTCATCTAGAATGCTGAATATGGCTAATAGATTCCATGGGAGAGAACCGGTATTACTGCCCAGGGCTTCCAGAAAGATGTTTTTAATCCTCGTTTGTATTCAAAGTTTTAGTAAATTAAAATATGGATATAGTAGTATAAAATAATCAATAGGTATTCAACGTGTTTCAGCTACAATATTAGACTAATAGCCTTCCTAAGGGAGTAATATTGTAGCCGAAGTGCTGGGCACTAATACTGGTTCTCTCCTATGGAATCAATTGCTTTTGATTGACCCACCCTACCTGGTGTCTGATATCTATATGCCGTATGAGAAAGGCTTCAAAAAGGTGAGCAAACCCACTACCTTTATACAACTGCCAACGAACCTAAACGTCTACACTAAGATCTGCGCCCGCACGCTCTCCTTTGTCTCTCCATCTAGAACCTCCCTTCATGGAAAGGCTTATTATATACGAATATGGCTAATTGGCATTAGGCAATGCAGGAATGCAAGGACATCTGTAATATGAATTATACATATAATATAGATATGCACTCGCCAAAACTCTGTATTGTAAATGTATGGCATGAAATGTGAGCCCCAATGAGGATGATGTTGCAAATGTATGTAAAGTGCTAAGTAATTAATAGTGCTCTATAAATGAATAAATACTACTGATATTATTATTATGACAAGACATAGTGACTGCACATTTTCAAGAAGCAATAGCCATATTATGCTGTCTCATTAGCATTACCAGACCTATAAGATCATGTATGTGAAGCATGTAATGGCAATATTTATTTTTTATATGAATTATTATTACATACGTGTAGAATAGATGGCCTCGCATGCCACAGACTCTGCAATAATAAAGGTTTGCTCTCCCAAAAATTAAAAAAAACAAAAATAAATAATAAGAATTGTTACATGTGAAAAATGTGGTTAGTAAGGAATATATCCAACGGGTCAAGAAAATTTTGAAGAGCAAATTCAATGGTGGGAATACCATCAAGGCCATATACATCTGGGCCATTCCTGTCATTGGATACACTGCTGGAATACTGAACTGGATACAGATAGAGCTGGATGATCTGGACAGAAAAACAAGAAAGCTGATGACAATCCACTACTCATTGCATCCACGTAGTGATGTTGACTGACATTACTTGACAAGAAAATCAGGAGGCAGAGGGTTTTTGCAAGTGAAGCAAACTGTAGAAGAATAGAAATATGCACTGGCAGATCATGTAAATGATAGTGCAGAACAAGCCTTGATGGAAGTAAACAACCGAAAACTGCTTAAAGTATAACTTACAAAAAGTGAATTCCGTAAAAACGCAGTAGACAGCAGAAGAGAAAACTGGCAAAAAAAAGCTCGGAAAATTCATAGAGAAAATCAAAGGTAAAGTCAACAAGCAAAAGACCTGCTTGTGGCTTACTAATACAACATTAAAAAACAAAACAGAGAGTTTAATTCTAGCAGCCCAAGAGCAAGCCATTCGCACAAATGCAATTAAAGCCAGAATTGAAAAGCTAACTACAGATTCCAAATCTTGACTGTGCAAGGAAGCAGATGAAACAGTAGATCATATACTGAGCTGCTGCAAGAAGATCACACAGACAGACTACAAGCAAAGGCATAATACAGATGATTCACTGGAACTTATGCCACAATTACCATCTTCCTGTCACAAAGTACTGGTGGGATCATAAACCTGAAAAAATTTTTGAAAATGAACATGCAAAATTCCAATGGACTTCTGAATTCAGACTGACAAAGTCTTGGAGCACAATACTCCGTACCTTACCATTGTAAGAAAAAAGGAAGTGTGGATTTTCAAAGTCACAATACCAGGTGACAGTAAGATTGAGCAGAGGCAATTGGAAAAACTGACACAATATGAATATTTAAAAATTGAACTGCAAAGACTCTGGCACAAGCCAGTGAAGGTGGTCCCAGTAGTAATCTCCACACTGGGTGCGGTGCCTAAAAACCTTGGCAGCACTTGAAAACAATTGGAGTTGACAAAATAACAATCTGTCAGCTGCAAAAAGCCACCTTGCTGGGCTCTGTACGCATCATTCGCCGATATAATCTGGGTGAAATGGTGGATGAGGATGAGGAAAAAGCCAATATGCTAAATTACTTTTTTTCAACAGTATTTACACAAGAAAATCCCATGACTTACAATATGAATGATAGAAGGAGCGGTGTTAGAATGCGGCGCTAGGTAACACAAGATCAAGCCTTCATAGATTTACCTGTGTCCACCACATGATCAGCCGGCTCTGAGGAGACAAGGAAGTGATTTCTACTAACTCAAGGAGCGTAAAATATCTTCTCTCTATACAGAAGACTGATGATTATCAACCTTATGGACTCTATTTCCCTATACGCATAATCTGGCTGTGCGGATTCATGCACAACCTAGAAAGGTTAGTGTTCATTTAATAGAACCACATTGTGGTGAAATTTAGTGGTGTGGCGCAACAGTGCTGTTTTTTTCTGTTTCATATGACAGACAATATGATCAGTGATAACAAAACCTCTCAATTAAATGTCACCTGCTTAACCCAGCAGGAAGTACGCCATCGTCTAAAAATCACTAAAATTGACAAATCCCCGGGCCCGGATGGGATACACCCCAGAGTGCTGCAAGAATTAAGTACTGTCATAGATAGACCATTATTTTTAATGTTTAAAGATTCCATAACAACAGGGTCTGTACCACAGGACTGGTGTATAGCAAATGTGGTGCCAATATTCAAAAAGGGGACAAAAACTGAACTTGGAAATTATAGGCCAGTAAGCTTAACCTTTACTGTGGGTAAAATTCTAGAGAGTTTTCTAAGAGATGCTATACTGGAGTATCTAAAGAAAAATAACCTCATGACCCACTATCAACATGGGTTTACGAGGGACAGTTCCTTTCAAACTAATCTGATAAGCTTCCATGAAGAAGTAAGTTCTGGACTGGACCAAAGAAATGCAGTGGATGTGGTGTATATAGACTTTTCAAAAGCTTTTGATATGGTGCCACACAAAAGGTTGATACATGAAATGAGAGCAATGGGGATAGGGGAAAATATGTGTAAGTGGGTTAAGAACTGGCTTAGTGATAGGAAACAAAGGGTGGTCATTAATGGAACACACTCAGAATGGGTCACAGTTAACAGTGGGGTACCACAGGGGTTAGTGTTGGGCCCGCTTCTTTTTAATATATTTATTAATGACCTTGTAGGGGACATACAGAGTAGAATCTTAATATTTGCAGATGACACTAAACTCTGTAGGGTAATCAATACAGAGGAGGACAATTTTATATTACAGGAGGATTTATGTAAACTAGAAGATTGATAAATGGCAAATAAGCTTTAATGGGGATAAATGTAAGGTCATGCACTTGGGCAGAGGAAACAAAAGGTATAATTATGTGCTTAATTGTAAAACACTGGGCAAAAGTATCACTGAAAAATACCTGGGTGTATGGGTAGATGACAAACTCACATTTAGTGGCCAGTGTCAGGCAGCTGCTGCAAAGGCAAATAAAATAATGGGATGCATTAAAAGAGGCATAGATGCTCATGAGGAGAACATAATTTTACCTCCATACAAGTCACTAGTGCGACCACACTTAGAATACTGTGTACAATTCTGGTCTCCGGTGTATAAGAAAGACATTGCTGAACTAAAGCGGGTCCAGAGAAGAGCGACCAAAGTCATTAGAGGACTGAGGGGTCTGCAATACCAAGACAGGTTATTTAGCCTAGAAAAACGAAGGCTTAGGGGTGATCTTATAATAATGTATAAATATACGAGGGGACAGTACAGAGACCTTTTTAATGATCTCTTTACTCTTAGACCTGAGACGGGGACAAGGGGGTATCCTCTACGTCTGGAGGAAAGAAGGTTTAATCATAATCACAGACGTGGATTCTTTACTGTAAGAGCAGTGAGACTGTGGAACTCTCTGCCACATGATGTTGTAATGAGTGACTCACTACTAACATTTAGGAAGGGACTAGATGCCTTTCTTGAAAACTATAATATTACCAGTTATATATACTACATTCTTTGATAGGGCGTTGATCCAGGGAACTAGTCTGATTGCCGTATCTGGAGTCAGGATGGAATTTGTTTCCCCCAATGTGGAGCTTAGTGTTGCCGCATGGTTTTTTTTTGCCTTCCTCTGGATCAACATGTTAGGCTATGGGTGAACTAGATGGACTTAAAGTCTTCCTTCAACCTTAAAAACTATGTTGCTATATATCACACAGTCCTAGACGCTTGATTTAATACAAAATCCAGCATAATGATCTTATTTGCTGTGTGTAACTGTTGTATATGTATAATAATATTAATAATAATACTAATAATAATAGTAATTAAAAAATAAATTTCCGAAAAAATATTAAGCTTTCCTAAATGAATCTCCTAAGGACATTGCAAGCTTCATAAACTTCCCAGCTGCTGCAACATCTGGCACTATTTCCAAAATTCACACCCTGCAGATGTTAAAAATACCTGCAAATTTCAAAAATTTAATTAAGGCTACGTTCCCACATTGCGTATTTTGCCGCGTGTTTTTACGCGCGCTTTTCAAAATACGCAATGTGCCTTTTGTCTGCCTGCAAAGTGAATGTGAAATTCACTTTGCAGTGCAGACATTGCGTAAAAATACGCACTGCGTTTTCCGGGAGAAAGCGCAGCTCCGTAAACAATTGATATGTCAATTGTTTACGCAGCTACTTGTGCGTATTCTCCCAGAGGGGAGGAAGAATCCTGCTTCCTCCTCCCCTCTGTGACAGCTGTGGCCGCCCATTAGATTTCACAGTGTATTAATATACACTGTGAAATCTAAATTAAACAGAGGCAAATGTATGTAAAATAAAAAAGAATGAATACTTCACCTGTCCGTTGCCTTTTCCCGCTCTGGTCTCCGATTCCAAGTGAGAGATGTACTGACAGGACCTGTGGTGATGTCAGAGGGGCGTTCCCGGGCACTCGCGGTCATGTGATACATATCACATGACCGCAAACAGCCAATCAGCGCTGGGAACGCCCCAGGAACGCCCCCCCTCTGACGTCACCACAGGTCTTCTCAGTACACCTCTCACTTGGAACCGGAGAGCGGAGAGCGGCAGAAGGCACCAGATAGCGGGAGAAGGCACCGGAGAGGTGATGTATTAATTCTTTTTTATTTTCCTTACATTTGCCTCTGTTTAATTTAGATTTCACAGTGTATATTAATACACTGAAATCTAATGGGGCTGTCACAGAGGGGAGGAGGAAGCAGGATTCTTCCTCCCCTCTGTGACATCACTGCGCTTTCTGGAGTAAAGAAAGCGCAGTGTGTGAAAGCCTGTGTGTATTTTGTTGCGCTTTTTTGCGCGGCCGAAAAACGCGGCAAAAAGCGCGCGCAAAAAAGCGCAGCAAAATATGCAAATGTGTAAACGCAGCCTTAAACCTCTAAAAAATTGTACACCTAGATAGAGTACAATAGTTGAGAGGGCACTCATAACCTTCAATTAGGTTTTGTCTCCGGGTACTTTTGTACCCAAACACTTTCCCCAAAAGTCAGCAAACACGGCTTTGTTTGAGAAAAAAGTTTGAAACGTAAAATGGCCCTAAAACTTTATCTCTTCATTTAGTGCCGAAACGCTTGCCAGAAGACTCGGAGACAACACCTAATTAAAGGTTAGGAGTGCCCCCAACTATTGTCCTCTATCTAGGTGTACAATTTTTTAGAGGTTTACATTAAATTTTTTACATTTTGTACATGATTTGTTAGGACTCATGTGCATGAGGATAGCGTGATGTGGATCATGAGCTTAAGTGTCTTGGCCAATACCTCATCTATAAGGTTTTTTGTTTATCACATAAAAAACTTTTTTGCACTTTTTTATCATTTTCGGGGTGCAGCTGGGCCCCATGGGGCGCCGTTCATCTAGTGGTGCAGAAACATTGTACTGGGCGGCCCATTGGCTAGGTGGCAGAGCCAGTTGGTAGCTTTCAGACACTCTGCATTATTTGTATCAGTGTGAATGGTGTCCTAAGCAAGCCCATTATGTGCATGGCAGGTCGCCTCCCATATTTTGTTGTAGGTAGAGGTGATTTTTATCAGCCTGCACCTGGGCTTGCTTTACATAGTGGGGTCTGACTGCATCCTGCAAGTGCAGTGTTGGTTTTTGATTTTGGCATTGATGGAAAGTGTTTGGGTCCCTGATCCCTGAGCTGAATCGGCCACATTCATGCCGAATTTGAAATTGGTGAACATTCAAGCAAAGTTCGCTCATCACTAGTGATTATTAATTTGGTACTGTATTCCTGTACTTAAGGTGATTCTGTGGATGTATTCATGTACTCATGGTTCTGGGTCTGATTAAATGTAATGATGGTAGTTCTGATGATGTAAACTTGTAATGAAAGTTCTGGTGCTGTATTCATGTACTGATGGTGGTTCCAATTATTTGTTCATGAACTTGCAATAGACCCAACATTTTGATGTTTTCTTTACACAGTCACTTAGTTATCACTTTCGTTTTGTGTCATGATTTTTCATCATGCTGAAAAAAATCCATTGTTCATTACTTAAGTGCTCTCGGACGGTTAGGAGAGGGTGAAACTTGGAGGCTGTGTAGATATCACACTTTATTAATGGCAATATACTTGGTCATAATTGTGAGTCCTTGCTTTTGGATGAAAAACAACCTAGCACAGGATGCTTTATTATTGTCATGACACAAGACTCTCCATTTCTTCAAATGACAATCATTCTTCCCAAACAATCTGAAAGGGGCTTCATCATGGAAAGACAAGGATAAAACATGATTAAACATTTATGGTCAGATAAAAATTTGGCTAGACATTTCTCAAGTTAAGCCACGCTACCTGATGTACGCTTTTTATCTCCTGTTGTTTCCTTCATTTAGTTTCACATTTCATTATTCCTGATTCAAAGATGGTCACCTTTTCTGTCTTTCTTACACTGTAGCACAAGAAAGCAAAAGGAGAAATGGCCATCTTTGAAGCAGGTGAAATGGAATGCCAATCTAAGTGAAGGAGGCATTGATCTAGGTAACAGAGACATTGATGGAGTGCATCAGGAATACTTGCAAAATGTATAGTCACATTAAGTAATATGTTTATCAGATCTTTCTCCCTAAAACAGGCAAGAAACAAACTGAGTCAGGCTGTGGTCACACATAGAAATCCGTTTTTGGAAGTGATTTTCATCACCAATCCGTTTTTTATAGGGTGCTTTTTGACCCTCCTGCACCTCTGAACGTTTTTGGACTTAGTCATTTTTTCATTAAAAACGCATGTGCGTTAACGCATGCGTTAACGCAAGTGCCTATATGTGCCATGCGTTAACGCATGCGTTTCCCATAGGGCCCCATGTTAATAAAACGCATGAAAACGCATGCGTTTTTTAACTGATGCCAAAAACGTTGCATGCAACGTTTTTGACTCAAAAACGGACAGGGCAATGTTTTGAGCTCCAGAGAAAAACGGACAGGGTGTTTATTACATCCAATCCGTTTTTCTGTCAGTTTTTGGACTTAGAAAAAAAAAGTGAGAAAACTGAAGCCAAAAACGGACTGAGGGCTTATGTGGAACCCCAGCCTCAGAAGGCTTGTAAAAATAGCATCTGGTTTGTAATTGGTAACTTGGTCATTGGTCACTTCAGTCTCTACCAAGACACAGTAGTCAAGGCCACACAGTTAAATGATTACTTTTTCAACTTCATCCTCTCCCTCTCTCTTTATATGTTCTGGCCAGTGATCCTCCTGCTCCTCCAATAGATTTCTCCTGTTACTAAAAGGACTTATGACCTCTTCTTATCACTCTTTGTTGCACAAGCTGCTTGTCTCTGGTGCCTGGTGAGGGAAGCAATGGCTAAAACACTGCCTGAAGTTATTAAAGATAGACTTAAGAGCAACTGAGATTCCTGGGTCACTTGTTTACTAGGCTATCAGGATGCTTTTCCTTCTGAGGCTAAAGCACCTCTGCCCAGTGGGCAGCTGTCCATTTGGTGTATCCCCCTGCCAGATCCCTTGAGTCCTAGATCCATAATGTCACAGGGTGTGCAAGTATGAGAGGCGCACTGCTAACACATACAGGCCCCAACCAACTGTTGTATACCGCAGCTGCTGCATTCCTACCCTGTTCTAAGGGGAACTTAGTGCCACCATCTTTGCTTTTCATTCTACATCCCCAGCCTCACGTGGTTTTATTTAGTTTTCTCTATCCCATTGTACTTCACCCCTTAGTGCTACAAGTGAAAGAATGGGATTTCAGGCCAGCAGTAGCTCTTCTGAAGTTCTACTAAAGTGCCTGCCATGTAATGGCAGGCACCTGCTGAATTTGCTGCTCCAATTTTAAATACCTGCCACCCTCATGCACGCATTTCAAATGAAAGTGCACAACTATTAAAGGATACTTTTTTTTTCCACCATCTACTCCACCTCTCTATCCACATATTCGAACCCACCCACCTGTTTTACCTTTCCTAGTTCCAGTGGCTCCAAAGGCCCTCTCATGTCCACAAATATTGGGACCCCAGGGAGGGCTGGATCTCAAAGCCAGAATATGTGCCATTATAAGCACAGCACCCACACCGCTGGCTCATCCTCTCCTTCAACATCCGGGAGTTCCGATGATACCATTCGTTCAGTAGAACACATAGCAGGTACTACAGATATTCATCTCACAGATCCAGATCCTCAAGATGTTGCTATTGTGACACATATACAATATAATGCTGCACTCAGTCCTGTCTATGAAGGTGCTAACTAAACACAATTCTATTTCAAATATACAATAGTTGCACTCGACATAGGCTTATTTCACAATAGAACAAACTGAAAAATGAAAAAGTAGAGATACTTGGTATTATGGAAATGGCGAATTCGATAATTCACCCAGTTGCCACGTTGCGGCGATCTCTGTTAACGGTTAGGAGACCGATTACTCCTAAGGATATTATGTATGCGGCTAGACATCTAACCAATGAGAGCACAGTCTTATTCCACCAATCGTGAAGTCCCTAATGTTTTGAATTGATTGCCCAGGGATATATAAGAAGGTCTGTTCATTGACCAGTGAACATGCTACATGGCACCGATCTAGGATCTGCAGATTTGATTGTCAGGCCATAACCTGAGGACTAGGCACTCGGTGCCGACCAAGGGGATCAAAACCTGGATTATATTACATCATGGACTTCAGCATCAAATGCTAGGATTCGACTGGGATATCAAAGACTACATAAGGAAGAAACCCCTGTTGGGACAGTTCGGTCTGGCCACAGCAGAACCCTGTAATTCCCTTGGGAGCTGAACCAGTTGAGGGTGAGACTCTGTCGCCTGTTATATTCTGAGTTTTTTGTTTGGTTATGTGTTATGTGCCATGAACTGTTTGTGATCCAATAAAGCCTTAATATTGTGATTCCCTCACCCTGTGTTGTCTAAGTACTGTTCCGCCCATGGTTAAGGAGATCGAACGTTCAGTTGGGATGAGCCCTGGTCCATGCTGTCTTCTAAAGGTGGCCAGGTCAATGGACGAGAGCACCCACTGACTTCCGTGTCTCCACAGTCATCACTTATGATCTTCACATTGGCGCTCACCCTCATCCATAGAGGAGTCATCAAATTCATCTGTGAGTCCCCAATAGGCGTTTGTGTGACAGGTCAAGATGAATTTACAGACCTTCCATGAATTCTTCAACCTCTCACCCTGGTGATGGGGTTAGGTCCATGCAACCAGTTCCAGTTTCTCCTATAGTTCTGAAAGGTGTTGGTGACTACCCGTGTTCGTTGGCTTGTGTGGATAGTGCAGTATTAATTCCTGCTCTTAAAGAACTGGTTGGTCAGCATCTCCCCCCAGTTGGCAGTAAAGTGTTCTTTAAAGCAAAAGCGTAATTAATATCTAGCTCAAACTTTGTTCATCACATTAAATGGAATCTTGCAGAATTCAACCCTCACTCTATTTCATACAGAGGAAAGTTAAAAAAAAAAAAGTTTAGCCTTAGAGGAGTTATCCAATTCTTTTTACTTCAGCATTGGGACATAAGAGGAGCTGTTGATGCCTCCTTGTCGGGTCTTATGAGTGCATTTGTGCTACATTTATATGTAGGGTAAGCACACAAGACCAGCTAATTCAAGGTAGGGGGCCATCAGCTCAACCTCTGAATTGCCTCATCTTCTGGAAATACTGCAGAAGACTGAATAAATCTTTTAGATGACCATAGTGTGACAAAAGCTAGATCAGACATGTAGTAATTAAAATATTGGAATTCTATTATATTTTTTTCCAAATGTCAAATGATCATGTGCATATATGTATTCTACACAATGTCATCCACTGTTGACCTGTTGTCACAGTACTTTGTGCTGTTAAACTTTTAAATAAAGCTTCTAAGCATGTGCCATTTTAACTCTTAAATTCTAGGATTACCCCTTCACTTGTGGAAATGGTTAACTATTGAGTTTATTATATTTTTTCAATAGTGTATTTCTTTACTTCATAGGGCATAAATGGAGTAAAAATCAACAAATTGATTCTGCTGAGCTGTTGGGTTGTAAGACATTTTGTGCATTTCCACAAATGCATTATGAATTTTTATGGGGACCTTTCACAAGTGATCTCCTTGAGATGAAGACAAAGTTTTTCATAGGATATTCCTTGAGGACAAACTGCATAAAATATTATCATGAATGATGGAACCATCATATTGATTTATTGCTGTATGCACTGGCATTAAGCAAAATGTAGGTTACAGCAAGTGACGGAAAAACTTTCATTAATCAAAGGCATATGAGTGAAAGTAAGTGGATTTCTATGATTCGGCCATCAATTGTACATAGATATGTAAAAATATACTAAGAAGAGTACAACAAA
Organism: Allobates femoralis; assembly: GCA_033576535.1. Classification (NCBI taxonomy): domain Eukaryota; kingdom Metazoa; phylum Chordata; class Amphibia; order Anura; family Aromobatidae; genus Allobates; species Allobates femoralis. The sequence goes on from JARQOC010000001.1 coordinate 162,963,223, forward strand.
CTAGTGCTGAAATGGCTGAATTCAACAATGACTATGGAATACAATAAGGCCCAACAGAGGGGTAAAACAGAGGCCATATACAACTGTGTCATTACACACTAATCCAATGCTTGTTTTAATACAACTGACTTATCTTTAAGAAACGACTACTTTAATTCTAGCCTAATTTTTGCATAAAATTTTTTTTTTTGCCATTTCTGCAAATTGATTAATTGAAGCTGTCAAGTAAATTAAGGTAGCAAAGGTAAGGTCAGGTCCACATCATGTTCAAGCATTGCGTTCAAATGTCTGCATTTAACATCAGCATTAATGCAGTTCGCTCGCGTTAACACTGCCATAGAGATGCATTGCCGAACGCATCCAAACGCAAGTCAAAATATGGTTGCGTTTGATAGTATGTGTTCTTTTTCAATGCACAGGCTAACGTTGCACTCCACGTTAGCCTGTGCATTGAAAAAAATGCATATTTTCAAACGCAAGCATATTTTTGCTTGCGTTTGGATGTATTCACCAATGCATCTCTATGGCAGTGTTAACGCAAGCATTACCTTGCGATAATGCTGATGTTAAGTGCAGCCGCCAGGACGGAAAGTCCGAGCGTGATGTGGACCTGGTCCACAACACAAGCTCTATGCAGAGACTACTTCTGAATAATCCTGAATCCTAGTTTCTTTGTTTGGGAATGTATTACAAGCTGTGGATGACAAGAGGAGTGTATATAGGGTCTTATCTGTGTGAGTGGAAAAGGTCAGAATATAGTGGGGGCTTATCTGGGTAGGTTGTGCCAGCCACCATGAGGTAGAAGTAACAAAAAAGTCAAGTAAGAGGTGTAATGCCACACTGCCAGGAGGAGACACATCAAAGGCGTGGCTATTGTAGACAGTGATTTCTTTTTCTATGTGTGTTTCAGAGCACTGAATGGCTCCTACTTCAGGAAAAAATCAGGGTGTATGATTTTTTGCCTGAAGAAGGAGCCATTCAGTGCTCTGAAACACATAGAAAAATAAGACACTGTCTACAATAAGCCACATCTTACTTGGATTTTTTGATTGGGAAAGGAACCACAACATATTTCATAGTTCGCTCGAAAATCTGCCTGAAAAAGTGCCAGAAAATACTCAAGAAATAACATATGCATTTCTATGCAAAAATGTTCATCTGTTCAGTCTTTGGAGCGTATTTTAACTATTTCAGGTTCCCAATGATGTTAGTGTGGCACCCCTGAGGGTACAGTTACCACAGAGGTACTGCACCTTAGCCAGAGGTGTGGTACCCCAAACCCCAGGTAAAGAGAGGACACTACCCAGTACCCACTGACACCGCATGCACCACTAATTACTCCAGGCAAGAAAGATGGGGGAATTGATCAAACCCCCATCCCTGGCTGGAGATGGGGCTGAGATAGGGAGTTAGGTGGAACTGTATGAAGGGGAGCCACTTAGAGAAAATGACAGGAAGAGCAGGACCGTTTAAAGGGGAACACAATGAAGTGGGAGTTCAGTTAAGTTAGAGAGCAGTGAAGGAGGAAGGAGGAGAAGAGTTGACCTCCAGTGAGGGAGCTTAGAACGACTAGTACCAGGGGACTGGAGCCGGAGGAGCTTGTCCCTGAGAGAGCGAGAGAGATGGAGGGAGCCAGGCAGGAGCTCCAGAGAAGGAAGGGGTCCCAAAGGCACAGAAAGTGAGAAATCCACCCGTGGAGCTCGTATCCATTGCCAGTCTCAGGTAAGTGGAGGGACAAGGGCTGCAGAGGGTCACCGTGCCCAGACTAGTAGAGGGGACATGAGGCCTCAGCTACCTAACCGGAGGCTGCTACATCTCCAGGAACAACAGTCAAGTCCACATCATTTGCTGCAAAGGTGGCCGGATAGGGCCAAAGAGGACAGAGAGAACATCGCCTGGTAGGGTCCAAGGCCATCGGCGCAGGACACTGAGCATGAGGTGCAGGGCAGGTGAGAGAGAGCCAGCTCAAGAGAGACGTCCCGGAAAAGGTACACAGAACGGGGTGCCAGCTAAGTGTTTTCCATTCTACCTGGGAGTAGTTGGACCCCTGAATTGTAGGACAAAGCACCTGGATGGACTTTACCACCTGAAACTTGTGAGCAAAAGTGTGGAACTGCATCAGCTGTGTCCTCAAATTATTCCAGCATCCCCTCCCCTCCACTGCAATTTCACCACCATCTATAACATTGACTTTTACACCTGCCCCGGGGTACCACTCCACCTATGGGGAGCGACATCTGACTGCATCATCATCTGCCCTGGAGGTCTGAACTGCAGCGTCGGCCATCCCTGGCCGAGCACCATAGGTGGCGTCACAACTTCAACCTCCAAATCCTAAATCTCTAAACTTTTATTGACACCGCCAGGGTCACGGAGCGGGTATCGACCCCCGTGACTCCCCAGTAGAACTGTAGCCCGTTTACAAGTATCCCACGGCCCTGGGGGACATGTCATTTCATTGCTAAAACAAGTGAGCTAGACAATCTTTATGTATTTTCCATAATGAAGACGCTCTATACTTTACAATACAAGACAATTGAAAGGCTCATTAAGGCTATGTTCACACTGTGCATTTTTATTCCTTTTTTTGCAATGAAAATGCAGTGAATGCATCACTCAAGTGGTATCCCAGCAAAGTCAATGGGTTTTCAAGTTTTGCTGTTCAATAAGTGCTTTCGAAATGTGCTGTGTTTTTTCCCTTGAAAAGTGATCCTCAAAAAGAATTAGTATGTCAATTTCTATAATTCATTTTTCCCATTTAAACCATTCTATGTAGGGGAAAAAATGCACCAGAAAAGCAGATCAAGAGGTATTGTACTGAGCTGCCCGCTTGGTCTGGTAGCTGGGACAGGACCAGTGGGTGGTATATAGACACGCTCCATCAGGCCTCTTTCACACATCCATGCCTCCGTGCATATATGCGGTCCGTGCTCACACATGCTGGATGCACGGACATACGGGCACATATGATCTCCTATGGCCCCTTCAGACATCCATTATTTGGTACGGACCATGTGGCTGTGTGGAGTAGATGCTTCTCCATGTGCTCCACACAGCCACATGTCTTTATTTTGCTGGCAACATCCATGCACACAGATGTAATCCATGTGATATCCGTGTGCACGGACCAGGGACAAAAGTTAAAAATGTAAAATTAAAGAATTTCATACTCACTTTCCTCCAGTGCTGACAGTTCCTCTCACTTCCGGTGCCGCTCATTAGGCTCATGAATATTCATTTCACTGAGTCTAACAGTGGACCGGAACAGAGAGTAGCAGCAACGCTGGAGGGAGGTGAGTAAGCGGTGACTGGCTGTTCATATGCTATCAATGGATCCATGGATAGGACACGGCCAGCACAGAAATTATCACATAGTGCGTGACCCCACAAAAGCAGTGCCCCAAAATAAGGTCTGTCACGCACGTCCGTAGTTTCCACAGATGTGTGAAAGAGGCCTCATATGTATCAGTGTCAATGGCACCCTATGTATGCAGACATTATCTGTGTACATAGTTCATGCCACCACTCACCTTCCCCATGTATTGGTAGGTTGAGAGTGATTTTATTGGTTCTGTGCACCTGTTTGCCTTTATTTAATTGGATCTGACTGCATCCTTCCAAGTGCATTTGTTAGATTTTTGTGGCTACATATAGTGCATTTTTGACAATTTAGGGTAAATAACACTGGCATTTTCTCTTAAAAAAAACCTGGTGCATTTGCAGATCTGAAACAGATGTAATGTGCATGTATCCATTTTCTTGAAAATTGGAAAACACATTAGTTGGTGTTTTGGTGTGTAATAGATACTTTTATGGTTTTGCTTAAATATGGAGACATATGCCGTGATTTTTCCAAAGTAGCAATTCTTATATATTTTTTAGCTCTTTTCATTTTTATTACAAATGATTGAATGCTCTAGAGGGAGAATGTTTAAAGTCCCATAGTGTTTTTTTTTTTTCTGTGTGCATGCAGACCCAAAATGCTTAACTGTAGAACTATAGAACTATAGACTTACGGTACATTAAAAATGATGATTGAGATGAATAGGGAAATATTTCTGTATATTGTGCAGATGAGCAAATCTGTTCAAGGCAAATTTTCCATTAACTGAGGCTAGGGTCACACTTGCGGCAGGGTACTGCAGATCCTGATCCAGTTTTGAGCAGTAAAAGTGCTCAAAACCGGATCAGGAACTGCAGCCCTTAGGAGCCCATTATAGTAACCAGATTGCACTACATGCAATCCGGTTACCGCTTGCGGATTTGCAGCCTGCGTTAAAAATCATGCAGGCTGCAGTTTTCGCAGCGGTATCTCTGCCGCAGCAGGTTTGCTATAATGGGCTTCTATGGGAGCCCATGCGGCAGCCACAAGGCATATGTGAATGCAGGCGCTTTGTTTGTGAATGCCGGCGCCTTGCCACAGGGATGAACAAAGGGTTAATCTTAGTAATAGATGTGGGCAACATGTCTCTGGGGGTGCCCACCCTCCCTAGAGACATGCTGTTCACTCAGATGGTCATGTGAGGGGTTAATGTGGCCATTTATAGTATTGTCGGGTATTGTCGGCATTTTCATTTTTATGAATGAACCCGGCGGCTCCTCACTATGTATGACATACAGTAATGTACGTACTGTATGAGACGCTAGCCTTGGTCCTGAAAGCATTAACATTAGGTCTATGGTGGTGTGCTACCCATAGACCTAATGTTAATGCTTTCAGGACCAAGGCTAGCAGCTCATACACATACACTACAAGCAAGCCGTAACGGACAGGTTCAGATAGATGAAAAGCATAGCATGTTCAGTAAAAAGTGGTCAAGGTACAGGACTAGGCACAGATAACATGGACCTGACAACAAGCAACGTCACTAAAGGACAGAGAACATTGCTCAGTTACCTCCTAATGGGGAAAAGTGCCTTAAGTGTGTAGTGCTTTCTTCCATAGGTAGTTCTGGGCATACTGGTCAAATCAGTGTCAAGGCATTCAGGTCAGGGCATACTGACCTTTTAAATATTATCAATGTGTGGCGCAGGGAGACCCACTAGGGGGATGCAGGCTCCGGGAGCTGGAAGACACAGAAGGAGAGTGAGAAGAGGAGCAAGAGGAAGGCATAGAACCACTAGAAAGATGAGTAGACTTTGGACGCACAGATGAGGGACATGTAGACCAAATGAAGCTGCATTCTGGACACAGGTCTCTTTGCCCTATGGAGACTGGAACTGCGGCCATAGCGGCATGGGCAGACCGCATGGTGCCACGTCTTGGACACTGGTCTCCTTGCCCCATGGAGAATGGCCTGCGGCTCTAGGCATGACAAGGATAAATGCAAAACAAGTAGTTTATTGTAAATTTTAGGCTGGAAATATACATCAAATTTTGAGGCACCTTTTTTAATATAGTTTTTTTTTTTTAAAGCCAAAAATGTATCTTACAGAAAAAGTAAGTGTATGGATGGAATTACATGTGGTAGCTTTTCTTACATATGTTTCCTGAATGATACTATTTATTTTAAAATAATTTTCTGAAATTCATGTGCTTGCTATTAAAGCTACCACGTTCAGATACAATCAATTTAGAATTTAAGCTTTAGGCCTTAATTTTACCTCAGAATAATAATACCAATAATAATAATATTTTTATATTAACATAACACCAAACATATTCCACAGCACTTCACAATTTAGAAGGGACTTGTGCAGACAATATAAGACAATACAGCATAACACAATTCAACAAATACAGAGATGTGAGAACCCTGCTTGCAAGTTTACAATCTATCAGAAAATAGCTATGGAATGCTATTACGTGCATGGAGGTGTGAAAACGAATGATAAAAGGGACCAGACTTGAGAGAACATGTTGTACGGGCAGAATAGAATTAGTTTGATAAGGTAGGTGACATGATAGGCTAGTCTAAAGAAATGCCTTTTAGGGCCAGCTTAAAACTGTGAGTATTGTGAATTAATTTAATTATTTTTGGTAGTGCATTCCAGAGAATTGATGGAACTCTGGGAAGTCTTGGAGGCGGGAGTGGGAGGTTCAAATTTTAGAGGATATCAGTCTTAGGTCATTAGTGGGACAATGGGAACGGGTAGGGTGATAGACTGATATGAGGAGGGAGACGTTGGACAGTGCATGACTGTGGAGGGATTTGTGGATGTGAGTGCTAAGTTTATATTGTACTCTGTAGCAGATGGACAACATGTAGGGATGAGCGTGTATCTGAATATTCGGACTCACTATACTCGCAACGAGTAGCTCCCGGTATCTAGAGATACACTGCGAAAGTATCCTAAAAGTTGTTGAAAATAATAAAATTACATACTCACCTGTCCGACACCTGCACCGTGACTGTCCCAGAAGACCTGCGATCACCGGACAAGGACCTGTGATTTCCAGCCAATCAGATGGCCGGTAGTAATCTGGCCAATCAGATGGCGACACGTCATAACCACGTGATCGCTAGCGGCCACCTGATTGGCCAGATTGCAAGGTCCTAGCTGCACTGCCATACTCTATAGATACACTGCGAAAGTATTCGGACTACTCGCTACTCCTGAGTACTCATAAGATACTCGGAGAGTAGCGAGTAGCCGAATACCGCTACTATTCGGCGAGTTCCGAATAGTAGCAAGTGTCCTCGCTCATCCCTAACAACCAGTGCAATGACTGGCACATGGTAGAAGCAACTGTGTAGAGGAATATGATCTTGGTTGCTGTATTCAGGATGGATTAGAGTGGGGAGAAGTTAGTAAGAAGGACACCAATTAAAGAGTTTCAAAAGTCAAGACAAGAATAAATGAAAGTGATAGTAAGAGTTTTTGCAGAGTTAACGGAAATAACAGGTTGAATTCTAGTAAGGTTTTTGAGACCTAGGGGACATGAGCAAGTGAGTGATCGGATGGAGAGTGTGAAGGGAAGATCTGAATCAAATATTACACCAAGCACTCTGCTGGGTAAGTAATTGTAGAATCACGCAAGCAAGTGGTAATATTGGATTGATGAAGATTAGCAGAGGAAGGAAACATGAGAGATTCAGTTTTTAACAGATTCATGGCTGCATTCACACACAGCGTTTTGGCTGTGTTTTGTGGGAATCCATGGTGCAGAAACTGATTCAATAAATTTTTATTGAACTTACAATAACAAATAAGCTGAATGGATAATTGTACAATTTGTTTGAAAAGGATACATTCCTACTATCTATCTAAGTATCAAAGTGTTTATTTCAACTTTGAAAGGAAGCATTTAGCACAGAGAGGGATGGTTATAATGCTAATAGGAAGGTGCAGGAACATGTATTGATAGGTTAGGTGGCTTTTAGGAGGTAACAGGTTCCCTTTAAATAAGCATGATAACTGAGGGTAATGTTCAAGATTCAAGTATCTATGGAACACAATATAAATGATCATTATCCTAATGGGAGCATAAACCTGCGTTGGGGATAAACAATCACAAAGATGATTACAACATAAATCATAGGGCTTTCAGTATACCCGTAAATCCTTAAGTCCATGTCCATGTCAAAGGAGGAGAGTTAAAAATAGACAACAACACCATGATTAAGCTTATTAGTTACTAGTATATAGCCGAGTTATACATCGTGGCTATAAGGGAGTAGACTCAAAGGACATTTTTATATAACAGACTGTGGACTCATGGAATATGGATTAGTAATCATCAGTTCATCTCAAAAGTTATGCAAAGGATTCATATTCTCGGTTGAGTCCCAAGGGTTCAAGAGTCTGTAAAGTGTGGATCCAGTAGGCCTCTCTTTGCTTCAGCCTCTGAATCCGATTTCTTCCCCTCCTTTGGAGTGGTACACTCTCAATTACTTGAAAGCATAACTGTGACACATTATGATTATGCTGAATGAAATGATGGGGAATGAGCAACAATGTTTGTTTGCCCCTAATGGTCAATTTATGCTAGGTGGTGTCTCCAACATACACGTGACCACACGGGCATTTGACAAGGTACATCACAAATGTTGAGTCACATGTAAAGAACCCTTTGATAGGGAACCGTTTTCCCATACGTGGATGTGTGAAAAACTCGCCCTTTATGGTGTTGTTACACATATTGCACTCCATGCACGGGAATGTTCCTTAACGAGGTGATTGGAAAGTCATTTCATGTGGTGTTTTCTTACTGGTGCCTATGTCTGCTCTTATTATGCTTTGTCTAATGTTGGGAGCTTTCTTGAGGCAAAACAATGGCTGGTTCCCAAATTCAGGGATGATCGGGTAACTGGATTGTAGTAGAGACCAGTGTTTTAAAATAAAACCCGGATTAGGGTGTTAAAAGGGTAATATGTTGATACAAATGGAATTCTTGGGCTCTGAGGATTAGCTCCGGCCTGTGTCTGTTGCTGGATACCCTTAGAAAGCTGTGTGGGGTATCCACGTTCCTCAAATTTGGTCGCCATTTTGGTGTGTCTTTCTGATCGTGTTGTGGAGTGAAATACGATTCGGTCAATCCGTACACGTTGAAATATGGGTAGGGATGTTTTCACATGACGACGGTTGCAGCTTTTGTAGTGTTGTAAGCTGTTCTTGTCTGTAGGTTTGACGTAGAGATCAGTCGACAGGGCGCCTGTGCGGTCACCATTGTGTCTAGGAAGTTTATTTGTTTTGTGTCACTGTGAATGGTGAACATGAGGTTTGGTATCATGGAGTTGATGTCACGGTTAAAATCATTAAGTTGTTCCTGATTGCCCTTCTAGATGATAAATATATCATCTATATAGCTGCGCCATACTAGAACATGGGCTGCTACAAGGGGATGGTTATAAATGTGATCATGTTCAAATTTGCCCATGAAGAGGTTTGCGTATGGGGGACCACATTGGACCCCATTGCTGTGCCTTGTTTTTGCATATATAATGTGTCCTCAAGGAGAAAATGCAAATAGAGTCTATGGAGCCGCGGTTAGGATTCTCAAACACAGGACTAGCCATATATCCCTCCAGGGAAGGACCCAGCCAAGGGGTGGCTCCTTGCAGAGAACACCATAACCACCATATTAAGTGGCCCTTTTAGTCAATATCCAACTCTTTTACAAGTTTAGAGATATGACAAGGGAATACCAAGGCCAGGTATCCATCAACAGACAGCTGTTTCGGGGTGTTGCCCCTCATCAATATGGAGTAGGATTCTGGCTAGGTGGGAGCAAGGCCTAGTAGACCAACATCACAAAGCATTCACTGATCTCAGGGAGACCAATCCAAGAAAACACTGCGGGCAGCTGGCTAAAGCGCTCAAACACTGGGTCCTTCCCTGGAGGGATATATGGCTAGTCCTATGTTTGAGACTCCTAACCAAGGCTCCAAAGACTCTATTTGCATATTCATAATTCCCAGGGGGCAATGCGTCTAGGAATTCACTGTGTTTGAGCGCTTTAGCCAGCTGCCCTCAGTGTTTTCTTGGACTGGTCTCCCTGAGATCAGTGAATGCTTTGTGATGTTCCTCAAAGAGAAAGAAATTTCTTTCTAAAACTATGTGTAGGAGACTAATGCAAAATTCTTTCTGGGCCGAAGTGAAGCATTCATGAAGGTCACGGAACCATTGGACAGCGGCAATCCCCATAGTGTGATTAGTGCTGGTGTAAAGGCTATTCACGTCCATGGTGACAATGAGACAATTGTCTGAGATACGACTTAACTCTCTAATGATTTTCAAGAAGGAATTGGTATCTGTAATGTATGATCTTAAACCCGGTACCAAGGGACTCAAGATTTTTTCCAGTACAATTGCTAGGGGTGACAGGATCGAGTCCATGGACGCCACTATGGGTCATCCCGGTGATCTTGTGAGATTTTTGTGAACCTTGGGTAGGGTGTAGAGTACTGGTGTGACTGGGTGCTTACTAATGAGGAAGTCTGCCAATTTCTGGTCAAATAACCCATTTCTTTGATAGTGTTTAACTGTTAGTTGGATTTCTTTTTGTATTTCAGGGGAAGGGTCCCTAGGAACAGGTTCATATGTGGATCTAGCTTACAACTGTGTATGTATTTCAGATATATATAGTAACTACTGTGGCTCCGCCTTTGTCGGCAGGTTTTATGACTATCCGTGGATTGTCTTTGAGGGGTTTTATGGCCCTTGACTCTTCTGGGGTTAGAATATGTTTTAGGTGAAGCTCCCCATCTGCGATCTGCCCCTGGATTTTTTGCATGCCCTGTGTGACCAGTGAAATGTAAGTCTCTATGGGGTGATATTTTGGGGGGAAATAGTATGAGCTGGGAATTGTTAGTCCCAGTTCTTTGAGGCTACGTACATTCAGATCACTAGTCGCCGTGTTGTTGGATGGATTTTGTGAGATGTGGGTCTTGACTCTCAGGGTCCTGTAAAAACGCCACAACTCCTGATCCAATTGAAAAGAGTTGAAGGGTGGAGTCGGGCTGAAGGACAATCCCTCCAGAAAGACTCCCAGTTCGGCAGGGAAGAGGTTATGAGTAGATAATGTAGACCAATTGCGACCTACCTGGGACCTGGTCACCATGCGTGAAGGACCCGTCCTGCCTCTTGCATCTCCCTGTCTTTTTCTTGATGGTCGTCTGCCTAAAAATGGCGGTGGTGGATATTGTGGAGGGTACTGAGGGTAGAGTGGGTACGGGTGACCATACTCGCTTACTGATCCGAATGAGGAATAATAGCCAGGTCGGTAAGATGTGGGTTCTGTAGATCGCCATCTGTATACTTGAATTTTCTCATAGTCCGCCTTATCTCTGTTGAACTTGGATTTCTTTCTTGCCTGTAGTTTTTTCCTGAACTCATTGTTAGCAGATATGGCTTTCTTTTTTGTTTTCTCAAAGTCAGTGCTGGTTAGTGTATCACGTAATTGGCCTTCTAGAGCTATGCTGCTCTGGCTGAGTGATTCTAGTTCATCATGCTGGTATTCAATTGTTAGAGGGATCATGTCTATTGAGCATTTGTTCAAAATGTTTTCGTATTTCTGGCAGTATAACTCGTTATCTGAAAGTAAAGTAGGGCGAAGTGTGACTCGTAGGCCACTCAGTATCCGTTGTGCTCTATGATACTCGGCCAAGGTTACATAATGCAGGTCAAGGGCTGTGTGCTTCTTGAGTTCCCTCTCGTAGCTTGTTGCCCGTGTCTCCTCTGGAGGAGTAGAAAGGAACTTGTTCGGTCTCCTTACTCTGGATAGCATTGTAGTCATCTGGTTATCATCATAAGAGAGTGTTTAAAAGGACATTGATCCGTGACACAGGTGGAGCTCTATCTAACAAATGTCTAGTATATAGAGTAGAGACAGGCTCACGTGTCTTATAGCTGGGTGCTCCAGCAAAAAGAAGTACAGTCTAGCAGGGTATCTAGGCACACCAAATCAGAAAAAATTGTAACTCCAAGTTTGTAGATGAAAAAAATGTGTCCTCTTTATTGCCACACAGTATTATTACACTGGTCCAACGTTTCAGCCGTCCTCGGCCTTTCAGAAGGTTCTATTGTACAAAGATTGTCAAAACATAATGACACAAGTATTAATACAATTTCCAAAGCAAAGACAATAAATTGTATGGGTGTCCATGTTCCTGTGCAGAATACCTACAAAAGTAATCGGTCCGTGATGGCGGTGGAGGCATGTGTGTGTATATCCCTTTAAGGATGCTATAATCACTGAATTGCAGAACTCAATATATACAATGGGACTCTACCTTGCACTTCTTAATTGGTTTTCAACCTTTGACCACACGGTGATTCTGGTAATGCTACTGTGACACAACCTTACACTTCTGTCATCACATTGCATATATTGAATTCTGCAATTCGGTGATTACAGCATCCTTAAAGGGATATACACTAACCGCCTGCTATATCATCCTAGAGATTTCACAATGCCTGCACGATCTCCAGGTCTTTTTTACTTCTCTAATCTTACACTGACTTGTTGTCTCTTAAAGGGTCATTGTACCTTCTACTCACACAAACCCTCTGAGACCTCGTCCCCAGTATAGACAATCCCTGAATAAAATACCACTTTGCACATTGAATAGAGTCAGTCCACCTTGTACACTCCATGCTCTTTTCCCCCACATTGAACCCGTTAGATCACCTTACTCTATCCTCCCAGCCCCATGCTTCACATCCATGTAACACAACACACGCACGTGCCTCCACCGCCATCACGGACCAATTACTTTTGTAGATATTCTGCACAAGAACATGGACACCCATACACATTATTGTATTTGCTTTGCAAATTGTATTAATACCTGTGACATTATGTTTTGACAGTCTTTGTATAATAGAACCTTGTGAATGGCCGAGGATGGCTGAAACGTTGGACTAGTGTAATAATACTGTGTGAAAAATAAAAAAGGCACTTTTTTCACCTGCAAACTTGTGGTTACAATTTTTTTCTGTTTTGGTGTGCCCAGATACCCTGCTAGACTGTACTTCTTTTTACTGGAGCACCCAGCTATAAGACACGTGAGCCTGTCTCTAATATATATACCAGCAGCAATGACACATACAGGAGGCTGAAAATGAGAGGGTTGGAGGTGCACCAGAGAGAGGGCTGGAGGCAGGGAGGACACCAGAAGCAGCAATGACACATACAGGAGGCTGAACAAGAGAGGACTGGAGGCGGGAAGGACACCATTAACAGTGATGGCTCATTACTGCGTAAGTCCCTCTGGACTCCTTATTCATAAACTTTATAATGTCTTTTTTTACAACATACAGGGGGGCTAGAGACGTGGGGGACCCCTTCCCTGAATGCAGCTGGCATGCTACATTCAGTACTGCATTCAGTTAGCATATCACCAGGGGGTTGACAGGTCCTCTTTAAACTTTTCTCAAATAAAATAGCAGGAAGGTCAGCGCCCAGTTCCGTAGACCAGGAATCTAGATGAGTTTTTCTTACTAATATATCATCTGAGTTAAAGTGGCAGTATATGAAACCAGTCTTCCACAGCACTGCACTCTTTGGACACCGCATCATATGAATGGTATTCTCCAGCAAGAAGAAGTCCAGCCCGCGTTTTATTATCAAATCTCAGATATTATGTCATATCTTAAGATCCGATGCACCAAGATAATATTTTTTGCTGAAGAATGGTAAAGGGAAGCAAATTGTTTGACCCATCAAGAATATTTGAGATTGATGTAATTTCTGCCGACTTCCAAGAGTCAAGCTTAACTTGAAATATGACCTAAGGACTCAAAAGGAATCCAGGTCAGTGGCAAGACCTGGAATGATTTTACCAATCTAGAAAGGGGTAGCCTCCAGGAACGAATAGTTGCCTTCTCAGTGACAGAGCCAAGTAACTTTTTCTTAGAGTCACATAGAAAAGCAACTATTTTTGACCTCAACGAGCTACTTTTGTCTGGAAAATTCTCCAAGTCCATCCAAGACGGTTTATTTTCTGCCTTCCACCAACATTGAGAAAGCTTAATGTTAGATGCATCACAATACGCGAGAAGGTTAGGTAACCCCAAACCTCCTCTCCTCTTATCCTTTTCCAGGATCCATCTGGCCACTATAGGCCTCTGTTTGCCACCTCTTCAACATAGTAAAGGGAATCGATCTGAAAAAGTAAAGAGGCTGTGGTAAAACACACATCTTATAAGAAAAGATTCTACCAAACCTGGACAAATCTAGCTTTGCGAAATGTAGCAGGTCCGATTAAATTGTTATATATATATATATATATATATATATATATATATATATATATATATAAATATATACTAGATGGTGGCCCGATTCTAACCTCTCGGGTAGTCTAGAATATGTATGTAGTTTATTTATGAGGATTTACAGTCATTTGAAAAAGTTTGGCCACCCCTCTTAATCTTACTCTTTTTTTTGTTTGAAATTGTTTTTTTTGCAACAGCTATTTCAGTGTGATATATGTGATAACTGATGGACACAGTAATATTTCAGGATTGAAATGAGGTTTATTGTACTAACTGAAAATGTGAAATATGCATTATTTCAAAAATTGACAGGTGCTAAAGTATGGGCACCCCATACTTTGGCACCTGTCATATTTTGAAATAATGCATATTTCACATTTTCGGTTAGCACAATAAACCTTATTTCAAACTTGAAATATTACTGTGTCCATCAATTATTACATATATCACACTGAAATAGCTGTTGCAAAAAAACAATTTTAAACAAAAAAAAAAAAGAGTAAGATTAAGAGGGGTGCCCAAACTTTTTTCATATGACTGTAACAATAATGCAAGGAGTACACGATATCTATCTATCACCTACCTATGTATCTATCGTCTATGTATTTTTTGGATATTTTATCTTTATAAACTAAGGTTCTTGGTACACATATTGGCCAATACCTGTTTGCCTGTTTGCCCATCAACCAGCTTCAAGGTGATTTTAGATCTGATGGGTCCCTATCCTACCTTGTCACTCTTTCCTTGGGCTCAGCTAAGCCTCCATTTTTACTATTTCTCAGTGGGAGGACTCACTTAAATCAAAGAAACAATGAGACATCATATACAGTGCTGACCACTGGCCCACCATATACAGTGCTAACCACTGAGCCACCATACAATGCTAACCACTGAGCCACCATACAATGCTAACCACTGAGCCACCATACAATGCTAACCACTGAGCCACCATACAATGCAAACCACTGAGAGACCTAAACAATGAACCACCATATACAGTGCTAACCACTGAGCCAGCATATACAGTGCTATCCACTGAGCCACATAAACAATGAGACATCATTTACAGTGCTGACCACTGACCCACCATATACAGTGCTAACCAATGAGCCACCTAAACAATGAGACATCATATTCAATGCTAACCACTGAGCCACCATATACAGTGCTAACCACTGAGCCACCATACAATGCTAACCACTGAGCCACCTAAACACTGAGCCATCATATACAGTGCTAACCACTGAGCCACCTAAACAATGATCCACCATATACAGTGCTAACCACTGAGCCACCTAAACACTGAGACATCATATACAGTGCTAACCACTGAGCCACCTAAACACTGAGCCATCATATACAGTGCTAACCACTGAACCACCATATACAGTGCTAACCACTGAGCCACCTAAACAATGAGCCACCCTATACAGTGCAAACCACTGAGCCACCTAAACAATGATCCACCATATACAGTGCTAACCACTGAGCCACCATATACAGTGCTAACCGCTGAGCCACCATATACAGTGCTAACCACTGAGCCACCTAAACACTGAGACATCATATACAGTGCTAACCACTGAACCACCATATACAGTGCTAACCACTGAGCCACCTAAACAATGAGATATCATATACAGTGCTAACCACTGAGCCACCTAAAAAATGAGACATCATATACAGTGCTAACCACTGAGCCACCATGCAATGCAAACCACTGAGCCACCATACAATGCTAACCACTAAGCCACTATACAATGCAAACCACTGAGCCACCATATACAGTGCTAACCACTGAGCCACCATACAATGCTAACCATTGTGCCACCATACAATGCTAACCACTGAGCCACCATACAATGCTAATCACTGAGCCACCATACAATGCTAACCACTGAGCCACCATACAATGTGAACCACTGAGCCACCTAAACACTGAGCCATCATATTCAGTGCTAACCACTGAGCCACCATATACAGTGCTAGCCACTGAGCCACCTAAACACTGAGACATCATATACAGTGCTAACAACTGAGCCACCTAAACACTGAGCCTTCATATACAGTGCTAACCACTGAGCCAACATATACAGTGCTAACCACACAGCCACCATAAAATGCTAACCACTGAGCCATCATACAATGCTAACCACTGAACCACCATACAATGCTAACCACTGAGCCACCTAAACACTGAACCATCATATACAGTGCTAACCACTGAGCCATCATACAATGCTCACCACTGAGCTACCATACAATGCTACCCACTGAGCCACCTAAACACTGACCCATCATATACAGTGCTAACCACTGAGCCACCATACAATGCTAACCACTGAGTACAGTGTATTTGAAATATGGCACCATTGCGCGCGCCACTATCCTGATTGGTCGGCACTGAACGCGGCGACCAATCAGAGGAGCGCATTCAAGCTGCGCGCCGCTTCTCTCATTGGTCGCCGCGTTCACCGCCGACCAATTAGAATAGTGGCGCGTGCTATGGCGCCATATTTCAAATACATTGAGTGCAGTGTATTTGAAATATAGCACGCGTCGCTATCCTGATTGGTCGGCGCTGAACGCGGCAACCAATCAGGATAGCGGCGCTCAACACGACGCCATATTTAAAATCTGAAGTCATGGGTGGATTTTACACATGGCGCCGTGGTGAGCATTGCTATGCTGATTGGCCGCCCGCGTTCATCGCCGACCAATCAGGATAGCGGTGCGTGCCATATTTCAAATACACTGTACTCAGTGTATTTGAAATATGGCGCCATAGCATGCGCCACTATTCTGATTGGTCGGCGGTGAACGCGGCGAACAATGAGAGAAGTGGCGCGTGGTTTGAATGCCGCTCCTCTGATTGGTCGCCGCATTAAGCGCCGACCAATCAGGATAGCAGAGCGCGCAATGGCACCATATTTCAAATACACTGCACTCAGCGACCAATCAGAGGAGCGGCATTTAAACCGCGCGCCGCTTCTCTCATTGGTCACCGCGTTAAGCGCCGACCAATGAGAGTAGCGGCGCGTGCCTGGCGCGAGCAGCTCCTCTGATTGGTTGACACTGAATGCGGCAACCAATCAGAGGAGCGACATTCAAACCGCGCTCCAAGCTGCCCTACTTCTCTGATTTGTGGCCGCGGCTGAGGCGACCAATCAAAAGAGTACTGCGGCTTGGCACGTGGTTTGAATGCCGCGAAGGGCTAGCTCGCCGCTGACCGGAATTTAGATCGGAGCTCAGCCGCGGCTACTGCAGCACAGAGGTCAGCTGTTTGCCAGCCGGGAAATGACCGGCTGAAGCCGGTCATCTCCCGGCTGGCTCGCCGCGGACCTCCGTGCTGCAGGTAGCCGAGGCTGAACTCCGGTTAGCGGCTCGCCAGCCAGTCGTCTCCCGGCTGGCTTGCGCGTGCTGGGTCCACCGTCTGCAGGACCATGTACACCTGCGGAAGCGGCGCTCACGCGTCGCTTCCGCAGGGCTGCAAATTGGTGCGAAATTTGAATGTTCAGCATGCACTATTTGCATACTCTGAGCTGAGCTGCCTCTGTGTGGTGCGCGATTTCGGCGACAGACACACTCAAAAAACCCTTAGACAATTATATAGTATATATCTGTTATGTTGACATCTATCAAGGAGGACAATAACTTAGTCATTTTTATTCTCAAATACTTCAAATTGTTGCTGTCCCAAAAAGGGTCTGTAACATTTTTTTAGATTTCCCAATAAATCATCATCTAAATGATAGTGTAATACCTGAGTTTTTGTCAGATTTTTCTTTATACTGCGAAACCCGGGAGAATTCCTCCAGAGAACAGAGCAGGGTACTCAAGGATGACAGGGGATTAGTAATAGTTAACAAGACATCGTCAGCAAACAACGAGATCTTGTATTGCTTGCTGTATAATTTCACACCCTCAATCTGCGGAACCATCCGAATTCTCTCAGCCAGAGGCTCTATGAATACGTCAAAGAGTATAGGTGAGAGAGGACATCCTTGACGAGTTCCATTTGATAGACAAAATTAGTCAGACAGAGTATTATTTGACAACACCCTTGCAGACAGAGAGATGTAAAGAGCTTTAAGAGAATTCAATATTGCTCCCCTGAATCCAAACCTGCCCAAAGCCTCAAAAAGAAACCCCCAGTGAACCCTGTCAAATGCCTTTTCAGCATTGAGGGAGATCACCAGGGTCGGAACCTTAGCTTAGTCAACGTGGGACAAGATATTGATCTCTAGTCTAGAAGCATCTGAGGTCCCTCTTCCCACCACAAAACCTGAGTCATCGACATGCAACACTTTATGGGAAATCGTCTGTAGACGAATAGCCATACATTTTGCTATGATCTTAAGGTCCGAGTTCAGATGTGAAATTGGTCTGTAATTTCCGACTACATCTTCTTCCCCCTTCCCCTTTGAAATCACAATAATAATAGCTTCCTGCATTTCTGCAGGAAGTGCAAATCCCTCTCCACCAGCAGAATTAATTAAAGATGTGAGGTAAGGTGACAAGACTTCTGAAAAGGACTGAAAATACTCATTTGGTAGTTCATCAGGACCTGGAGTTTTGTACTTCTTTAGTCTGGCTATGGTGTCCCTAATCTCAGTCTCAGTAAATGGGAAATTTAAGAATTCCAAATTTTCCGCAGATAATTAGGGAGATTAACCAAACTCAAAAAGGCTGTAATGTCATTAGAGGAAGGGCGATTTCCATAGGATTATCTTTTAAATTGTAATGGTTGATGTAATAATCCACAAAGATGTTGGAAATCTCCTTCAGACTCCTACAGACCTCACCATTGCCACTCTTCATTCGAAGAATTCTTGTTTTTGATCTAAGAACCTTAATCCTATTCGCAAAAAGCTTTGATTGTTTGTCCATAGCATGATAGAAGGTGGCCTTCAAAATTCGGACCATCTTATCAAATTCCGAGCTCAGTTAAGAATTCAGCTCAACACGTAGATTCAAAATATACCTCTGGACCATCAGTGACAGGAAATCTTTTTGTTTTTCCTCTGAAACTATTTTGAATAAAATAAAAATTTTAGTGTCTCTCCTAAGTCTGCAATTCAGTTGTATCAAGTGACCTCGAATGACAGACTTTTGAGCCAACCAAACTGTAGAAATAGACAGCTCAGAAGAGTCATTCTCACGAAAGTAACAATCCACAGACCTCCGAATCAGGTCTCTGTACTCAGGATGCGTAAACAAGTATGAATTTGCTCTCCAAATATAATGACCCTGACACCTCAGAAAAGATAGAATCTCAAACATCACTGGCGAATGGTCAGAATAGACCCTAGACAACATAGAAATTGAGTCAAACCTCAACAAGATGGGAATATTCGTGATCACCAGGTCTATTCTAGTAAACGAACAATGCACATCTGAGTGTACTCCACTGACGATGAATTTAGACAGTGAAATACATCATATAGTTCTTCTTTATCAAACCAGGGTTGTGTTTTAGTGTCACATTTGTAGTCCTACCCTTGCTAGAGGAGTCAAGACAACCATTCGGCACAGCATTAAAGTCTCCAAGAATGACCAAGGAGCCTTGCTTCACTGAAGTCACCATTCTCATCAATTTATTCAGAAAAGTAATTTGCCCCTTATTTAGAGCATATAAATTGACCAGAGTGAACTCAGAACCATCCAGTCTGCAAAAGAGAATCCAGAAACGTCCATCAGGGTCCTTAATAACTTCCAACTCCTCAAATTTAACAATTCCTCCAACCTAAATGACCATACCAGCTTGTTTTTTCTTATTAGAGGCCAAATATATGTGAAGATACTGTTTGTGGGAAAATCCTGGAGAACTCTCCAGAGCAAACTTCGTCTCCTGAAGGCCAGCCACCACAATGTTACATAGTAACAGAGTAACATAGTTTTTAAGGTTGAAGGAAGACCTTAAGTCCATCTAGTTCAACCCATAGCCTAACATGTTGAAGGGGAAGGCAAAAAAAAACGTGGCAACACTAAGCTCCACATTGGGGAAAAAAATTCCTCCCTGACTCCAGATACAGCAATCAGACTAGTTCCCTGGATCAACGCCCTATCAAAGAATCTAGTATATATAACTGGTAATATTATAGTTTTCAAGAAAGGCATCTAGTCCCTTCTTAAATGTTAGTAGTGACTCACTCATTACAACATCATGTGGCAACATCCATAGTCTCACTGCTCTTACAGAAAAGAACCCACGTCTGTGATTATGATTAAACATTCTTTCCCCCAGACATATAGGATGCCCCTTGTCCCTGTCTCAGGCCTAAGAGTAAAAAGATCATTAAAAAGGTATCTGTACTGTCCCCTCATATATTTATACATTATTATAAGATCACCCCTAAGCCTTCATTTTTCCAAGCTAAATAAGCCCAAGTTTAATAACCTGTCTTGGTATTGCAGACCCCTTAGTCCTCTAATAACCTTGGTCCCTCTTCTCTGCACTCACTCTAGTTCAGTAATGTCTTTCTTATACACCGGAGACCAGAATTGTACACAGCATTCTAAGTGTGGTCAAACTAGTGACTTGTCTGGAGGTAAAATTATATCCTCCTCATGAGCATCTATGCCTCTTTTAATACATCCCATTATTTTATTTGCCTTTGCAACAGCTGCCTGACACTGGGCACTAAATGTGAGTTTGTCATCTACCCATACACCCAGGTCTTTTTCAGTGACAGTTTTGCCCAGTGTTTTACAATTAAGCACATAATTATACTATGTTTTAATAGATCACGCCAAATCAGATATCTCTTGCACGGAGAATTGAGACTGTTCACATTAATAGAAATAAATCTATTAGCCATTATCAATCAGTCCAGTAATAGCAGGTTGAGATTCAAAAACAGAGCCACAGACGAGACAGAAGAAAATCTCCATGGTAATTTAATGTAGAGCTAACCCCGTTAGCCCTGAAGAAACTAAACCATGAAAAAAATAGAAAAAACTAAACTTAAAACTACTAAAAACACAGCCCATTCGTGGCAGAAGGGTTCAGAGGAACCGTTCAAAAGTCTTCTGCAGGGACTAATGATCTGGCCTACTGTGCCAAACGTTAGACCATTAGGAGGACTTGGTTAACAAAAAGGGCCACTAAGCCCATGATGAGATCTTGTTAATAACCTAAATGAAGTTTCAAAACCTTTTTCCTTATCCGTAATTGTACGGTAATTAGTTTATGGTCATAGGTAAAATTCAACGTAACTTTAGGACGCCCCAATGTATAAATAATGTTCTTGGCTCTGAGGATATTTGTAACAGGCTTTAAGGCCCTTCTCATCAGCATTGTATGCTTACAAATGTCTGCAAATAGTTTGATCTTATCATAAGATAAAGGTAAGCTATTATGAGTCCTTAAATAGTCGAGTAACAATTCTTTGGTTGTAGAAAAGGTAAAGGTGACCACAACATCTCTAGGTATATTTTCCTAGAGGTGAGGAGGTCTAGGATCTCTATGAACTCTCACTATATAGAGTTCAACCTCCGTCAATGAGGGGGATATTTGCATTCTTAAAGCTCTCAGATAGGGAATAATAACCTTGGCAACAATCTTCTCCGATACACCTCTAATCTTCAAATTACTTCACCTGTCCCTATCTTTCCTAGCTGCAAGTTTTTCAGAGAGATAGTTAACTTCTGTTTTCAATTTAATTTGTTCAGCCCAAAGATCCTCATTCACTCTTACTAGGTTAATAATAGCTTCTTCACTTTCCTTGACTTTGATATAAATATTAGCCTGGGAATGCCTAAGTTCTTCAAATTGTTGATTCATATCCTTTTTTTCATGAGTCCCTAAACCCCTCAAATAGGACAAAAAAAAGATAATCTCTCAGGAAATCATGTCCCACATTATTTCTTCAAATCCTCCGCTTCAGAGGACTACAACATTCTTGGAAGTCATCCCCCTGCCTCGATCTCTCCAAGAGACCACCACCAGAACAAAGTCCAGACTGAGTGGCCATTTCTTTACATTTGCTACTAAACTGGGACAAGTCCATAACAGACTGTGTCTCAGAGGGGGCACTACTCTCAACCAGTTTATCTTTCCTAATACTTTGTGTAAGGTTATTATTTGATTTAGTATGGCACTGGGAAGAAGACAGTTTGCCTATTGTTCTACTTTTAACATCCCGAACACCATGAAATACATGCTTAGCATGTTTATTGCTCGAGATAAATTTAGGCTTGGGAGGCATACGTTACACTCAGATTAGCCCAACTCACATAAAAATCTAAAGAATAATATGTATAAGTGTCAGACCATATAGGTCTGAAGTCTTAACTCAAACAATCAATTCCTAATGTACCTAATGCTTTGTTAATACTCACAAAGCAAAGTTTTTATAGCTTTCTCAAATAATATACAGATCAGCACAAATAGCCTTCCCTATAAAACACACCAACATGCACTCAGAAATCTATCTACAGTATATGATTTATACAACCTTTCCATAAAGGAGAATATGAGAGCTGAATTTATCAGAAAAAGGCTATAGTCCTATTTCAGCACTACAGTTATGCATTAACATGTATTCAATGTCTTGTAATCACCACTACCAATCCCATTAACATTGCATTACAATCCATGTAAGAGAAATCCATTCGATCATAAAGGGCAGTGCTGTGTACTCTGAGCACGAATCCATCATACCAGATGCATGCCAGACCACAGATCACTCTATAGTGCTTGTATATAAAAGCATTCATTTTTACAGTTTAGAATAACATATGCTTGTTCAGTCTAGGGAAGAAAACTTGCAAGGAAAGCCAGAATCTGCGTAGCTAGAGGTCGGTGGGGACCCGCCAATCCAAATGCTTTAAGTTCCTCCTGCTCCCGGTGGTTGTAAACAATTAGTATACAGCGTCACTCACAATGCAGCAGCACGGTCCAACACTGACAAGCGCTGAAGCTCCACAGCTTCCAGCGCTCTCCTTGGGGGAATGACATCAGTGTTTCATACAAGCTTAAGCTAGAGCGGGATAGTAGTGATGAGCGAGCAGTAAAATGCTCGGGTGCTTGATGTTCGGGTTGAGCATATCAATATGCTTAGGTGCTCGACCCGAGCACCAAGTCCAATGTTAACCTATGGTAAACCCAAGAATGTTTCTTGCGGCACCCCCTGCAGTCAGCATAAACCAAAGTATAAGAACAGTGCTCAAATGACATGGGAACAGCATGGGAAAGACCCCCTTTAAGCAGTTCTAACTCTCAGGTTAGTGCATTGAACAACGCTGTCTGAGTATTAGGAGCTGGAATATGCATCACTGTTGATGTGACAGCTGTTTAAATCTCCCGTGCCAACACCGCCAGGAGATCTCTCACCACTGAAAGATGAGAGTCTGCCGCCGACGGGTGATCAGCAGCGCCCACTGCTGATCTCCCGATGGTGGGTGCCGCTCATCTCCTGGCGGTGGGCGGTGCTCATCTCCTGGCTGTGGGCGCTGCTGATGTCCCGGCGGCGACAGCCGCTCATCTCCAGGTGGTGTCGGTGCAGGAGATTTAAACACAGCTTATCTGACAGCTGTTTAAATCTCCCACACCCACATCGAATAGGTGATGTCGGCGCGGGAGATTTAAACAGCTGTCAGACCAGCTGTGTTTAAATCTCCGGCGCCAAGACCGAATAGCGGATGTCGGCGCAGGCTATTTAAACACAGCTGATCTGACAGCTGTTTAAATCTCCCACGCTGTCACCGCTGGAAGATGAGTGGCACCCACTGCCCGAGATGAGCATCTCGCGGCAGTGGCAGCCGCTCATCTCCTGGCGACAGGCGCCGCTGATTTCCTGGCGGTGTCGGCGAGGTAGATTTAAATACATCTGATCTGAAAGCTGTTTAAATCTCCCATGCCAACACCGAATAGGTGATGCCTGGACAAGACATTTAAACAGCTGTCAGATAAGCTGTTGGTTTAAATCGCCAGCCGCTGGCACGTGCACAGCACTGTCAGGTCTAATATAGACCTAATGACGCTATGCGGCAAGTCAATCACTGTAATGCCACAACCAATATGGCTATGGATTTTCTGCACCAAAAATGGATCCTTACAAAATGCAGCAAAAACGCTGTGTGTGAATGTAGCCATATAGTAAGCAGTGAGGTCACCGCTTCCACAGTAACCGCTGTAGCTGTGGCAACGGTGAACTCGCTGCTTATTATATGACAGCAATGAGACCTGCATTTTCCTGCTTTATATAGCACAGGTCTCAGCACTGTCCATAGCAACAGCAGTACTATGGAAATGGTGACCATATGATGACATTGAGACCTGCGTTATAGTAAAGCGCAGATCTCAGCATTACCATATAGTAAGCGTTGCCATAGTAACCACTGATGCTATGGAGAGTGAGACCTGCACTTTACTGTTTAACTATAGTGGAGGTTCCAGCGCTATCATATGGCCACCATTGACATAGTAACCGCTGTTACTATGGAGAGCACTGACACCGATGCTTTACCGCTTTACTATAACGCAGGTCTCAGGGCTATCCATAGCAATAACAGTTACTATGGCAACGGTGACTATATGACAGCGCTGAGACCTGCGCTTTACCACTTTTCTGTAGTGCAGGTCTCGGTGCTGTCCACAGCAACAATGGTTACTATGGAAACAGTGACTTCACCGCTTACTGTATGACAGCGCTGAGACCTGAGCTTTACATCTTTTCTATAGCGCTGATCTGAGTGCAGTCATTCAGTGATCAGAGACCATGAGAACAGATGTGTTAATCCTCCCCATGGTCTCTGATGTAGCAGAGCTGAGTCTATTCAGGAAGAGAAGAAGAGGATCATGAAGGGGCCTGATGGTGGGGAAGGAGTAATAAAGATGGAATCACTGTGTTTCTGTTTTGTTTTATTTATAAAATTATTTTTCGCTTTGTTCTATCTATTTCACTATTTATTTGAAATTCTTAATGGCCGGGCTTAATACCAGCTGGCAATACAAATTTGGTGTTAACTCCTTATTACCCAGAGTGCCACTGACACCAGGGCCGCTGGAAGAGCCTGGTAAAGCACCTGGAAATGGTACTATGATGAATGCGCCTTTTTCAGGGGCTGCTGCAGGCTGCTATTCTTTAGCATGAGGGGCCCTAAAACAATGGGCCCTCACCCTGCTGAGATTACCTGCCGAGAATACCAGCCCTTATGCCTTGTTTTACCTTGGCTGACAAGTAAAATAATATTGAGCCCACACATTTTTTTGCCAGCCAAGGAAAATCTGAGGGTGGCAGCTTACAGCTATCTGCTTTCACTGGGCTAGACATAAAAAATACGGCGAAACCCATGCATTTTTCGAATTATTTATTTGTTTAACACCTTATGACAGCAGGTTGGTTGCCATACTCAAATGCGTATGGCAAACAAGCACAATCACCTTCCAGATTGTAGAAATTTAGTCTGATTGCAAAAACCAATTATAGAGGCGCTCTACAGAGTGTGAGCATCTGTCATTGACTGTTTGCCTGACAGTGCAGTGAATATGCAAGTAGCCGAATGGCCTGCCCTGGAAGTATTCAGCGGGAGACTGAGCTGACCTGGCAGTGATTTGATAGGAGCAAGGGATACTGAGCGACCCTGGAAGCAGCAGCAGGAGTCTGGTGAACCCGATCTACCTGTTCTTCTATCTATCAATCTTCACTAGGTTCTGTCACTTAGAGCAGACAGCTGTATGGCAGAACAGTAAGCAGACTGTGTACATCATGTCTGCTGACTGTTCCCATGCTGTTGGAGCACATTTTCAGTCATCTCTGCCTTTTTACAGACCTCTTTGCAGGGTCCAGCAGAAAATTACTTGCATTTCCCATTTACTTTCATTGCACTCGCTATTTAGAACAATTATGTGATTAATACGAGTATAGCGATTACGAATATTGTACATAATTTGAGATCAAATGCGTGAATCACAACATCCATCCCAATTTATCAATCAGCTAGTTTAGGTTAGGACAGCTTGTCTGGCTGATTGTTGCAATCTGATTATGAACCATAAGCTTATTTTAAATGAAAGGGGGCATTGCAGTGTGAAACATGTAATGACTATTGGTCTGCTCTCCTAATCTACATGTCTCACGTGTAATGTCACCTTTTATAAAGGTAAGCAATAAAGGAAGACGCTCATGCAGATCTATGTCCTGCCCAGAAATCATACCAGTCTGAGCACATAATAAGAGAAATGTGGTTATTTCTAGAATCAGATAATGGATTGCATATATCAAGGTATCATTTATTAAACTTTCTATGACCTATATGCTTATTGGGAGGGTAGAGTTCGGATAGATTCAATTTAACCCTTTCACAATCTATGATGCACCAATACTTTATGGTTTCCATGGACACTGCATGTTTTCAGGATTTTCCTTAGCATTGCACAAGGTGTTGGAATCATCACCTCTGCAGGTGATGAAATTACCAACTGTCCAATGCCAAGGAAATCCTGAAAACCTGCAATGTTTTCAGACCTTAATGACTGTAGTGGGCCACTGCTACCCTAGAAGTCACAATGGAGGTAGTCAGGGAAGCAAGAGTAATCCTTGAGCCCTTTCACCACAACAGCTGATCCTCCTGGACCCTATTGGGACCTGTACCCACGATGCGTTGTTTGATCTGCATCAAAACCTTCATGTCTATCCTGAGGCCAGAAAAGTCTATGACAGCTACTGTGCTCACATTGCATTATTCTTATTGCATCCTATCCTTATGATAGGTCATCAATGTCAGATTGGTGGAGGTATGAAACTCGACACACCAATCAATTGTTTTCAGTATCAGCCATGGCTGGAACTGCAAAATTACTGAGCAGCATTAGCACAGTTTAGTTCATTGTATATATATTGGCCACGGATAGGTACTGCACATTCGTTCCCTATTGATCTGACTATGGGGCAGATGTGTAGTACTTAGCCATGGCCTCTCTGTAGTAGACTGGCACGGATCTGTTCTGCACAGCCAAAAAATAGTGGAATAAAAACAGGGCTAGAACTAAAGTGAAACTTTGCAGTGGTGCAAGTTCATACTGGCCTCATAATTGAAAAAACAACAAAAAAAACAGCAAATACCCAAAAATGATAAAAGTTAAAATGCTAAAGGCCAGAAAGATAAATTAAGGTACTTGGTGACAAAGATATGATATAATAAATGCATAAGCTGTCCCACCAGAGACAAGTTGACCGTATTGGGACAGTCCCTGCCTAACAATAGTACTAATACCTTGCCATCTGTCAGTGAAGTGACAAGGACAGGATTAAGCAGAACCGGGCCAAAACAGAGCACCCCATACCATGGGACGCTACACATTATATCATGTCCAGCTCAGAGGTAGGCCACACCTATGTTTGCATGACTGCATCAAAACAATAGAAAATAGTGTCGTTCAAGCCGCTGTCAACACCAAGAACAGCTGATTGGCATGTTCATTCAGTGTCACAATAGTGGACAACCTCGACTAATTAAGAGATTTATTAGCAAATTGTAATTTATCAATAAGTTTGGTATATTTTTCTTTATACCTGCAAGCAAGGGAAGGAAAGATTTGGCAAGAAACAGTAACTTTTTGGACCCTCTATTTCATTAATAGTTCAGCAGCCATGAAAAACAGTTACACAGGCTAGATACAACTTATTACTGACCCTTTTGGGTCATTTTTTTTTTTTTCTAAATAATCACATTAGACCAGTAAATACATTGGTGGGGATACTGAAATCTAAAATGATAATTTCTAACTTTTGAATACTACGAGTAAGCATTTTATTTTTGTGCACTTCTTTCAACAAATGGTAGAATTATGATTTCCGAGTACACTTGAAGGGATGGACTCATTTGCATTTTTCATGGAAATGCAATTATGTTGTTTAATTGGGGTGGTAGAAATTATAAAACTATATAATTGATGCTTGTCTTTTCTCATGTAAAGATCATTACCGCTGAGAGGTTTTTTTGTACACTTAGAAAATACATCATCATACTGTTTGTGTGACATTCAATTTTCTGCATCTATAATTTAAAATCAAAAGGATTTTAGAGTAGACATTTGTTTGGCACAAATTTCCATATGGGCTAGTTTTAACTTCATTTGTTTAACCCCTTAGTGACCAACCCAATGTTGACCTTCATTACCAAGCTAAATTTTAGATCTGACCAGTGTTAACTTACAGAGACCAAAAGCCTTGCATTTTTTTAAAGTGTGATTACTTCTGTCTGCTTGTTGTGATGCCATTTTCCTGGTGATGAATTGAAAGTGCATGAAGTTGTCATGCTAGACCTTAATTTTCACCAAAATGCTTTTAAATAAAGGTGTGGTCATTTTATTAAAGACTGACAAAAGTTTTACATATACTATTTATTGATCATAAAATAGATTTTTTTAAAAAGTTGAAGTAATTAATTGTTTACAATGCCATAACTTAGTACTTTGCAGCATAACCTCTTGCTTTAATTACTGCATCACAGCGACAGGGCATTAAAGCCACTTGGATATTGAATAAATCTTGCGGGACCTTGCTCCATTCCATTTGCAAATCTGTAAACAATTTATTTTTATTGATATGGGTATGGGCCCCTACCCATATCCCTAAATCATCCCAAAGGTGCTCTATAGGGTTTAAATCACCTGATTGGATTTGCCATTGCAACAGGTGGACATTTTTCTTTGCTAATCAATTTTTGACTAAATTGGATGTGTACTGAGGATCATTGTCTTGCAGGAATTTCCAGCCCTTGCCTACTTTGGTTTTATGATGTGGCAGCATTAAATTTTCCACTATACCCTTGTACATAGTAGCGTTCGTATTTCCATCAATTCTATGCAGAGGGCCAATGGCAGATGCAGAAAAGATGCCTCAAACCATGGCATTGCCCCCACCATGTTTCACTGTAGCTTTTTGGTACCTTACTGTCACAGCTCAGTTTGAGTCTTGTGACAGCTCTGAGTCTGCTGGATTAAAATGTGCTTCATTTATTCCATGTCAGCAAGGGATAATGTCAGTTTTGACCTTGCTGGCAGCTCCAAACCTGTTTCAGTGTTTGCAACCTGATTGATTACCCCATCCACTTCCTATAAATAGTCACATGGCTCATCACATGATCCCGATGATAGAATTTCATTTCTTACACTGACTTTGTGAAGGAAGGACGTGCGTGCTGTAGCTGGATGTCTGGTTGGAGCAGTGTTGGTTGTAGCCTGTAGCTTTCTAGATTGTTTTGCATCTTTTTTGTTTTATTTGTGTGGGATCTTTCCAATCTTGTCCTGGCCCCCCTAGGTATAATATTAGAGGTAGCTGTGATAAGGGACAGTTAACACCTATTAGCTTGAGGGTCAGTCTAGAAGACCAAGTTCCTCAGTTAGTCATTACTAACTCATTACCACCCCAGGGCTAGGTCCTTCCCTGGAGGGATATCTGGCTAGTCCCGTGTTTGAGACTCTTAATCGAAGTTCCACGGACTCCATTTGCATTACTAAGTCTTGACATTTACATTATTATTAGTGATGAGCGAGTACGCTCTGCGCTGCTCAGTACTCGCACGAGTATCACTATACTCGGGCTACTCGGCGAGTACCGAGTAATCTCGCGATACTCGTGCTGTGCTCGTGGTCCTCATCCCTGCATGTTGGTGCTCTTTAGAGAGCCAGCCCACATGCAGGGATTGGCTGGCAGTCACTGCAATGCCACAGCCATGTTAGTTGTGGCATTGCAGTGATTGGCCGACCTGCACAGCGTGACCGAGCCTTTATAAGACCCGGCCACGATGTGCTCTGCAGACAGCCATCCAGACAGTGAGTGTAGGGAGAGTGTCTGCTGCTGCTTAGGGACAGATTTGCGGCCCTCATAGGTAGATCCGGAGCAGGGCTGCAAACTGCTGCTGACCACAACAGTCCTTCTCAGGACTAATCTAGGAGGATATAGGCAGGGTGATCCAGATCGGAGTCCAAGCTTTCCTGTGACCTGAACAGTCACCAGACTGTTATACTTAATAGCTGTATACAGGCAGGTTCTAAAATCCAACTTTCCTGTGACCTGAACAGTCACCAGACTGTTGTACTTAATAGCTTTATACAGGCAGGTTCTAAAATCCAACTTTCCTGTGACCTGAACAGTCACCAGACTGCTGTACTTGATAGCTTTATACAGGTTAGGGTCTAAAATCCAACTTTCCTGTGACCTGAACAGTCACCAGACTGTTATACTTAATAGCTGTATACAGGCAGGTTCTAAAATCCAACTTTCCTGTGACCTGAACAGTCACCAGACTGTTATACTTAATAGCTGTATACAGGCAGGTTCTAAAATCCAACTTTCCTGTGACCTGAACAGTCACCAGACTGTTGTACTTGATAGCTTTATACAGGTTAGGGTCTAAAATCCAACTTTCCTGTGACCTGAACAGTCACCAGACTGTTGTACTTAATAGGTTTATACAGGCAGGTTCTAAAATCTAACTTTCCTGTGACCTGAACAGTCACCAGACTGTTGTACTTGATAGCTTTATACAGGTTAGGGTCTAAAATCCAACTTTCCTGTGACCTGAACAGTCACCAGACTGTTGTACTTAATAGCTTTATACAGGCAGGTTCTAAAATCCAACTTTCCTGTGACCTGAACAGTCACCAGACTGTTGTACTTGATAGCTTTATACAGGTTAGGGTCTAAAATCCAACTTTCCTGTGACCTGAACAGTCACCAGACTGTTGTACTTAATAGGTTTATACAGGCAGGTTCTAAAATCTAACTTTCCTGTGACCTGAACAGTCACCAGACTGTTGTACTTGATAGCTTTATACAGGTTAGGGTCTAAAATCCAACTTTACTGTGACCTGAACAGTCACGAGATTGTTGTACTTAATAGCTTTATACAGGCAGGTTCTAAAATCCAACTTTCCTGTGACCTGAACAGTCACCAGACTGTTGTACTTAATAGCTTTATACAGGCAGGTTCTAAAATCCAACTTTCCTGTGACCTGAACAGTCACCAGACTGTTGTCGCTGTATACAGGCAAAATGCTCAAGGGCGTTGGCAAGGGTGTTGGCAAGGAACATGGAAGTGGACGTGATGGTGGTGCAGGCAGAGGCCGAGGTCATGTGCAAGCACTAATTTCGCAACAACAAAGTGCCACATCTACTCGCTCGCACGTCCTGTCCCAAATTCTTGGCCCCCGCAGCAGTACACCGCTCTTGAACCAAGACCAGTGTCAACAGGTTGTTACTTGGATAGCGGATAATGCTTCAAGTCAGATGGGCATCTCCACAAACACCCTGTCTTCCACACGGTCAAGTGTCAGTAGCCGTGATACTGCACCGCACATTTCCCAACCTGATCCTCCTTCCTACCACCAGGCCGAGTACACGTCCACAGACATTACTGATCCCACACTAGGACACTCGGAAGAGCTGTTCACGTATCCATTCGCAGAATCTGGCCTCTCGCCAGATCCTGTTGAAGTGGGTGATGAGATGGTATGTACTGATGCCCAAATATTTGAGCAGCCACGTTCTCATGAAGGGAACCTTGGCAACGTGTCTCAACAAGGGGTGGACGATGATGAGACACAATTGCCAGGAAGTGAGGAGGAGGATCAGGGTGCGGAAGAGGAAGACGACGTGGAGGATGATCCAGTAGCTGACCCAACCTGGCAGTAGGATATGCAGAGCAGTGTACAGGGGGAGGGAGGCGTAGCATCCCAACAGGCAGTAAGAAGCAGGGTCGTGTCCGCAGGCAGAAGGCAGGCAACCGTTCCCCGGAACAACAACACGACACAAGGTGCCTGTGCAAATGTTAGGTCTTCCCGAGTCTGGCAGTTTTTTAAGTTGGCTCCAGATGACTCTAAAAAGGCCATTTGCAACACCTGCCATGCCAGCATCAGCAGGGGTACGAAAACTAGCAGCCTGACCACCACCAGCATGATCAGGCACATGTCAGTCAAGCACCCGACTTTATGGGAAGTACAACCGAGTCGAGGAGGGGTGCTTGCTGATGTCACTGCTACGTCTTCGCATGTTGTGCGTGCGAACCAATCCCCTGTCCATGCGGGCCGCGAACAAGCCTCCGGCCCTGCACCTGACGTTGTCCATGCACAAATAACACCACCATCAAGCACATCCTTGTTCCAGCGCAGCGTTCAACTATCCATTCAGCAAACCTTTGAACGCAGGCGCAAATACGCTGCCAACGCCCCACATGCCACAGTCCTAAATTATCACATTTCGCGACTGCTTGCGCTAGAAATGTTACCTTTCCGGCTGGTGGAGACGAAAGCATTCCGCGACCTCATGGTGGCTGCAGTCCCACGTTACTCGGTCCCCAGCCGCCACTATTTCTTCAGATGTGCCATCCCCGCATTGCATAACCACGTGTCACAAAGCATCACACGTGCCCTGAACAACGCTGTTTCAGCCAAAGTCCACCTAACCACAGACACATGGACAAGTGCTTGTGGGCAAGGCCACTACATCTCCTTGACGGCACACTGGGTTAATATTGTGGAAGCTGGGACCCAGTCTGAGCGAGGGACGGAACACGTCCTTCCCACATCAAGGATTGCAGGCCCTACCTCAGTCATGGTTTCACCCAGACTCTACAGCTCCGGAATGTCATGCTCCTCAGCCTCCTCCTCCTCCTGCGCATCCTTATCCACTTTACCCTCCACACCAGTCGCAAGCTGGAAGCACTGCAGCACTGCCTCTGTGAAGCGGCAACAGGCTGTGCTGAAGCTAATATGCATAGGTGACAAACCCCACAATGCAGAAGAGGTGTGGACAGCTCTGAAACAGCAGGCAGATCACTGGCTCACACCTCTGAACCTAAAGCCAGGAAAGGTCGTGTGTGACAATGGCCGGAACCTGGTGGCAGCTTTGAGGCGAGGCCAGCTGACGCATGTTCCATGCGTGGCACATGTGCTCAACCTGGTGGTTCAGCGGTTTATAAAGTCATACCCAGAGCTGTCTGATCTACTGGTAAAAGTTTGCCGCCTGTCTGCACATTTTCGAAAGTCACCTGCTGCTTCAGCCGGCCTTGCCGGCTTTCAGCGCCGTTTGCGTCTTCCGACCCACAGACTGGTGTGTGATGTCCCCACGAGTTGGAATTTAACTCTGCACATGTTGGTCAGGATATGTGAGCAGAAGAGGGCAGTTGTTGAGTACCTGCATCACCTAAGCCGTCGGGAAATGGGTCAAACTCCACACATAACACCTGAGGAGTGGAGATGGATGTCGGACCTATGTACCGTCCTCCAAAACTTTGAGGACTCCACCAAGATGGTGAGCGGTGATGACGCCATTATTAGCGTCACCATACTGCTACTCTGCCTTCTAAAACGGTCTCTGCTGAAAAACAAAGAGGATGCGTTGCAGGCGGAGCGCGATGAGTTTGAGCAAGAAATAGTAGTGGGTGTGGGTGATAACACACAGCCCAGCCTCATCTCATCAGAACGTGCAGTGGAAGACTATGACGAGGAGGAGGCGGAGAATGAAGACATAAAGCAACTCTCTGGCCAAATTGAGGATATGCCATGCACACCAGTCATACCCTCACTTCAGCGTGGCTGGCCAGAGGACAAGGGAGATGAGGAGGAGGAGGAGGAGGACAGCATGTTCAGTCATCGTGTTGGTCTGGATACTGAAGTGATGGCTGTTAAGAGTCTGGCGTACATGGCTGACTTTATGGTAAGCTGCCTGGCTCGTGACCCTCGCGTTCAGAACATCTTGGCCGACAATCAGTACTGGTTGGCAACACTCTTAGACCCAGGCTACAAGGAGAACTTTATGTCTCACATTCCTGAGGCAGAGAGGTCAGCCAAAATGCAGCAGTTCCAGAAGGCCATAGTCACGGAAGTAGGCAAAGCATTCCCCTCACAAAACGCTAGCGGCATAGGTCAGGAATCGGTGGACAACCAAGGCGTACGGCCGAGAGGGGCACAAGTCCAATCCGCCAGAGGTAGGGGAACAGTCTTTACGATGTGGGCCAGTTTTCTCAGCCCCTCACGTACCACAGCCTCTGAGGTGCGGGGTAGTGCCACAAGAAATGCTAAGTTTGGCCAGATGCTGAAGGAGTACCTTGCAGATCGAACAACTGTACTGCGACATTCCTCTGTGCCTTACAATTATTGGGTCTCCAAGCTGGACACGTGGCATGAATTGGCTCTGTATGCCTTGGAAGTCCTGGCCTGCCCTGCTGCTAGCGTTTTGTCAGAGCGTGTTTTCAGTGCCGCAGGTGGGATCATTACTGATAAACGCACCCGCCTGTCAACTGAAAATGCTGACAGGCTGACTCTGATCAAGATGAACAAGGGTTGGATTGGGCCAGACTTCACCACACCACCAACAAATGACAGCGGAATTTAAATTTTGTTCTGTGAATTTGCCATGTACCTCCACTCACCCATGGGTACACACTTCTGGACTTTGGCTAATCGCTGGACTGCTCCTCCTTCTCCTCATGTGCCACCATGATGACTGTTACAATAGTTAGGCAGTTGTTTCAGGTATACCCCCAGTGGTACATTTTTTCGCTCATTCTTTTAGAATGGGCATTACAATGACAGGAGGCCCACTCCTTTTCAATGGGAAAAATGTTTTGAGGCCCTCCTGCACGTCTCTATCCAGGGACAATGTGGAGCCTCCCAATTTTTGTCTGCCCTGCCAAAGGGCTATACTACAATACACCCACTCCAGGTTTACAGGCCCTCATGCATGTCTGTATGCATGGGTCATTGTTGAACCTCCCAATTTTTGTCTGCCCTGCCAAAGGGCTATACTCCAATACACCCACTTCAGGTTTACAGGCCCTACTGCACGTCTCTATCCAGGGACAATGTGGAGCCTCCCAATTTTTGTCTGCCCTGCCAAAGGGCTATACTCCAATACACCCACTCCAGGTTTACAGGCACTCGTGCATGTCTGTATGCATGGGTCATTGTTTAACCTCCCAATTTTTGGCTGCCCTGCCAAAGGGCTATACTACAATACACCCACTTCCTTACAATGGGCACTTCAAGTTTACAGGCCCTCATGCACGTCTCTATCCAGGGGCATTGGTGAACCTCCCAATTTTGGACTGCCCTTGCAAAGGAAAATACTACAATAGACCCAGTTCCTCAAAATGGGCACAATATTTCAAGACAGGGCTTCATGTACGTCTCTTCTCAGGGTCATCGAAGTGCTGCACAATGTTTTCACGTAAAATGTTTCATGTAATCACAAAAAGTAACATACACCAGCTGTATCTCACTATTGGTATGTGCCCTTAACATTTCCACCCTGAATATTCATTTTGGTGTCATTTTGGAAGGTTTTCTGGTGACTCCGTAAAATTGGCGTGAAACTCGAACAACATTGTTCACAGCTGTGACTTTTGAGTGAGAAATGCTTCCAGGGGTCTTCCCCATGGTGTTGCCATGCCATTTCAGCACTCCTCTGAGACTTTTGTGACATTTTTTCTACATGCTGCCGGCAGTCATTTAATAAAAATACTCGTGTCTCCCATAGGATAACATTGGGCTCGGTGCTCGGGCCGAGTACACGAGTATCTTGGGATGCTCGGCCCGAGCTTCGAGCTTCGAGCACCCGAGCATTTTAGCTCATCACTAATTATTATGTTTTCCAGTTGGGTGGTATATATAGTATTTGCCATCATTACAAACAGACTGAGATTGGATTAATATAACCAACACCTTAGACCAATGTGTATCTTTCCATTGGCTGTGTTCTTTGGCAAACTTAAGTTGGAGCTCCATTTTTTGCGAAAATGAAATAATTCTTGACAGAAACTTGTGCATTTAATCCTACTGTGCTTGGCTGTCGCACCACAGTTTGGCAACTCACTTTGACCCCATAATCTTTATTCATTTGACACTTGATTTTGAGAACAGTTGAATTCCATAGCTATCACTTTTTAGCTTTAACTTGACTACTCTTCCAGAGTAATAATCTTCCGGATATCTGGTGATAAATTTGGCTTTGTCTTTGCTATGTTTTAACTAATATTAAAGTACTTTCCCCAAACACATTTGGCAATTTCAAAACTGACATGAACATTGCAGATTCAGCTCATGATTGGAAACTAAAGCAATTTCCTA
The DNA here is from genome assembly GCA_033576535.1 of Allobates femoralis. Lineage (NCBI taxonomy): Eukaryota > Metazoa > Chordata > Amphibia > Anura > Aromobatidae > Allobates > Allobates femoralis. Next base: position 162,998,963 of record JARQOC010000001.1, read on the forward strand.
AAAATTCAGCGAACACTGCTTTATTCGGGAGAAAAGTTTGAAATGTTAAAATGGCCCTAAAAATTTCCTTCAAGGTTTGTGATTGAAATGCTCACTGGACGACCCGGTGGCTGAGAACATCCCTAATCTAAGGTTGTGTTTTTCACAGCCATCGGGTCTTCCGATTTCTTTCAACCTGTAGAATTTAATGGAGCTTTAAAAGAAGGTTTTTAAGCTTCCTTGAGCTTGCAGGTGTGAAGGTGTGAACTTTTGAACAGTGCAAGATGTTGGAGCAGCTGTGAAATCCAGAAACATTAAAATCTCCATTAAACATTCCTTTAGGAGAGCTTTTGATTTCTTAATTTTTTAAAAATTAATATTATAATCTGTAATAACTTGTTTACAGAGCAAACCTTTATTGATGCAGAGGGTCAGCAGCGAGTGAGGCCACCTCTTCTACACTTTCCTGTATTATTACATTATACCAGTGATTGTCTGCTGTCTCTAACATCATGTCCTCTTGCTACCTTAAATGGAATCTGTCAAAAACTGAACTTCTGGTGTTTCCTCCCTCTACTAATCTTCTGAAAACTAATATTGCCATTTCTGTTGTCTGCTGTCTTGGGGTTATATTTGACTCACATCTCTCCTTCACTCCCCATATCTGATGACTCACTTGGATCACCAAAAATATCTCAAGAATTTAAAATTTTCTTACCATTGTCTCTGCAAAAACTCTGTCGCCCTCATACATTCTTATCTGGAATATTGTAATTCTCTACTAATTAGTCTCCTTCTTACTAAACCCTCTCCTCTCCAATTCATCCAGAATGCGGTAGCCAAGATCATATTCCTCTCTAACTGCTTCACCGATGCCTGTATCCTGTACCAGTCAGTGCACTGGTTGCCCATCCAATACAGAGTACAATATAAAATTAACACTCTCACCCACAAAGCCCTCCGTAGTTGTGCACTGCGTTACATCTACTCCCTTATCTCGGTCTAACGCCCTACACAAGCTCTTCATTCTGCAAATTACTAGAGATGAGCGAGTACTAAAATGCTCGGGTGCTCGAAGCTCGTGCCGAGCATCCCAAGATACTCATGTACTTGGCCCGAGCACCGAGCCCAATGTTATCCTATGGGAGACCCGAGTTTTTTTCTGGCATGACCCCCGGCAGCATGGATAAACCCTAAAAATGTCACAAAAGTATCAGAACAGTGCTGAAATGACATGGAAACAGCATGGGGAAGACGGACCCCTGTAAGCATTTCTGACTCCAAGGTCACTGCTGTGAACAATGTTGTCAGAGTATTACGCCACTTTTACGGACTGTCAAGAAAACGTTACAAAATGAGGCCAAAATGGATTTTCCTGGAGAAAATATTAAGGGCTCATACCCACTTGTGAGACAGAGTTAGTGTATGTTAGTTTTTTGGATTACATGAAAGATTTTTAAAAAAAATTGTGTGGCACTCCAATGCCCCTGGGAAGAGACGTACATGAAGGCCTCTTTAAATAATGTGCCCATTTTCAGGAAGTGGGTCTTTTGTAGTATTGCCCTTTGGCAGGGCAGCCAAAAATTGGGAGGCACCCCAATGCCCCTGGATAGAGATGTGCATGAGGGCCTCTTTAAATATTGTGCCCATTTTAAGGAACTTTGTCTTTTGTAGTATTGCCCTAGGCAGGGCAGGGCAGCCAAAAAGTGGGAGGCACCCCAATGCTCCTGGATAGAGATGTGCATGAGGGCCTCTTTAAATATTGTGCCCATTTTAAGGAAGTGGGTCTTTTGTAGTATTGCCCTTTGACAGGGCAGCCAAAAATTGTGTGGCACTCTTATGCTCCTGGATAGAGCCGTGCATGAGGGCCTCTTTAAATAATGTGCCCATTTTAAGGAAGTGGGTCTTTTGTAGTATTGCCCTTTGGCAGGGCAGCCAAAAATTAGGAAGCACCCCAATGCCCCTTTAAAGAAACATGGAGGAGAGCCTCTAAATATTGTTCCCATTACAAAGGAGCGGGTCTCCTGTACTTGTAATGCCCATTCTGTAAGCATGGACTAAAACATTTACCCCTGGGGGGTATACATGAAACTACTGCCTAACTTTTGAACGGTTAGGGTCATCATCATAAATATGATGTAAAAAAAAATATGCTTTCTTGGCATCATGAACCGCAGTCGCACTGATCATATGATGGTGGCAGATGAGGAGAAGGAGGAGCAGTACAGCAAGTAGCCAACGTCATGAAGTGTGTACCCATGTGTGGGTGTGCGGAGGTGCATGGCAATTTACAGGCACAAAATTTAAATTCCGATATCATTTGGTGGTGGTGTGGTGAAGTCAGGCACCCAATCCAACCCTTGTTCATCTTGATCAGAGTCAGCCTGTCAGCAATTGACAGGCGGGTGCGTTTATCAGTAATGATTCCACCTGCGGCACTAAAAACACGCTCTCTCAAAACGCTAGCGGCAGGGCAGGCCAGGACTTCCAAGGCGTAGAGAGCCAATTCCTGCCACATGTCCAGCTTGGATACAAAATAATTATAAGACACAGAGGAACCTAGGAGCACTTTTGTACGGTCGGCAAGGTACTCCCTCAGCATCTTGGCAAACTTTGCAGTCCTTGTGACACTACCCCGCACCTCAGGGCCTGTAGTACGGGAGGAGCTGAGAAAGTGTCCCAGATCTTTGAGAGTGTTCCCCTACTTCTGCTGGATTGGACTTGTGCCTCTCTCGGCCGGACGCCTTGGTTGTCCACCGAATCGTGACCTCTGCCGCTAGTATTTTCAGAAGGGAATTTTTGGACTAATTCCGTGACTATGGCCTTTTGGTACTGCAGCATTTTTGTAGACCTCTCCGCCTCGGGAATAAGAGAAATAAAGTTCTCCTTGTTGCGTGGGTCTAAAAGTGTCACCAACCAGTAATGAGTGTCAAGATGTTGATATTGCGAGGGTCACGAGACAGGCAGCGTAGCATAAAGTCAGCCATGTGCGTCAGACTGTTAACAGGCAAGACTTCTGGGTCCTCACCAACAGCATGACTGTCCATGCTGGCCTCATCATCCTCCCCCTCCTCTCCCCTGTCCTCTGGCCATCCACGCTGAACTGACGGTATGACGGTTGTGCATGTATTACAGTCAATTCCCCATGAGAGTAGCTCTATTTCTTCATCCTCCTCGTCATAGTCCTCCAATGCATGTTGGGATGAGATGAGGCTGGGCTGTGTGTAATCACCCAGTACGGTTTCTTGCTCCAACTCATCATGCTCCGCCTGCAATGCATCGTCTTTGATTTTGAGCAGAGAACGTTTTAGAAGACAGAGAAGCGGGATGGTGATGCTAATAATGGCGTTATCGCCGCTCACCTTCTTGGTGGAGTCCTCAAAGTTTTGGAGGACAGTACATATGTCGGACATCCATGTCCACTCCTGAAGTCTTATCTGTGGAGTTTGAACCGTATACCGATGGCCTAGTTGATGCTGGTAGTCAACAACTGCCCTCTTCTGCTCACAAATCCTGACCATCATGTGCAGTGTGGATTTACAACGCGTGAGGACATCACACACCAGTCTGTGAGCCGGAAGCTGCAAACGCCGTTGAAAGCCGGCAAGGGCAGCAGAAGCAGTAGGTGACTTTCTAAAATGAGCGTACTTTGACGAGCAGATCCGACAGCTCCGGGCAGGATTTAAGAAACCACTGAACCATGAGGTTGAGCACATGGGCCACGCATGGAACATGTGTCAGATCGCCTTGCCTCAGAGCCGCCACAAGGTTCCGGCCATTGTCACACACGACCATGCCTGGCTGTAGGTTCAGCGGTGTGAGCCAGTGATCTGCCTGCTGTGTCAGACCTGTCCACAACTCTTCAGCATTGTGGGGTTTGTCACCTACGCATATTAGCTTCAGCACAGCCTCTTGCCGCTTAGCCGAGGCAGTGCTGCAGTGATTCCAGCTTGGGACTGGTGTGGACGGTGAAGTGGAGGAGGAGGAGGAGGCTGAGGAGCATGACATTCCGGAGCTGTACACTGTGGGTGAAACCCTGACTGAGTTAGGACCGGCAATCCTTGGTGTCGGAAGGACGTCCCAAGCTCAGACTGGGTCCCGGCTTCCAGAATATTAACCCAGTGTGCCATCAGCGAGATGTGCCGGCCCTGCCCACAAGCACTTGTTCACATGTCCGTGGTTAGGTGGACTTAGCCTGAAACTGCGTTGTTAAGGGCACGTATGATGTTTTGTGACACATTCTTATGTAATGCGGGGATGGCACATCGGGAGAAATAGTGGCGGCTGGGGACCGAGTAACGTGGGACAGCAGCCACCATCAGGTCACGGAATGCTTCCGTCTCCACTAGCCTAAAAGGCAACATTTCCATCGCAAGCAGTCGCGAAATGTGTGCATTTAGAACTGTGGCATGTGGGGCATTGGCAGCGTATTTGCGCCTGCTTTCCAAAGATTGGTGTATGGATAACTGACTGCTGCGCTGGGACAAAGACGTGGTTGATGATGGTGCTATTTCTGCTTGTGCAACTACAGGTAAAGGACAGGAGGCATCTTCCCATGCAGTATGGACAGGGGATTGGCTTGCACGCACAACATTGGAAGACTCAGCGGTGTCACCCGCAGACACTGCTCCTGGACTCTGGTGTACATCCCACAAAGTTGGGTGCTTTGCTGACATGTGCCTGATCATGCTGGTGGTGGTCAGGCTGCTAGTTTTGCTACCCCTGCTGATGCTGGCATGGCAGGTGTTGCAAATGGCCTTTTTGGAATTATCTGCAGACAACTTAACAAACAGCCAGACTCAGGAAGACCTAACAGTTGTATTGGCAACTTCTGCCATGTTGTTGTTCCGGGGAACGGTTGCCTGCCTTCTGCCTGCGGACACCACCCTGCTTCTTCCAGCCTGTTGTGATGCTACGCCTAACTTCCCCTGTGCACTGCTATCCTCGCTCTGCATGTCCTCCTGCCAGGTTGGGTCAGTTACTGGATCATCCACCACGTGGTCTTCCACTCCCGCACCCTGGTCCTCCTCCTGACTTTCTGGCAATTGTGTCTCATTGTCGTCCACCTCTTGTTGAGACACGTTCCCACTGTTGCCCTACGTAAGACTGTGGCTGCTCAAATATTTGTGCATTGGTACATACGATCTCCTTATGACCCACTTCAACTGGAGCTGGCGAAAGGCCAGAATCTAAGAATGGATAAGTGAACAGCTCTTCAGAGTGTCCAAGTGTGGGATCAGTTATGTCCAGGGCCGGGCACTCGGCATGGTGGGAGGAAGGAGGATCAGGGTGTGGAATGTGGTCCAGTCTCACGGCTACTGACACTTGACCGTGTGGAAGACAGGGTATTTGTGGTGGTGCCAAACTGACTGGAAGCATTATCTGCTATCCAAGTAACAACCTGTTGACATTGGTGTTGGTTTAATAGTGGTGTACTGCTGCGGTCCCCTAGAAATTGGAACAGGAAGGTCGAACGATATGATGTGGGCGTTTGTCGTGGCGCAATTTGAGCTTGCACACAGTCTCAGCCTATGCCTGAACCACCATCACGTCCTGTTCCTTGTCCCTTGCCACCGACCTTGCGCATTTTCAATGTTGTACTGCCTGTATACAGCTAAATGAAGGCGTCCAAAAAATGGTTTTTAGCTGCACACTGAGATTACGGATTAGACCGGTTTAATGCCGGCAGCTGGAACGGTCAGACACAAACGCTGATGCATATACCGTGTTTTGGCATATACTACTTGGAGCTACAAGCCACTCCTGCCGCACTAAAATGGTAAATGAATGCAGACAAGAGTTGGTTTTTAGCTGCCCACTGAGATTACAGATTAGAGCGGTTTAATCCCGGCAGCTGGAATGGTCAGACACAAACACTGACGCGTATACCGTGTTTTGCCGTATACTACTTCGAGCTACAAGCCACTCCTGCCGCACAAAATAGGTAAATTAATGCAGACAAGAGTTGGTTTTTAGCTGGACACTGAGATTACAGATTAGAGGTTAAATCCCAGCAAGTCGACCGGTCAGACACAAACGTTGACGAGAATACAGAGTGTTTTGGCGTATACTACTTGGAGCTACAAGCCACTCCTGCTGCACAAAAATGGTAAATGAATGCAGACAAGAGTTGGTTTTTAGCTGGACAATGAGATTACAGATTAGAGGTTAAATCCCAACAGGTTTACCGGTCAGACACAAACGCTGACGAGAATACAGAGTGTTTTGGCGTATACTAATTTCCACTACAACCCCCTCCTGCCGCACAAAAATGGTAAATGAATGCAGACAAGAGTTGGTTTTTAGCTGGACACTGAGATTACAGATTAAAGGTTAAATCCCAGCAGGTGTACCAGTCAGACACAAACGCTGACGAGAATACAGAGTGTTTTGACGTATACCAATTTCCACTACAACCCCCTCCTGCCACACAAAAATGGTAAATTAATGCAGACAAGAGTTGGTTTTTAGCTGGACACTGAGATTACAGATTAAAGGTTAAATCCCAGCAGGTGTACCAGTCAGACACAAACGCTGACGAGAATACAGAGTGTTTTGGCGTATACCAATTTCCACTACAACCCCCTCCTGCCACACAAAAATGGTAAATTAATGCAGACAAGAGTTGGTTTTTAGATGGACACTGAGATTACAGATTAGAGGTTAAATTCCAGCAGGTGTACCGGTCAGACACAAACGCTGACGAGAATACAGAGTGTTTTGGCGTATACTAATTTCCACTACAACCCCCTCCTGCTGCACAAAAATGGTAAATTAATGCAGACAAGAGTTGGTTTTTAGCTGGACACTGAGGTTACAGATTAGAGGTTAAATCCCAGCAGGTGTACCAGTCAAACTCAAACGCTGATGACAATACAGAGTGTTTTGGCGTATACTAATTTCCACTACAAGCCACTCCTGCCTATAGAGAGCTAAACTAATCCCTAAAAGCACTGTTTTGGAATGGATGAGATTTCCAGCCTGTCCACCAGCCCCAGATGTGATGCAGGCTGGTATACTGTCACAACAAAGTTTGCTATATACCCTGCCTCCTTGTCTGTATACAGTTCTATTAGTCCTCAGAAGGACTGTTGTGGTAATTAGATTAACAGCCCTGCTCCTACACTAGCTGAAAGGCCACAAATCTGTACCTCAATCAGCAGCACCTCTCCCTGCACTGCCTGTCTGTGGAGCAGAGTGACGAGCTCAGCGTGGTCAGGTCTTATAAAGACTTGATCACGCTGTGCGGCCAGCCAATCACTGTAAAGCCACAACCAACATGGCTGTGGCTTTACAGTGGCTGTTAGCCAATCCATGCATGCGGGCTGGCTCTGTAAAGAGCGCCAACATGCAGGGAGGTGGGCCCCAAGCATAGCAAGAGTATCGCGGGATTACTCGGTACTCGCCGAGTACCCTGAGTACCGAGATATTCGTGCGAGTACCGAGTAGTGACAAGCATACTTGCTCATCCCTACAAATTACCTAAAACTGACATCATCTATAATCCGAACCCCTGTTTCCAGTCTCTAAGACTTCTCGTGAGCAGCAACAATTCTCTAGGTTGTTCTTTGAAGTCCATTCCAATTAATTCCAAATACCCATAGGTTTAAGCTGGCCCTAAAAATGCATTTCTTTAGCCTAGCCTATCACGTCACCTTACTTATCTATCTATTCTCATTCTGCTCTTTTCCAAATCTGGCCTCTTGGGTCATCTGTTTATAATGAGGTAGGGAACTCCAGGCCTCAATACAAAGTGGTTCGGAATATGTTGGTGTTATATAAATAACATTTATTAATATTAATATTATTATTATTATTATTATTATTATTATTATGTTACAGCCAAGATCTTTACATGTTTTGGGGAGATTTTCCACCAACTCTTCATAGTAATATGCTCTTGTGTTTCCAAAAAATTAAATACTACCAAGGCAAATGCTACCCATACAGCCTTTTCCTTGGTCTGTAACGAATGGAGAAACTTTTCATCTTGAACAAGCTTAAGAATCTGAGATCCAACAAAGATTACTTACTTTATATTTTCATCATTCAACCTTGGAAATGTATCAATGAGATGCTTGAATGCTTTTGCATTTTTATCTATTGCCTTTACAAAGTTCTTCACCAGGCCCAACATGATACACACTAATGGTAATAACATCGTATGTAGGTTAACACGTGCTGGATGCAGGACATTTTTACTCCCCCGCAGCAGTGAGTATTGGAAACTCCAATCTCTTTTATAGTAATGATATCTGTGTAAGGGTGCTTTCACAGTGGCGGTTTTGCCCAGATCCGGCGGATACGGACAAAAAACCACATCTGCCGCAAGTGCCGCCTAACTGCGACACTTGCAGCACACTTGCGGCAAGCCCCATGCATTGTCTATGGGGCTTGCAGTAAGTGTGTGGCACACGGCAAGTGCGGTTTTGGCAGTTGCGGCCGCGAAAAGAAAACGCGGTCAGCGGTGTTTTTTTTCACGGCTGCATCAGCCACAACTGTCGAAACCGCACTTGCCGCGTCTGCCGCACACTTACTGCAAGCCCCATAGACAATGCATGGGGCTTGCCGCAAGTGTGCCGCACCTGCGGCAGATGCGTTTTTTTGTTCGGATCCAGCCAAAAATGCCAGTGTGAAAGCACCCTAACTTGAGTACTGATGAGATGACTGGACTGAAGGCCAGCAACAGCAATATGCCAGAAACACATAGTACAAGCTTTAACACTTATGAACACCCTCAAGGGCTGGGATACTCTTGACCTGCTCCCACAAAAGGGAGGTGTACTTTTGTACAGCTCTTTCCAGGTGCTAATATGGTGGCTGAGCATTTTGGCCACAGGTTGGTCAAACACAACAGTAAACCATATAGGTAAGGCAGTGGAGGCTCTCACTAATAAGCATAGAAAGTTAGGGATAATAAGTCACAACATAGGCACAAATAATTACAGCCATGGATTAACTACAGAAACACACACCAACCATCCTCTGAAGCAAAACGGAAAAATCAGAGGTGAAAAAAAAGATATGGCGGGTTTAAAACATCCCTCTCATGGATCACCTGACACCCCTGAGGAAACACCCAATCTCCACCCTCTTTTCAGAGAGAAAGATGGAGGGGCGAGGATTGTGGAGAGGAAGGAACCTCCCACAACATACTTTAGGAAAGAGGTAGAGTGCCTTTATGTCTTCTGACAACCAAGTGTCCCAGCACCCCTAAAAAGCATCAGTGCTAAATGTGATGTATCCGACCTTCCAGCAGCATCAAGACCTGAAGCAGGTCCCTGGAAACTGAGTACAAATGAAAGGTGGGGCCCTGCCTCAGGACCCTTCCGGTAAGACAGTAACCGCCTTCCATGCTGCCTGACAGTATTCCCCTCTTAAGGAAAGACCACTGGACTCTCACTGCTCATTTTTTTAGGAAACCTAAAATGAAATTCAGCAATTAGCTTTTCTGCATGCCTGCACCTGATAGGGAACCACAACCTCTCTTCTGATCTATAACTCTTCTATTGAATTAAATACTGGATGGATTTTTAAACTTTTCTGGAATCAATGATCTTTTCAACCTCATACTTCTCTTAATTACTGACCAACACAGGACTAGGATAAGGATAATAAACTATATATCGGTTGGCCTTCGCAAAATGAGAGATCAATGGAAAACATTTGGGAACCTAAAACTGTCAAGGGGCTTAACCCTAAAAGCCACTAGATTGACACCCTCTAGGATGGGAAAGGGTACAATAAATCTTGGGGTGAGCCTAAAGCAGGGTACCTATAGTACTAACTTTATTGTAGACACCCCCACCAAGTTCCCAATCACCAGATCTTCCCAGAGACCGATGTTTATCAGCTGCTATATTCTTGTTGGACATCGCATTCTGGAGCTGCTGACAAACCCCATCATATATCACTTTCAGTTTATTGTTGGTCTCTGAAATGCCAGAATCTCATCCCCACATTTGAAGACAGCAAAGGACCTGGGGTTAAACCTACAATTGCTAAAGAAAGGAACATAGTCAAAGACTCACAATGTCTATTATTAAGGGCACACTCTGCCAGTGGTAGGTAAGTCCCCCATTCGAGTTGGTTGTGAACGAAAACACCTGAAACAGTTTCAACCAAATAGTTGATCCTCTCCAAAAGACCAATAGACTGAGGGAGGTATGCAGAAGAAAAATACATTTACATCTCAATCCTACCTCAAAAGGCCTTCCAGAGCATAGACATTAACTGTGTCCCTGATAGGACACAATATTTACAGCGTACCATGCAATCGAACCATGTTATTAATAAATAGATTTATAATATCAGGAGATGAGGGCAGCCATTGAAGAGGTATATGACACTGGTGAGAGAACAAAAGCCCAATTAAAAAAGTCATACCTTCAGATTTGGGGAGATGCGTAATGAAAACCATTCAAAATGATATGATAAATTGATATAATGATAAAATACCATCAATCATCCCCTCCATGTTATGGCAGATTGAGAGTGTTTGTTGCATCGGTATTTTGCACCTGTGTTGCTCCCGTATTTATAATTGGGGCTTGCTGCATCCTGCTAAATGCATTAACTTGTTTATTAGCAGCCTGTCAACAGCACCAGGGCCACTGGAAGAGCAGGATAAAGCGCCTGAAAGTAGCACTACGAAAGAATGCACGATTTTCAAGGGCGGTTGCGAGCTGCGATTTTCAGTGTGGGGGCCCAGAATTCTTGAGGTTTTATTGGCTGGCAATCGTAAATAGAGCAAAGCCCGCACATTTTTTTTCATTATTTATTTAAATAATAAAAAAAATCGGCTTCCCTGTATCTTGATTGCCAGCAAAGGTAAAACCAAGCAGCTGGAGGTGACAACCCTTAACTGTACACTTTTACTGCCCTGAGAATCAAAAATACAGTGAAGCGCTACATAATATTTTAAATTGATTATTTTTACAGTACTATGATGTCAGTCAATGCGTGAGGCGCACGACAGCCAATCATAGATGCTGTCATAGAGAATGGTCATCTGTGATTGGCTGTTGAAGTACCCTGAAAACAGCCCATATATTCTAGAATCTACCCTGCACGGGAAATGATAAATTGTATGAGCTGTTTTCAGGTTACTCCTTCAGTCAATCACAGATTCCCACTCTCTGTGACAGCATCTGTGATTGGCTTTTGGGCCCCTCTGCAGTGATTATCCAGGAAGATGAGTCGACCCAGAAGTACAAGCGGGAGTACATTATGTAGTGATGTAGTCCCGATCCTTGGCCCCTTCCAGGTATAAAGTCAGCCTCCTGGGCCATTTCAGATATATATGTAGCCCCATCCTGATGTACATGTTTCTCATCCTAAGCCCATCATGGTATACTGTATATACCCCTATATATTGCCCCTTAGCAACCCTATATGTACCTTAGCAGCGGTGTGTGCTGCTAAGCAGGGTTCCATGGAGCCCCGCTTAGCAGCACTATGTGCTGCTAAGGTAAATATTGGGTTGCTAAGGGGCCCGCAGGTCCAGAAATGACGCGTTCAGCGTCATTACCACAGGAAGGCTGCATAGCAGAGGGGAGGGAGCCAGGCTGGGGGGCAAAATTTATTCACGGTCATGGGGGCATGATAAGCGATCATTCAGGCTGCAAGCCAACACGCCCAGGGGGACTATTGCATATAGCCCCCGCTTCATTATCATCCTAATTAGTAAGTATAAAAACATTTTTTAGCAGATTGAAAGCAAGCATTTAGCAGAGAGAGGGATAGTTATAATGGTAATAGGAAGATGCAGGGACATGTATTTATAGGTTAGGTGGCTTTTCGGAGGTGACAGGTTCCCTTTAAGCCCTCTGTTGCTCTATCCAGAAAGTGCATTGCTAAACAGTGCAACACACACTTGCTTAACTAACACCATTTATTTTAATGGAGCTTTGTACCATTCATTTGCTAATATATGACTGTAATATCACCCAATACATATGGAATTGGTGCTAGTTCTGTTTCTAGTCCAAAATGATTTTTTTAAGTACATACAGTGGCTATCTGTATTAAGTATTGCTATCCCTTTAAATGATGGCAGCTGTGTACTTACTATTAGAGATGAGCCACAACCCCGATGTTGGAATTCGATTTGATTCGTCGAATTTGATGTGTGTTCGTCGAATGTTCGTCGAACCCCATTGAAAACAATGGCAGGCAAACACAAACACATAGAAAACAACTTCTAACGTGTCCAAAAGGTGGCAAACTACTCAAAACGCACAACAAACACATGGAAAAGTGACAAGTACATACAAAAATGCGAAAAGAAAAGAGATGGACGAGTAAAAGGAGGAGACACAGATATAGGCATGTCATGCCCCTCTAAAATCCGTTTTTACTCCAGTATTTGTAAGGCATCATGCAGACGATGAGTATTTGGTGAGTTTTACTTCAGTATCTGTAAGGCCATGTTAAGACGAGGAATACTTGGTGAGTTTTACTTCAGTATCTGTAAGGGTATGTTTAGACAAGGACTACTTGGTGAGTTTTACTTCATTATCTGTAAGGCCATGTTCAGAGGAGGAGTATTTGGTGAGTTTTACTTCAGTATCTGTAAGGCCATGCTCAGATGAGGAGTATTTGGTGAGTTTTACTTCAGTATCTGTAAGGGTATGTTTAGACAAGGACTACTTGGTGATGTTTTTCCTCACTATATGTAAGGCCACGTTCAGACGAGGAGAACTTGGTGAGTTTTACTTCAGTATCTGTAAGGCCATGCTCAGACGAGGAGAACTTGGTGAGATTTACTTCAGTATTTGTAAGGCCATGTTCAGACAAGGAGTATTTGGTGATGTTTTTCCTCACTATATGTAAGGCCACGTTCAGACGAGGAGAACTTGGTGAGTTTTACTTCAGTATCTGTAAGGCCATGCTCAGACGAGGAGAACTTGGTGAGATTTACTTCAGTATTTGTAAGGCCATGTTCAGACAAGGAGTATTTGGTGATGTTTTTCCTCACTATATGTAAGGCCACGTTCAGACGAGGAGAACTTGGTGAGTTTTACTTCAGTATCTGTAAGGCCTCGTTCAGACAAGGAGTACTTGGTGAGTTTTACTTCACTATCTGTAAGGCCACGTTCAGACGAGGAGTATTTGGTGATTTTTTTCCTCACTATCTGTAAGGCCTCATGCAGACTATGAGTATTGTGTCACATTTAGGGGACAACAAGAAGAGTCATCATTTTTTTAAAAAATTTGGGCACAGACACCACTTAAGTGGCATCAATTGCCCCACAGTTACAAAATTTAAATGGTTACTTTTAGGCCAAAAACCACAAGGCTTCATTCTCCCCAGGATGACACAGGAGTAGAAAAGTCCTTGCAGATCCATGCCTTGTTCATCTTTATGAACATTAGTCTGTCCACATTCTGGGTGGACAGACGCGTGCGCTTTTCTGTCAGCACACCACCAGCAGCGCTGAAGACACGTTCCGAGAGAGCGCTGGCTGTGGGGCATGACAAGATCTCCAAGGCATGAGTGGCGAGCTCAGGCCATTTTTCCATTTTGGAAGCCCAAAATAAGCAAGGCTCCAGTTTCCCAGTCATGGCATCGATGTTAAGTTGGAGATACTCGTGTACCATCCGCTTCAGGCGTTGACTATGTGTCAGACTTCTCATTTCTTCAGGCCTTGCAAACGATGGTCTGAAAAAATTGTGGAACGAGGCAAAGAAATTGGTGTTAACACCACCACCTATGGTGTTACTGGTATGGTGTGAGTGATGATGACTCGACAGTCCCATGGTTGACAAGTGAGAAATGTGAGATTCACTCTGTCTACCACTGGTGGTTTGTGGAAAAGCCAATCTCAGATTATGTATCAGCTTCTGCTGATAATCTTGCATGCGTGCTTCCCTTTGTATGGCTGGAATTATGTCAGCAAATTTCGTCTTGTACCGGGGATCGAGGCGTGTGGCAACCCAGTAGTTGGCATTGCTTCTAATTCGGACAATCCGAGGGTCATGTTGCAGGTAGTGCAGCAAGAAAGCGCTCATGTGTCTTGCGCATCCAGGAGGACCAAATCCTTGTTGTGTTGGTGGTGGGGAGGTCAGAATCATGCTTCCTTCCTCTGCACTCTCCCCTCAACCTCGCACAACAGAAATGTCATCAAGGTCTCCCTCATCTGATGACTCTTCCATGCCCATTGCCAGTTCCTCCTCCATTTCTTCCTGGGCTCCTTCACCTTCCTCAGCAGTTTGGCTGCTACCATGCGCCCTAGTTAATTCCTCTCCACCACCCTCCCATGCCTGCTGTCTTGTTGCTGCCGACCTTGAGGACCTTGGAGATGTTGTCATCCCTTCCGCATAGGACTCCTCCTGTACTTCCTCCACCTCCTCTTGTCCCACCACCTGACTCCGAATATTGTTTAGTGTCTGCTCCAGCATGTAGATCACTGGAATAGTCATGCTGATAATGGCATCGTCAGCACTAAACATCTTCGTCGCCACCTCAAAACTGTGCATAAGGGTCCTTGATCTGAGACCACTCCTGAAGCATGATCTGCCCCACCTCTGGATCTCGTTGGCCCAGGCTATACGTCATGATGTATTGCACCAGGGCTCGGTGGTGCTGCCACAGTCGCTGCAACATGTGCAGAGTAGAGTTCCAGCATGTCGGTACATCGCATTTCAGCCGGAGAACGGGCAAGCCGAAAGACTTCTGGAGCGAAGCAAGTCGTTGAGCTGCGGGATGCGAACGCCTGAAGTGCGCACACAGCGATCATGCCCTTTGCAGAAGCCCATCTAGGCCGGGATAGTGTGTCAAAAATTGCTGGACAACCAGATTCAACACGAGCCATACAAGGCACGTGTGTGATATTGCCCCGGCGAAAGGGCCGCAAGCAGGTTTGCAGCATTTTCACACACGGCCTTCCATGGCTGCAGGTTGAGTGGAGACAACCATTGCTGAAACTCGGTCGCCAGAGCTGACCACAACTCCTCAGCTGTGTGACTTATGTTTACAAGGCATTTGAGGGTAAAGACCGCCTGATGGCATTGAGCCTTGCTGCCAGCATAGTTGGGAGGTGTGCAGGATTCCTTCTCTGCAGTTACAACGCAGGTGGCATTACCAGACAGGCTTTGGGCGGAGGTGGAGGACCGAGACGAGGTTGAGGAGGCAGAAGCAGTGGAGGGACTCTCCTACCTAGAGAGGATTGACGCACAACTCGTGGGGACAGCAAAAATTGGACAGCAAACCCTTCTCCAGCTCTCACCATAGTTACCCAGTGCCTAGTCAGCGACATGTAACGCCCCTGTCCATGCTTACTGGTCCAAGTGTCTGTGGTGAAATGCACTCTGTCACACACAGAGTTTCTCAAGGAAGCGGTGATGTTGTCTGTGACATGCTGGTGTAGCGCAGGCACGCCTTTCTTGGAGAAGTAGTGGCGACTGGGCATCTGGTACTGGGGCACTGCGACGGACATAAGGTCTCGAAAATCCTCTGTGTCCACCAGGTGGAAAGGTAGCATTTCTGAAGCCAAGAGCTTGCAGATGGTGAAATTCAAGCGCTTAGCTTTCTCATGACTTGAAGGAAATGGCCTTTTACTTGTTCACATCTGAAGGACGGAGGGCTGGCTGCTGTGTTGAGATGGGGTTGAGTAGGCTGTCACTGGCAAACTGCAGGTCTGGGAGGAAGGTGCAGGTGAACATGTACTGTTGCCTTCATCCAAAGGTGGTGCTCTCGATGTCTGAGAGAGCACAACACCAGCAGCATTGCCCACTTGAAAACCAAGTGATGACCTGCCAATCACACTGCCTGTTGCGGGTAAAGAGGTGGAAGGTCTACATCCAAAAGCATGTGTGACAGCTGTCCCCACAGTCACAGACGATGAAGAGCACCCGGATGCACTTGATGGGGCAGATGGTGGTAGGCCCACCCCAGTAGCCCGCATTCTAGCACGGTGAGCTTCCCACTGCGACTTGTGCTTCATGTCCATGTGGCGGTTCATATATGAAGTACTCAAGCTACTGAGCTTTTGGCCTCTACTCAGAGATTGGTGACAAATCTTGCAGATGACATGATTTGGGAGATCCTTGGCGATGTCAAAGAAGGCCCAGGCTAGGCAAGGCTTAGAGCCCATGCGAGCTGCAGAGGCATCACGACTTGTGCTCAGAGGCAGAGTTGTGGCTGCGGATGCAGTTGTTGACGTGCTTCCAGTACTACGTCTATGTCCAGGAAGGCGCAACCTAACCTCATCGTCAGTAGCATCCTCCTCCACCTCCTGTGCTGACCTCATCGAATGGCTTACTGTGGGTTGACAGTAAGTGGGATCTCCAACCTCATCATCATCCTCTGTGTTCTCACACCCCTCGTCCTCCTCAGAGACAACCTCTTCCTGCCTTGACCGAAAACTTAGTTTGTCAATCCAATCCAGTATCTGAGTCTCATCAGCATCATCCTCCTTGTGTCCAGCAAGAGTAGTTACTGTTAGTGAATGAGGGTCTACATGAACGTCAGAACCTTCTTCATCTGGATCAGACTCACAAAGCTTCTGGGCATCAGGGCAGATTATTAACTCGTCTGGACTCACTGCAGCTTTGGAGCGGACTTCTGATTCCCAGGCTATTGTGTGACTGAACAGCTCTGCAGACTCAACCATGTGTGTTACCCACACTCAGTAGGGTGGCTGGAGACTTGGAAGCTTGGAGGAATGAAGTGCGATTGGGCTGACACATCAGATGACTGGAGGGTTTGAGATGTAGTAGTTGAGGTGGAGGAGAAACCACTTGATGGAGCAGTTGCGATCCATTCAAGCACCTGCTGTTTTTGTTCCTCATTCACCGATTCATTCACTCATGGTACCGATGCTCGTGTCTGTAAGAAAGTGATCATATCCGATTGGCCACGTAAAGTAGTTGACATCTTACTTTGCCTGGAAGATTGTCTTTCTTCAGTAGATGTTAATGTAGATTTAGCATCTACCCCATGGACACAAACTTTTTTCCCTTTCCACCACGCCTACTCCCATTCCCACCAGCAGCAGGCCTTTTGCTACTCATTTTGTATGGGACAAAACTTGCAACTGTACAGTTGTTGGGCAACAAAAGGCTGGATGTAAATCAAGCAGAGGTGACTGAACCAACACTGCTACTTGACCCAAAGTGAGACCTGGGCAAGGTGCAGTTAAAAATTAGAAGTAAGTGACTACACAGGCGGTGTAGTTGTTTGTATTAGAAGTGGCCTACACTGCTTCTTTTTTAGTGGCACTGCTACTTGACCCAAAGTGAGACCTGGGCAAGGTGCAGGTAAAAATTAGCACCAACTACACAGGCGGTGTAGCTTCTTTCACAAGTGGGCTACACCACTGTGTAAGTGACACTGCTACAGTACTAGCCCAAACAAATTGCCTGGATTATCTCCAGCCAAAAAATGCCTACTAAGGCAGGTGGTGTAGCTTTCTTCACAGCAGTGCTACACTACCTGCCCTAAAGGACTCCCAGAGCTAGATGTGGCCAGATGCTGTGAAAAACGCATGCACAGCACTGGCACACTTCTGCCTGGCAAAAACTAATAGGGACTGCTCTAACCTAGCCCTAAAAAGGGCTGAAATTAAAACTAGTCCCTGCTTCTATGAAGTACACCTGAAAAAGGGCTGCTAGACTACTAGTCCTTAATCGCTACTCCTATGAAGCAGCCCTCAAAAGGGCTGATACTCAAAAAATTCGCACCCTACCTCCAGTCCCTACTCCCTAAACCTATCTATCTACCTCACTAGCTGAATCAGAACACAATTGCTTGATTTCGCTCTATATCGCCCACAGCAGCAGCAGTGCCATCTGACACAGAGCTACAGCAATGAGCAAATGGTGGCGATGGAGAAAATGGCTGGGTCTTATAGGGCTAGGACATGTGACTTACACAGCCAATGATGCCTGACCTTGCTTGTGTGCAAAAAATGCACTTTGCTGTGTCTATGTGTGATTGGATGACAGCCTGCACCACCCCACTGTATCTGCAGTTTGGAGGAAAAAAAAATGGAGATCGCTATCATTTCTGCAGCACTGGTACAACCCTCTCCTCGCACACTATACCCATAAACTGGATATTCACATTGATTAACATGGTTAGGGTTAAGCTTTTGGTGATCGAAGCGTTATTGAACATAACCGCGAACTGCCGAATTTCAAGTTAATTGTTCTAATTCGACGAATGCCTCGAACACCGCCCAAAACAGCTCGAATTTGAGATCGGCGAACAAATCAAATCGTACACCGCTCATTTCTACTTACTATTTAAGTATATTAATTGTTCATCTTTTGCTTATGTGGCACCCCAGGGGTTAATGTGCCACAGTAACATCACATGGGTTCCCTCCCCACAACACACTGACCTACACTAGCACCTCTGGGCCAGGAGGGGAGCACAACCAGCTCCCTTCTATACTCCAGGTCAAGAGAAAGTAGTTCAGTACGAGGCAGAACTGTGAAGAGTCCAGTTCTTGGAAGAACTGAGGGACACTGTAGTGTAAAGGAGCTTTTTCAGGCTTCTCTACAGTGCGCTCACTGATTCCAGGCCTAGCCAGGGTCTGAGGGAAGGAGAATTAAGGACAGAGAAACACATCTGAGAGCTTGAGTGCCATCACCACTCGCCCCAGAGGAGTGCACAGAACGGACACCGCATCCAAGACTGTGACTGACACACACAGCACAGTAAATCCAGGAATAGTGGAGTTTCTAAATCAACACTGCACTAGTGCAAAGCAACACGGCGGGGTCAGCAGTACACAGAAGACTCAAGTTGCCTAGCCAAGGGGTACCAGAAGGGAGAGAGAGAGTGAGGCAGTGCCAGCAGCTCAGCTGGAAGCAGCCGCAGGGCCACACACAGCGCAGCACGAGGAAGCTGGTGACCCGGACAGGGTGGGAGCAACCCGGCCCCAGTACAGACTACGTGGACAATCTGCTACAACTTCTGCAGTCAAGCTTTGGAAGACTACAGAAACGTGAGTGTGTGTTCCTTCAACCTGTCTCCACTATCATCCCTCATTACCACATCCACCATAGACTATAACAATCACTGCCCCAGGGACCTTGCCTCTACCTACAGAGAGCAGTACCATCTAAGCTGCCTAACATCATCCCCGGAGGTTCTGCAGCAGTGGTGGTCCCCCTTACTGACCACACACCATGGGTGGCATCACGACAAACTCTAATCCCCTGTAAATATCACCCTTTTACTTGCCAGGGCCCGGGACATGGTCCGGACCAGGCCCTCCGTGACATCCCCAGCAGCAAACCCGGTCTGGTACCGAGTACCCCGTCCCAGTGGGCTCGACACTTACACCATGTTCCAAATTATTATGCAAATGTTCTTTTTCTCTGATTTTCCCAAATGGTCAGTACAAATGACAGTCAGTGTGACAAAAGTCATCACCCGTTAGAGTATACATCGAATTTTATTGAAGAAACCTCCCAATGATAACAGTATAATCTTCAAAATTAAAAAAAAAAAACTCTAAATGCACTGTTCCAAATTATTAGGCACAGTAGAGTTTCTAAGCATTTGTTATGTTTGAAAGAACTGAAAATGCTCATTAGTTGAATTTGCAGCATTAGGAGGTCACATTCACTGAAATAAAAAGCTATTTAACTCCAAAACATCCTAACAGGCCAAGTTACATGTTAACATAGGAACCCTTTGATATCACCTTCACAATTCTTGCATCCATTGAACTTGTGAGTTTCTGGGGAGTTTCTGCTTGTATCTCTTTGCATGATGTCAGAATAGCCTCCCAGAGCTGCTGATTTGATGTGAACTGCCTCCCACCGTCAGATCTTTTGCTTGATTATACTCCAAAGATTCTCTATAGGGTTGAGGCCAGGGAAAGATGGTGGCCACACCATGAGTTTATCTCCTTTTATGCCAATAGCAGCCAATGACACAGGGGTATTCTTTGCAGCATGAGATGGTGCATTGTCATGCATGAAGATGATTTTCCTCCTGAATGCACATTTTTGCTTTTTGCACCATGGAAGAAAGTTCTCAGTCAGAAACTCTATATACTTTGCAGAGGTCATTTTCACACCATCAGGAAACTACCAGTTGTTTCCCAATGATTCTGGCCCAAAACATGACACCTCCACCTCTTTGCTGATGTTGCAGCCTTGTTGTGACTTGGTGGCCATCCACCAACCATACACTACTCCATCTATCTGGACCATCCAGGGTTGCTCAGCACTCATCAGTAAACAAGACTGTTTGAAAATTAGTCTTCATGTATGTCTGGGCCCACTGGAACCATTTCTGCTTGTGAGCACTGTTTAGGGGTGGCCGAATAGTAGGTTTATGCACCACAGCAAGCCTTTGAAGGATCCTACACCTTGAGGTTCAAGGGAGTGCAGAAGCACCAGCAGCTTCAAATATCTGTTTGCTGATTGGCAAGGCCTTTTTAGCAGCTGCTCTCTTAATCCGATGAACTTGCCTAGCAGAAATCGTCCTCATTCTGCCTTTATCTGCACAAACACGTCTATGCTCGGAATCAGCCACAAATGTCTTCACAGTATGATGATCACGCTTACGTTTTCGTGCAATATCTAATGTTTTCACCCCTTGTCCAAGGTATTGCACTATTTGTTGCTTTTCGGCAGCAGAGAGATCCTTTTTCTTTCCCATGATACTTGAAAACTGTGGCCTGCTTAATATTGTGGAACATCCAGTTTTCCTTTTATTGGGCTCACCTGCCAAACTAATTATCACTGGTATCTGAGATTGATTTCAGTGATCCAAGGAACCCTGAGACACAATACCATCAATGGGTTTCATTTACAAAAAAACAAAACAAAAACCCTATGACACTTAAAACCAATTTGCATAATAATTTGGAACGCAGTGTATATGTAAGAGAATTGTAGATGTATGTCTCATACACATCCTGAAAAATTATTAAGGCGGGCATCATATACACCCTGAAACAATTAAGGGTTTGGGTCACATATTGACCCTCTAAAAATTTAGAGCAAGGCCTGTCTGTTTATGTGGTGTATATAGTGTCACCATATTCCATAGCACTTTACAGACATTATCATCACTATCCCGATTGGGTCTCAAAATTTAAATCCCCTATGAATTTATGGGAGGAAAATGGAGATCTCAGAGGAAACCCACAGAAATACGTAGAGAACTTACAAACTTTCTGCAGATTTTGTCCTTAAATATGGAAATAGTTCTGAAATGATTCTTTTTAGTATGACATTTTTACAAGATATCAACCTGTCTTTTCATCAGGGGTGTGTAGACTTTTTATTTCCACTGTATACTGTAATGAAAGTAGAATATGTTTAAAGGGAATCTATCAGGTAGTTTATGCTCCCAGCTATCACTGTCTGTCCCTGCAGCTTTGTAATATCAGTCTAATCATCCCTGTCTGAGCTCATAGTGTAATATGAAAGGTGGAAAAAAAAGCATTTATACACTTATATTTTCTTATGTAATGAGGCAGTCAGTCTACAGCTTGGAGGACGGGGACTGCTTGGCAGGTTAATAGTTAACTCACCATTAACTTGCATGGCTAAATAACCTGTGTGATGTCCCAATCATGTGAACATAGTGGGCAGAGCTAAGCAAGCAAACTCACTATGTCCTGTGGGGACTTAGCTCCGCCTATTGTAGTCACATGGTTGTGACATCACATCAGGTCTCCAAGCATGTTCTGACATTCTGCTGAAATATTAACTTTTAACCTGCCAGACAGTCTACAGTCTCCACGATGTAGACTGCCTCATTTACATGAGAAAATATAAGTGTATAATAAATGCTTTTTTTTCACCTTTCACATTACACTATGAGCTCAGACAGGGGTGGTTATAATCTAACTAGCTGTGAGCCCGATGCAAATGCATCGGGATTCTAGAACGTGCGTTAATTAGATTATAGTAGCTATATTTTTTTTTTATTTACATTTTTTTGAATAACTTAATGTTATGAATATTTTATTTATTTGTTTTTTTTTATTAAAATTAGTTAATGTTATGAATTTTTATATGGAATATTTTTTTTATTATTTCTTATTTTATTATTGTAATTATGTATAATTTAATATTTTTATAATATTATTTTTTTTTTTATTTTAATTGAATTTTTTTTTATTTGAGTAATTTGATTTTCTTAGAATTAATGTTATTAATATTTTAATTATATATATTTTTATTTTATTTATTTATTTTTTTAATTTTGATTTATTTTATTATTTATTATTTTTATTATTTGTATATTAATTTTTTTATTTTAATTAAATTTATTTGTATTAGATTAATTTTTTTAATTTTAATTAGCGGCCGCACTTGCTGCAAGTGCAAAAACGCACTTGCCGCACCTGCCGCAAGTCCCCCTATACTTTTTATGGGGATTACCGCAACCGCGCCGCAAGTGCGGCGGCTGAGGTAGCGACTCGCAATGGCCTCGCGGCCATTGCTCGCGCTACACAGCGACTCGCAATGGATCCCCATACAAAGTATAGGGAGACTTGCGGCAGGTGCGGCGGCTGAGGTAGCGACTCGCAATGGCCTCGCGGCTATTGCTCGCGCTACCTGAGCGGTAAATCGCTAAGTTTGTGGCCGAGCCTCTGGTTCTATTTTCGGCCAACGACTCGCAATGGCCGCTTCACGGCCATTGCTCGCGCGTGGTGACGTCACATAGTGACAAAGCCACGGCGATTTCGGGGTCCGACACGATTTTGCCTACGGCAATTATAGAGTAGATATATAAAGCTGAATGTGTGTATGTATGTGTGTATGTGTGTGTATATGTGTGTGTATATCCGGGATTGGCATCTACACCGTCGCAACTACAGCTACAAAAATTTGCACAGTCACACTTCTGGACCCCGGGAGCGTCATAGGCTATGTTGTGAGGCGAAATTTTAACTCTGCGCTTTCCAGTTCACCAAACAATTTTGCCCCTATCTACATAATGGGGGAAAAGTGAATGGAAAAGTGTTGGAGGAAAATCGACAGCTGTCAGCTATAGAGACAAAAGTTTGCACAGTCACACGTCTGGACCCCAGGAGCGCCATAGGCTATATTGTGATGCGAAATTTTAACTCCACGCATTCCAATTCACCAAACAATTTTGCCCCTATCTATATAATGGGGAAAAAGTGACATTTACCAGATGACAGTTGTGAATAAGAGGGGCTTAATGATAGCACCAAAGACTAACAGCACATACCAGCATATAGTCACTAAGGTGGGGCCCCAACATGAGATATTCACCACACACGGGGACATGTATACACACCACATGCACACAAAGAGTAACAGCAAGTGTATAGTCGCTAAAGTGCAGCACCAACATTGGATACTCACCACGCACCCGAACAAACACACACACACCACAAAGAGACACACACAACACAGAGACACACACCTCCCCCAAGGGGACACACACACACTCTATAGCGACACATGCACTCACCCCACAGGGATACACGCACACCACAAAGAGACACACACAACACAGATACACACACACACACACCACACAGACCCCCCCCACAGGGACACACACACATACACTCCCTATAGGGACACATGCACTCACCCCACAGGGACACACACACACCACAAAGAGACACACACAACAGAGACACACACCACTCAGACCCCCCCACACAGGGACACACACATACACACCCTATAGGGGCACATGCACCACCCCACAGGGACACACACACCACAAAGAGACACATACAACAGAGACACACACCACACAGACCCCCCCCACAGGGACACACACATACACACCCAGGGACACACACCACACAGACAAACACAGATGTGCACAAATCTCCTCACACAACTCGCCTCATACGTGTGCTATCTTTATTATCCAAACATAAACATCTGATTAAAAACAGCCAATGTGCAACACATGTGCCATATAGGGAATTAAGGCAGATGTCAGTCACATGAGCTGGCTATTATGTGTATGTGTGAGGTAACATATACTGCCCAGCCGGGGGAGGGTTTACTGTTGGCTGGAGATTTATTAGACTGCCTATAGCAATCAATCACAGCTCAGCTTCTATTTTCCTACAGGTCATTAATATGACATATTCAAATTCAATGTTGTTATAGCTAACAGCAGGTATTTATTAACCCGGGCATAGCCGGGTACTACAGCTAGTAGTACTATAAAGCTGCAGGTACAGACAGTGATAGCTATGAGGGCATAAACCAGCTGACAGGTTCCCTTTAACATTTTCAATCCTAGAAGAATTTAACATCTGAGAATGAAAGGATTGGGGAACTATGGCTAATTTCAGTGCAACGGCACAAGTAAAAAACAAATCCCAATGAAAGGAACTTATCAGATCTAAAATGAGCTTTGGCTAAGCATTGGTCCTACAGCTATAATTAATACATACAGTTATCCAGATGAATGATCCAAGAAACTAATCTGATTACATTTTATTATGTCCCAATTCCCTGCGGTTTAACTAATACCGGGTTGGTATCTATGAGGAAAGAAAAGAGAACAGAGTACTGCGGAATAGATAAAGTTGGTAAATGCAGTCTTAAACTTGGTATTAAAATGAAGCATTGTTTTAATTGTTGCTTAGACAATTTTATATGATTATCATCATCAATACGAATAGCTAGGGAGTAATAACTAGCATTTTGCACAGCGATAACTCAACAGCCCAACTAAAAGCAACAACAGTGTTCACCACTGATGGCATGATCTATATTGCATGTAGGGTGTATTAGATTACTATTGACAAGTATTTCACATAAAGACGGAGTGTCACAAATAGTATATGCCTGCACTGACAATGCAGTAACACATCAGTGATTCATCCATCATAACAGAGCTCTCATTACAATCATTCACCCATAGCGTGTATATATGAGACTCTTCATTATTTCCTGTTTAGCAGTGACTGCTATTGGGTGAACCAATCATTCAGGCAATGTGTGTAGTGTGATTTTCTGAAATACGTGTCCATAAATAGTGCACATACTTCATTTTTGCCTATAGGCTCTTTATTAATAAACATTTTTATTAGCTTGATGCTTGATGATCCTGTAACTTGATGTCACATCTTTGTTTGCATTTTTTTCCCTTTGCAAACGTATATTACTGGATTTGATTACTTGATATGCAAAACAAGTAGGACTAAATTTACATTCAGAAGCCAATAGGTGCAGAATACCAGATGCTCCCGGCCTTGCCTATCACTTACTATCAATCACATCTAGGCACCCAGCAGACTGACTATAAACTGTTGTTGCCGGCAGGTACGGATGACAGTGTGCAAGATGTAAGTGCTCAGCTAACACCATCGTAGATGTAGTGGTAGATTAGAGACTACATTCACCTTTACATCTAGCGTTTTGTTGAGATATCATAATTAAAACTGAAAAACAAAGTTAATTTCCAAATTGTTTTGATTACAAATTTCCTACCTTTTCCTTTTCGTAGCTCAAACGCAAATTAACATGTTTCCAGAGAACAACAAAAAACTGGTTGCAGTTGCTAAACTCCAACGTGTTACCTGTTGCTAATTTGCCAAGTTTGTTCAGTTAGTATTTGTGAGAAGATGAATTGTATTCAGCCTTTTCCACACAGCGCTAAATACTGAGAGCGCAGGTGTGTGGACAAGCCCTATGACTTTAAGGTAAGAATACACCGCGTCTCATTATCTAATATATAAAGCTGAATGTGTGTATGTATGTGTGTGTGTGTGTATATCTGGGATTGGCATCTACACCGTCGCAACTACAGCTACAAAATTTTGCAGTCACACATCTGGACCCCGGGAGCGTCATACGCTATGTTGTGAGGCAAAATTTTAACCCTGCGCGTTCCAGTTGACCAAAAATTTTGCCCCTATCTATATAATGGGGAAAAGGTGCATGGAAAAGTTTGCCATTGTACTGACGAGTAAGTGGGCTAGACCCACGAAACGCGTCCAGTAGCGCCTTTGGAGCATGTGTGATTTTTAAATTTTTTGAAAATAAAAAGGAATTTTGTGGCACCAGATTCTACACTTTTTTCTATTGCATGGAAAAGTGTTGGAGGAAAATCGACAGCTGTCAGCTATAGAGACAAAATTTTGCACAGTCACACGTCTGGACCCCAGGAGCGTCATAGGCTATATTGTGAGGCGAAATTTTAACCCCGCGCATTCCAATTCACCAAACAATTTTGCCCCTATCTACATAATGGGGGAAAAGTGACAGTTACCAGATGACAGTTGTGAATAAGAGGGGCTTAATGATAGCACCAAAGACTAACAGCACATACCAGCATATAGTCACTTAGGTGGGGCCCCAACATGAGATATTCACCACACACGGGGACATGTATACACACCACATGCACACAAAGAGTAATAGCAAGTGTATAGTCGCTAAAGTGCAGCCCCAACATTGGATACTCACCACTCACCCGAACAAACACACACACACCACAAAGAGACACACAACACAGAGACACACACCTCCCCCAAGGGGACACACACACACTCTATTGCGACACATGCACTCACCCCACAGGGACACACACCTTAAAGAGACACACATAACACAGACACACACACCACACAGACCCCCCCACAGGGACACACACACATAGCCACCCTATAGGGACACATGCACTCACCCCACAGGGACACACACCACAAAGAGACACACACAACACAGATACACACACACACACCACACAGACCCCACCCGACAGGGACACACACACATACACTCCCTATAGGGACACATGCACTCACCCCACAGGGACACACACACCACAAAGAGACACACACAACAGAGACACACACCACACAGACCCCCCCACAGAGGGACACACACATACACACCCTATAGGGGCACATGCACACACCCCACAGGGACACACACACACCACAAAGAGAAACACACAACACAGATACACACACACACACCACACAGACCCCCCCACAGGGACACACACACATACACTCCCTATAGGGACACACACACCACACAGACAAACACAGATGTGCACAAATCACCTCACACAACTCGCCTCATACGTGTGGTATCTTTATTTTCCAAACATAAACATCTGATTACAAACAGCCAATGTGCAACACATGTGCCATATAGGGAATTATGGCAGATGTCAGTCACATGAGCCGTCTATTATGTGTATGTGTGAGGTAACATATACTGCCCGGCCAGGGGCAGGGATTACTGTTGGCTGGAGATTTATTAGGCTGCCTATAGCAACCAATCACAGCTCAGCTTCTATTTTCCTACAGCTCATTAATATGACATATTCAAATTCAATGTTGTTATAGCTAACAGCAGTTATTTATTAACCCGGGCGTAGCCGGGTACTACAGCTATCTAATATATAAAGCTGAATGTGTGTATGTTTGTATGTGTGTATGTGTGTATATCCGGGATTGGCATCTACACCGTCGCAGCTACAGCCGCAAAATCTTGACCCCGGGAGCGTCATAGGCTATGTTGTGAGGCGAAATTTTAACCCCGCGCATTCCAATTCACCAAACAATTTTGCCCCTATCGACATAATGGGGAAAAAGTGACAGTTACCAGTTGACAGTTGTGAATGAGAGGGGCTTAATGATAGCACCAAAGACTAACAGCACATACCAGCATATAGTCACTAAGGTGGGGCCCCAACATGAGATATTCACCACATACAGGGACATGTATATACACCACACGCACACAAAGTAACAGCAAGTGTATAGTCTCTAAAGTGCAGCCCCAACATTGGATACTCACCACGCACACCGAACAAACACACACCACAAAGAGACACACACAACACAGAGACACACACACACACCCCCCCAAGGGGACACACACACTCTATAGCGACACATGCACTCACCCCACAGGGACACACACACCACAAAGAGACACACATAAGACAGACACACACCACACAGACCCCTCACAGGGACACACACACATAGCCACCCTATAGGGACACATGCACTCACCCCACAGGGACACACACACCACGAAGAGACACACACACACCACACAGACCCCCCCACAGGGACACACAAACATACACACCCTATAGGGACACATGCACTCACCCCTCAGGGACACACACACCACAAAGGGACACACACAACACAGACACACACACCCCACACAGACACCCCCCCACAGGGACACACACATACACACCCTATAGGGACACATGCACTCATCCCACAGGGACACACACACACACCACAAAGAGACACACACAACAGAGACACACACCACACAGACCCCCCCACAGGGACACACACATACACACCCTATAGGGGCACATGTACTCACCCCACAGGGACACACACACCACAAAGAGACACACACAACAGAGACACACACACACCACAGACCCCCACACAGGGGCACACACACATACACACCCTATAGGGACACATGCACTCACCCCACAGGGGCACACACACACCACAAAGAGACACACACAACAGAGACACATACCACACAGACCCCATCCCACAGGGACACACACATACACACCCCAGGGACACACACACCACACAGACAGACACAGATGTGCACAAATCACCTCACACAACTCGCCTCATACGTGTGCTATCTTTTTTTTCCAAACATAAACATCTGATGAAAAACAGCCAATGTGCAACACATGTGCCATATAGGGAATTAAGGCAGATGTCAGTCACATGAGCTGTCTATTATGTGTATGTGTGAGGTAACATATACTGCCCGGCCAGGGGGAGGGTTTACTGTTGGCTGGAGATTTATTAGGCTGCCTATAGCAATCAATCACAGCTCAGCTTCTATTTTCCTACAGGTCATTTATATGACACTAGATGGCGGCCCGATTCTAAAGAATCGGGTAGTCTAGAATCCATATATAGTTTATTTACTAATAGTTACGGGAGTGCGGTGAAATGAATTGTGTGTATACAGGCGGCTCAGTGGGTAGCAGAGTATACGGTGGCTCAGTGGTTAGCAGTGAGTGCGGTGGCTCAGTGGTTAGCAGTGAGTGCGGTGGCTCAGTGGTTAGCAGTGAGTGCGGTGGCTCAGTGGTTAGCAGTGAGTGCGGTGAGATTGGTCAGCGCAGCGACGTGGGC
Organism: Allobates femoralis; assembly: GCA_033576535.1. Taxonomy (NCBI): domain Eukaryota; kingdom Metazoa; phylum Chordata; class Amphibia; order Anura; family Aromobatidae; genus Allobates; species Allobates femoralis. The sequence goes on from JARQOC010000001.1 coordinate 163,028,029, forward strand.
AGAGTGGTCAGCGCAGAGGACAGGGGGCAGAGGACACAGAGGGGGCAGAGGACGCAGAGGACAGGGGGCAGAGGACGCAGAGGACAGGGGGGAGAGGACGCAGAGGACAGGGGGGAGAGGACGCAGAGGACAGGGGGCAGAGGACGCAGAGGACAGGGGGAAGAGGACACAGAGGGGGCAGAGTACGCAGAGGAAAGGGGGCAGAGGACACAGAGGGGGCAGAGGACGCAGAGGACAGGGGGCAGAGGACAGGGGGCAGAGGACAGGGGGCAGAGGACGCAGAGGACAGGGGGCAGAGGACGCAGAGGACAGGGGGAAGAGGACGCAGAGGACAGGGGGAAGAGGACGCAGAGGACAGGGGGCAGAGGACAGGGGGCAGAGGACAGGGGGCAGAGGACAGGGGGCAGAGGACGCAGAGGACAGGGGGCAGAGGACGCAGAGGACAGGGGGAAGAGGACGCAGAGGACAGGGGGAAGAGGACGCAGAGGACAGGGGGAAGGACGCAGAGGACAGGGGGAAGGACGCAGAGGACAGGGGGCAGAGGACAGGGGCAGAGGACAGGGCAGAGGCACAGAGGGGGCAGAGGACGCAGGGGGCAGAGGACAGGGGGCAGAGGACAGGGGGCAGAGGACGGGCAGAGGACAGGGGGCAGAGGACACAGAGGGGCAGAGACGCAGAGGACAGGGGCAGAGGACACAGAGGGCAGAGGACCAGGGACGGGGCAGAGGACAGGGGGCAGAGGACACAGAGTGGGCAGAGGACGCAGAGGACGGGGCAGAGGACCAGAGGGGGCAGAGGACGCAGAGGACAGGGGGCAGAGGAGCAGGGACAGGCAGAGGACAGGGGGCAGAGGACAGGGGGCAGAGGACACAGAGGGGCAGAGGACCAGAGGGGGCAGAGGACGCAGAGACAGGGGGCAGGGGACACAAGGGGGCGAGGACGCAGAGGGGGCAGAGGACGCAGAGGACAGGGGGCAGAGGACACAGAGGGGCAGAGGCGCAGAGGACAGGGGCAGAGGACAGGGGCAGAGGCACAGGGGCAGAGGACAGAGGACAGGGGGCAGAGGACAGGGGGCAGAGGACACAGAGGGGCGGGGCAGGGAGGGGGCAAGGACGCAGAGACAGGGGCAGAGGACCAGAGGACAGGGGGCAGAGGACGCAGAGGACAGGGGCGAGGACGCAGAGGACAGGGGGCAGAGGACGCAGAGGACAGGGGCAGAGGAGACAGAGGACAGGGGCAGGGAGCAGAGGACAGGGCAGAGGACGCAGAGGACAGGGGCAGAGGACAGAGGACAGGGGGCAGAGGACACAGAGGACAGGGGCAGAGGAACAGAGGACAGGGCAGAGACACAGAGGACAGGGGGCAGAGGACACAGAGGACAGGGGCAGAGGACAGGGGCAGAGGACACAGAGGACAGGGGCAGAGGACACAGAGGACAGGGGGCAGAGGACACAGAGGACAGGGGGCAGAGGACCAGAGGGGGCAGAGGAGGCAGAGGACACAGAGGACAGGGGGCAGAGGACACAGAGGACAGGGGGCAGAGGACACAGAGGGGCAGAGGAGGCAGAGGACACAGAGGACAGGGGCAGAGGACGCAGAGGACAGGGGGAGAGGACACAGAGACAGGGGGCAGGGCAGAGACAGGGGGCAGGGACACAGAGGACAGGGCAGAGGACGCAGAGGACAGGGGGCAGAGGACAGGGGCAGAGGACAGGGGCAGAGGACGGGGGCAGGGGACACAGAGGACAGGGGGCAGAGGACAGGGGGCAGAGGACAGGGGGCAGAGGACAGCAGAGGACAGGGGCAGAGGAACAGGGGGGCAGAGACACAGAGGGGCAGAGGACGCAGAGGACAGGGGGCAGAGGACAGGGGAGAGGACACAGAGGACAGGGGCAGAGGACACAGAGGACAGGGGCAGAGGACACAGAGGACAGGGGGCAGAGGACACAAGGACAGGGGCAGAGGACACGAGGACAGGGGGCAGAGGACAGGGGGCAGAGGACACAGAGGGGGCAGAGGACGCAGAGGACAGGGGGCAGAGGACACAGACAGGGGGCAGAGGACGCAGAGGACAGAGGGCAGAGGACAGAGGGGGCAGAGGACGCAGAGGACAGGGGGCAGAGGACAGGGGGCAGAGGACAGGGGGCAGAGGACGCAGAGGACAGGGGGCAGAGGACAGGGGGCAGAGGACACAGAGGGGCAGAGGACGCAGAGGACAGGGGGCAGAGGACACAGAGGGGCAGAGGACGCAGAGGACAGGGGGCAGAGGACGCAGAGGACAGGGGGAAGAGGACGCAGAGGACAGGGGGAGAGGACGCAGAGGACAGGGGGAAGAGACGCAGAGGACAGGGGGGAGAGGACGCAGAGGACAGGGGGCAGAGGACAGGGGGCAGAGGACAGGGGGCAGAGGACACAGAGGGGGCAGAGGACGCAGAGGGGGCAGAGGACAGGGGCAGAGGACAGGGGGCAGAGGAACAGGGGGCAGAGGACAGGGGCAGAGGACACAGAGGGGGGCAGAGGACGCGAGGACAGGGGGAGAGGACACAGAGGGGGCAGAGGACGCAGAGGACGGGGCAGAGGACAGGGGGCAGAGGACACAGAGTGGGCAGAGGACGCAGAGGACAGGGGGCAGAGGACACAGAGGGGGCAGAGGACGCAGAGGACAGGGGGCAGAGAAGCAGAGGACAGGGGGCAGAGGACAGGGGGCAGAGGACAGGGGGCAGAGGACACAGAGGGGCAGAGGACGCAGAGGGGGCAGAGGACGCAGATGACAGGGGCAGAGGACACAGAGGGGGGCAGAGGACGCAGAGGGGGCAGAGACCAGGGACAGGGGCAGAGGACACAGAGGGGGCAGAGGACGCAGAGGACAGGGGGCAGAGGACAGGGGGCAGAGGACACAGGGGGCAGAGGCGCGAGGACAGGGGGCAGAGGACAGGGGGCAGAGGACACAGAGGGGGCAGAGGACGCAGAGGACAGGGGGCAGAGGACGCAGAGGACAGGGGGCAGAGGACCAGAGGACAGGGGGCAGAGGACGCAGAGGACAGGGGGCAGAGACGCAGAGGACAGGGGCAGAGGACGCAGAGGACAGGGGCAGAGGAAGCAGAGGACAGGGGGCAGAGGACGCAGAGGACAGGGGGCAGAGGACGCAGAGGACAGGGGGCAGAGGACACAGAGGACAGGGGGCAGAGGACACAGAGGACAGGGGGCAGAGGACACAGAGGACAGGGGGCAGAGGACACAGAGGACAGGGGGCAGAGGACACAGAGGACAGGGGGCAGAGGACACAGAGGACAGGGGCAGAGGACACAGAGGGGGCAGAGGACGCAGAGGACAGAGGGCAGAGGGGGCACACAGGTTGGAGGGCAGAGCAGCGTGTATGGCTGCAGATGCAGACTTACCGGTGGCCGGGTGTCGGGTGTAGGAGGAGAGGAGGGGCGGGCAGAGCTGCAGGAGAGGAAGTCCCGCCCTCCCTCCTCTCCAGGCACACGGCAGGTAGCACGGGTACCCCCAGGGTGTGTGTGGCCCTCCGAGGTGGCGGGCAATGGGCCCCCCTGCCCCCCCCCGGTATGTAGCTACTCTCTGGAGGGCAGAGGGTGGAGGGGAGTGGCAGGAGGGCACACGGAACTTCCGAGATCGGAACGTTCCGTGTGTCGGTGACTGTAGCCGGGGGGCAGCCTGGCTACAGTGCACTGGATGAGCCTGGGCGACGACCATCACGGAAGTGGGCGTGGCCTCCTCCGGAAGTGGCCTTCGGGTTTTATATAATAGATATTCAAATTCTATTTTGTTATAGCTAACAGCAGTTATTTATTAACCCGGGCGTAGCCGGGTACTACAGCTAGTAGCATATAATTATGGAGACTTTTGAGTCTGTTAGCAGTAATACAGTTTGGTAGGCTATTTTCAATCCATGTATACTTGTTAGGCTGCTTTCACACAACAGTTTTTTCACTGATCAGTGTCCATCAGATTTGTGTGCCAAAACCCGGAGAGGAACCAGGAGAGGAACTTGCAGAGAAAAACTAGAATTGAAAGATTGACACCTGTTCTGAGTTTTGGAGACACTCCTGGTTTTGGCACACAAATCTGATGGACACTGATCAGTGAAAAAACTGCAGTGTGAAAGCAGCCTTACACTGTTTATTTAACTTTTGTTTTTTATTACTTCAAGTACATTGGATCAATAAAAAAGGATTTTGTATTTACTTTCAAAAATCCGTATCAAAATGGAAATACCTAGTTATAAAGGTGCTTCAAACTGCGTGCAATGTTGGCCTTGTCCACTCACCTGCGCTCTTAGTATTTAGCGCTTCTGCGCTAAATACTTAGGTTTTTGCAGAGAAGCGCAGGTGCGTGTGTGCGGACGCTTTCAGCAGACGCTGTCCCTGGTTACCCGATGTGTATCGTGGTAACCAGTTCAGACAGCAGGCTGCATAGTGTGCGCTTATCCCGAGCGCACAGGGAAACGCTGCTTGCAGCATTTCCCTGTGCGCTCGGGATAAGCGGTGACTAGTCAGCCTGCTGTGTGAACTGGTTACCACAATACACATCGAGTAACCAGGGACAGCGTCTGCTGAAAGCGTCCGCACACACGCACCTGCGCTTCTCTGCAAAAACCTAAGTATTTAGTGCAGAAGCGCTAAATACTAAGAGCGCAGGTGAGTGGACAAGGCCATTATGGTGAGTGTGCTTGATGTAAGTGTAATCCGTTAATCAGGTGTGTTTCTTAGGATGCAGCAAAGCTATGGACGAATAAAGCAGTTCTGACACCGGTTCCTTTTTAACAGAAATATATTACTAAGGCTAGGGTCACACTTGAGGGGCCATTTTTGGATAGGCTGCGTTAATGCTAGGCATTTTTTTATCTGTTGCCATTTTGGTGCAATTTTAATGCTGGCGTTAACGCATGTGTTTCCCATAGGAGCCTATGTTAAAAAAACGCATGCGTTTTTGCAAAATCACCAAAAAACGCTGCTAGCAGCATTTTTTGTGGCTTTTGCAAAAACACCTCGCGTTAAACACATTACACTTTTGCAATGCTTGTATAACAAGGGAGCCTATGGAGGAGTTAAAGCTAGCGTTTTTCACAATTTGCACTTGTGAAAAATATTAGCTTTTAGCGCTAATGTGACCATAGCCTAAGTTAGGCAGGACACACACAACCATATGAAAAATCCAACCATCCCAGGTGGCAATCAAGTGCATTGTGAGTGTGCATTTTTTTCTCGCCTAACATCTGTGTGATATCAGTGTGACTTCATTGTGACATCGGTGTAGTATACGTGGGCAAAGCGTTTTTAACATGGTCTTTCCTGTGCTGTAAAAAGTTACAATTGAGTAAACAGATAAGTAGATGCAAACAGGGGCGGACTATAATGAGGTCAATCTTGGATACATCCCGAGGCCCAAGGCTCCAGGGGGACTCAGGGCTCCAGGGAGACTCATGCCCCAAGAGATAATTGTTCCCATTATAATCCGCAGGCAGTCACAGGTTGACTGTTGCTGGGCACGCCCTCCACATGACCATCAGGCAGGACAGACCCAGCCCACATAGCGCAGGCAGCAGAGAGCTGAAGCCATGCCCACCTTCTCCTGTGATGAGGGCGGAGCTTCTTATGGCTCCTGCAGGTTGCAGAAATGCATTCCTGAACACCGTGGAGAAGGTGAGTCCGGGTGCCTTGTGTCACTTTGAAGCAGATCACTTGCTGCTCCTGCTGCTCTGTGTCTGCCACTGTGTATGCCGTGTGTTTGTGTGTGTAGTGTGTGTGTCCGGCTGGAAGTGCAGACAGCATAGCTCTGGATCTAATGGCAGGGGAGAGGGGACATTACTATAATTACTACACCTTCTAAATAAAATGTGCATGATATGAGTCCATTTAAGTACATAGAAATGACCCTGTACAGTGTGCCCCTTCCTCCTGCACACTGTGCCTCTACCTTGGACACTTTGCTTGCATCATGCATGTATTTATTATATTTACTTAGTGTGTTGGGGCATTTTCCATGTAGTGTAATGCACTCCCATCATCCACACTTTTTTCAGAAGTTGTAGTAATTACTATATTGCCCCCCTAACCTTAGATACATAGCACTGCTGCAAATTGTGCTTGTGTTTATCTATATATCCTTGGCAGTATGTCAGTCTGCAGTCAAATAGTGCCTGCACACTAATTTTAAGTTAGGCTGGTTTCACACTACCATTTTAAGTCACCGTCACAAGCTGGATGCATGCATGTGTTTTTGGCCCCATTGATTTTCAATGGTTACAGAGACACCTGCGTGTGCATCCAGTTGTACAAATTTCTGCATGTATGTGTGTGGATCCGTGGTCTCACTTAATTTTCACGGAGGCAAAATCTGCAACTTGTTGCGCTTTTTGTCTCCATGAAAAAATGTGAAGCCTTGAATCCACACTGATCCAGGGCCCCCTTCGGAATTCACAGAGGGGGCCTATGGATCATGGACAGACATGGGAGCAGGATCCTGGTGAATCTTTACTTCTGGTCCATGATCCATTAACTGCACATGTGCAGAATGCAGAACTAAATGACATGCCCCCAAGGGAATTTCCTTCATGTCCACAGATCTAAAAATACATTAATGTGAAACTAGCCTAACCAAACACCCTTTAACCCCTTCACAACCAAAAGCGTACCTATACATCTTTTGTCATGTCCCTGAGTTTAATGTCTGCTCATGCACTGAGCCCCCATGTTTCCCCACATGTATGCAGTTAACAGTCGCAGGTGGATGGGAGATCGGGGATACGCTTGCACCTGTTAACTAGTTCGTTTCTAAAAAATCCTGATGTGACCAATAAAAACTATTATTGAATTGCATAAATGGACGTCTGACCGTTATGTTCTTTTGGTGGTTTTGGATAGTAGATAACTTGATTTCACCGGATAACCCCTTATAATGGATTTTGACACATTAATCAAATACTGTGATTCACTTATGAACCTATTTTATAGGCACATTCACCATCTTGGCGCTAGTACAGTATCAGGCAGTTATGATGACATCATAGACTCTGAATGACATCATAACTGATATAGAATGTGCAGAGATCTGCTCCGGAGACATCTTGTGCCACTTGGACCTCACAGCCGGAGGGGACGAGCCCAGGTAGGGAGAGATCTACTATTACGGAGTTATGGAAGCCAAAACCTCCCGCAATCAGCTGTTATTGCAGGGGGATGTCTCTGTCCCTACAGGACACATGCTGTATTACAACCTTTTTAGGGGAGAGGAGAAGGGGCAAGTGCTGGACAGCTACAGATTGTCTACAGATTGTCAGCTCCTATTCCCAGGTGTGGAGGGGTCACTGGGACAAGATCCTTTCTGTAGAAAACTCCAGGGACTGTCAAACAGTATTGGGGACTGCAGGACAACTGGCAATATAGGGTCGGCCATATTGTGAAAGACTGGCAGATACCATGTATTGGGCTTATACTTTGGCTTGTGGCTGATAACGTCTGCTATTGATAAAAATAAGATTAATAAACCTGCATCTGCTGTCAGAGCCGCCCGTCATGCTCAGGACAAGTCGGCCACTGCCAGGTGCTGAATCTTCCTATTGGCCTTATTATTTTCCAATACAGCAGCGTTACATTTTCCAGTCCAGTGATTCCCTCAAAAAATATTAATGAGTGTTTCTAAGATTCAGATGATTTTCCTCTATAGTTAATAATTACATTTGAGAGGATCCATCATTACATTACTGGTATAGTAACCAAATGTAGGATTATTTTATGTGACTTTTTGGTCTTTCCCACCAGTTCATTATTAATTGCACTGTTCATCCTGAGTTGTCTGGTTCTTGGGTACAATGCCAAAACTACAGCGAGGACTGAAATAGGATTTGAGGTATTTATGTCATTTAGGATCTGTGATACCGCCCGTGGGCACTACAATGCCTATCATGACTGGGTGAAAATCTGTGTTTGGTCATTCAAAAGGGAAGGAACATATTAAAAGGGAATGTCCATAAAATATATTATCTGCACCCCATCCAAAGGGCTCAGACTGCCTTAAAAATGAAGGTAGTAATATTTGGATAGTAGATAACTTGATTTCATGGGACAACCCCTCATAACAGACTTTGACACATTAATCAAATACTGTGATCTACTTATGAAACTATTTTATAGACCATCTTGGAGCTAGTACAGTATCAGGCAGTTATAATGACATCATAGACTTTGAATGACATCACAACTGATATAGAATGTGCAGAGATCTGCTCCGGAGGCATATTGTGCCACTTGGATCTGGCAGCCAAAAGGAGATGAGTCCAGGTAGGGAGCACTCTACTATTAGGGGTGTTATAGCAGCTAAAACCTCTCACAATCAGCTGTTTACTGAGGGAAGTAGCTTCCCCTACAGGACACGTGGTATTATGGCCCCCTATATTAGGAGGGTGACTATGTAATAACGGTTTGTAGAGTCTGCTCTAATAAGTTGAATGTACATATGTATGTATACCCACACATCTATATGTTATGTAAACATATATTTACACACATACTGTAGGTGGGGACAACTCCATATGGCTCCATTTTTGGGTAGTTTTGCCTGTTTCATGGACAAATTATAGCATTTTGCAACAAATCTAGTTGTGAATGCTATTACTCTCTGTAGTCAGCTCATTTTTCCCTGTTGTTGGATCACTGGCTGACCTGTGATTTGTCAGGAATGGGCAGTATGGAGTCCTGAGTTTTCCATTAGGACATAACTCACTAAATATTATGGACAAAATAGAAGGGACCCTTTAAATGTGTCTCATGATTATTAAATGAGGGGTTTTGCCTATTTATTAAATTAACTCTCCCTTGATCCATAAAGCAGGAGTGACCATTCTGATGTCATCACAAGGCACATGACATCACCGACATCACCGACATTCCATGACATCACTGACATTCTGTGACATCATGATTAGAATAGAAAGGACAAAGTTCTGAACCCGAATCACTTTGATTTTAGGTCCTGACAGTACGAAGGTGAAAAGTCTAGATGAGTATCTCTCCCCTCCAGGACACATGATGTACCATAGGACGGATGTCACAGCATCTGCAGGGTTGATCGTCTCGACTACCCATCTGTCCTGAAGACCCAACAGCTTTTTGAGAGTTGGGTGGAGGATATCATCTCTGAAAATAGGTTCCACCATTGATTCCATGGTGCTGTACATGAGAAAGGGATACCATTACTCCATTCAATTACCTGGATGGATAAGAGAATATGTCATGAAAGATGGGGTGAATGCTTAGTCTAAAGCTATGTTTGCATGTTGCGTTGAACCATAGGATGATGACATCAAAGATGACCATCTGATAGCCCAGCTCGACTACCCATCTCTGCTGAAGACACAACAGCTTTTTTGAGAGATGGGTGGAGGACATCACCTTTGAAAATGGGATCCCAGCTGCTGTCCCCCTCATTTCAGTTTAGCTCTCTCGTATCAACGAGGTGACTGAAATTTACTGTGTGTTGGTGAGACGCAGGTCTGGACAGCTGTCGTCATCCTATTAGTTGTAATTATCATTATTATTTTTATTTATTTATACAGCATCATTGATTCCATGGTGCTTTACATGAGAAAGGGATACCATTACTCCTTTCAATTAGCTGGATAGATAAGAATTAATGTATGTGTGTGTATGCTTTATTAAACATGTAGTGAATGCTTAAGTTTAAGGCCATGTTCACATGTTGCGTTGAACCATAGGATGATCACATCAAAGATGACCGTCTGATAGCCCAGCTCGACTACCCATCTCTGCTGAAGACCCAACAGCTTTTTTGAAAGATGTGTGGAGGACATCATCCTTGAAAATAGGGTCCCAGCTGCTGTCCTCCCTCAGTTTAGCACGCTCGTATCAACGAGGTGAACGGAATTTACTGTGTGTTGGTGGGACGCAGGTCTGGACAGCTGTCGTCATCCTATTAGTTGTAATTATCATTATTATTTTTATTTATACAGCATCATTGATTCCATGGTGCTGTACATGAGAAAGGGATACCATTACTCCTTTCAATTAGCTGGATAGATAAGAATTAATGTATGTGTGTGTATGCTTTATTAAACATGGAGTGAATGCTTAAGTTTAAGGCCATGTTCACATGTTGCATTGAACCATAGGATGATCACATCAAAAGATGACCGTCTGATAGCCCAGCTCGACTACCCATCTCTGCTGAAGACCCAACAGCTTTTTTGAGAGATGTGTGGAGGACATCATCTTTGAAAATAAGGTCCCAGCTGCTGTCCCCCCTTTGTTTAGCGCCCTCGTATTAACGAGGTGATCAGAATTTACTGTGTGTTGGTGAGACGCAGGTCTGGACAGCTGTCGTCATCCTATTAGCTGTAATTATCATTATTATTATTATTTATTTATACAGCACCATTGATTCCATGGTGCTGTACATGAGAAAGGATATCATTACTCCATTCAATTAGCTGGATAGATAAGAATGAATGTATGTGTGTGTATGCTTTATTAAAGATGGAGTGAATGCTTAAGTTTAAGGCCATGTTCACATGTTGTGTTGAACCATAGGATGATCACATCAAAGATGTCCGTCTGATAGCCCAGCTCAACTACCCATCTGTGCCGAAGACCCAACAGCTTTTTTGAGAGATGGGTGGAGGACATCATCTTTGAAAATAAGGTCCCAGCTGCTGTCCCCCCTTTGTTTAGCGCCCTCGTATTAACGAGGTGATCAGAATTTACTGTATGTTGGTGGGACGCAGGTCTGGACAGCTGTCGTCATCCTATTAGTTGTAATTATCATTATAATTATTATTTATTTATACAGCATCATTGATTCCATGGTACTGTACATGAGAAAGGTTACCATTACTCCATTCAATTAGCTGGATAGATAAGAATTAATATATGTGTGTGTATGCTTTAATAAATATGGAGTGAATGCTTATTGTATATTGATAAAAGCATCCATTGTCCTGGATTGTGAGCTCCTAGGGGCAGGATGCATGTCTTTTCCTTTCCAGGTCGGCTCTCCTCAGCTTATAATTACATACAGATATACTTCAATAAGCAGCAGGTCACACGTGATCCAGCGAGATATCCGATCGCCAGAACTGGGGTCAGGAAGGAATTTTTTTCCCCCCTGAGGTAGAACTCTCTGGGGGTTTTCTTTGCCTTCCTCTAGATCTCTGGGTCCGGTGGCTCATCAGGTCTGCAATATCCGCAGCAAGTTCTGTGGTCTCCATCAGACCTGAGAGTCACCGTGACTCTTAATTTATTGAAGGACCGGTAATACTTTCATTACAATGTTGCTTATTGCTATTCCAAAAAAATAAAATAAATAAAAAAAATTAGAGATTATATATTGTGTTTTGTGTTTTATTTGTCTGCACTTCACCCTACACAGTGACAATCGCTCAAACCTCCAGAACTAGAACCAGACTTGATCCGGCATCTAATAAAGTGTCTCATCTATATACATGGCGGCTGCAGGACCAGGTCTATAGGGGGCGCCGTACACAGAGCGGGTCACATGACTCTAGCCGTGATAACATCACCTGTCCCAAGTCATGTTACTATGGGCGTCATTCTCGATGATGGGGGCACTCACATCATATAGGTCCGGCCATGATAATGTCACCTGTCCTAAGTCACATCACTATGAGGGTCTGTCTCGGTGATGGGGACACTCACATTGTATGGGTCCTATATAATACACTACCTGAAAGAAGACTGAAGAGCATGTCAGAGAGATGCAGAACACAGGAGACTCAGGAAAAGGAGGAAAATTGCTAAAGAGGTGTCGCAGGGACAACATGTAGCCACAGGACAAAACAGGGGGATCAGGAATGATCACAATGGCGCATTCACTAAGACCAGCTATAGTAAGAAGAGGAGAAACTTAGGAGGATTTGTGCCAAATTATGCACCTGTTTATCAGGATAGGACAGATACACAATTTATGTTAATCATATACATGTCCTGGCTGATATCTCCCAGAGCAAAGTCACTGCCTGGTGCAGAAGTGCTGGACAACCCCTATATGTGTAATAATGACCCACAGAGCCGCCTCCATCAGGGGAGATGTACACACATCTGTCCATCAGAGGAGATGTACAAACATCTGTCCATCAGAGGAGATGTACAAACATCTGTCCATCAGGTTGGGGGGTGGGGAGGATTTTCTCGATATATCCCACTCCTCATAGCACACTTGGATAAAAAAACAATTTACATACGAGGAAAAATGACAAAAGGGGCAGGAACACAAAAAGAACCACAGGATCCAGAACAGCCATATTTACACAATGTCAAAGCAAAATACAGATTTATGGAAAGCCACAGGCTCTCTTTAATGGGATTTCTGATGGATGAGAACTAGGGATGGGCGAATCTACTCGCTAGGACTCGTTACTCGGCAAGTAGTAAGGGACTCGCAGGACTCGGTACTCTGTGAGTTTTCCAGCGTTTACTCGCACGAGTCCAATGCAAATCAATGGCAAACGCTGACAAAACTAGGATTGCCATTGTCTTGCATTAGACTCGGCTACTGTGCCAGTGATAGCAGGGAAACTCGCAAAGTAACTGCTGTAACTTTGCGAGCCGAGTCCAGCTGTCTTCTCTGTGCAGCTCCAGGGTCCTAGAGCCCGCCTGCTCACAGAGATGATGTAGCAGAGCTGAGATTGTTCTCAGTCTGCTCATTCCCTGTGCATAGACATCTATATCTATGCACAGGGGATGTAGCAGAGAGGACATCGCGTTTTGGACTACGTCGGACGGAAGAGGATTTTTTTAATTAAAGATGGAGTCCCTAATGGCTTTTTTTTTTATTTCAAATAAAAATTTTTCTCTGTGTTGTGTTTTTTTAACCCTTTATTGGAGATTCTTAGTGGCCGGGTCAAACGTGGCCTGACATTAAGAATCTCGGGCTTAATACCAGCTTGTATAACAAAGCTGGTATTAACCCCTTTATTACCCAGCGTGCCACCGCCACCAGGGCCGCTGGAAGAGGGGGTTCAGCGCCAGAGGATGGCACTTCAATGAACGCGCCATCTTCTGGGGCGGCTGCGGGCTGCAATTTGCAGCGGGGGGTGCCCAGAAAGCTTGGGCATCCCTGCGCTGCGGATTGCAGCCCCCAGCTGCTTAGCTGTACCTGGCTAGACATAGAAATTGCGCGGAGCCCCACGCATTTTTTTTTATTATTTCATGAATTTCAGAGTCAGAGTCTCAGAGTCAGAGTCTCAGAGTCTCAGAGTCAGAGTCTCAGAGTCAGAGTCTCAGAGTCTCAGAGTCTCAGAGTCAGAGTCTCAGAGTCAGAGTCAGAGTCTGACTCAGAGTCAGAGTCTCAGAGTCAGAGTCTCAGAGTCAGAGTCAGAGTCTCAGAGTCAGACTCAGAGCCTCAGAGTCTCAGAGTCAGAGTCTCAGAGTCAGAGTCTCAGAGTCAGAGTCAGAGTCTCAGAGTCAGACTCAGAGCCTCAGAGTCTCAGAGTCAGAGTCTCAGACTCAGAGTCTCAGAGTCTCAGAGTCAGAGTCTCAGAGTCTCAGAGTCTCAGAATCTCAGAGTCAGAGTCTCAGAGTCTCAGAGTCAGAGTCTCAGAGTCAGAGTCTCAGAGTCAGAGTTAGAGTCTCAGAGTCAGAGTCTCAGAGTCAGAGTCTCAGAGTCAGAGTCAGAGTCTCAGAGTCAGAGTCAGAGTCAGAGTCACAGAGTCTCAGAGTCAGAGTCTCAGAGTCAGAGTCTCAGAGTCAGAGTCTCAGAGTCAGAGTCAGAGTCTCAGAGTCAGAGTCAGAGTCAGAGTCACAGAGTCTCAGAGTCAGAGTCTCAGAGTCTCAGAGTCTCAGAGTCAGAGTCTCAGAGTCAGAGTCTCAGAGTCAGAGTCAGAGTCTCAGAGTCAGAGTCTCAGATTCAGAGTCTCACCCTCAGAGCCAGAGTCAGAGTCTCAGAGTCAGAGTCTCAGAGTCAGAGTCTCAGAGTCAGAGTCAGAGTCTCAGAGTCAGAGTCTCAGAGTCTCAGAGTCAGAGTCTCAGAGTCAGACTCTCAGAGTCAGAGTCAGAGTCAGAATCTCAGAATTTCATGAAATAATTAAAAAAAAATGCGTGGGGCTCCGCGCAATTTCTATGTCTAGCCAGGTACAGCTAAGCAGCTGGGGGCTGGAATCCGCAGCGCAGGGATGCCCAAGCTTTCTGGGCACCCCCTGCTGCAAATTGCAGCCCGCAGCCACCCCAGAAGATGGCGCGTTCATTGAAGCGCCATCCTCTGGCGCTGAACCCAGCTCTTCCAGCTGCCCTGGTGGCGGTGGCACGCTGGGTAATAAAGGGGTTAGGGCCAGCTTTGTATTATCAGCTGGCCCTAAGCCTGAAATTTATGGCGGTCACGCCAATATTAGACATGACCGCCATGAATTTCTATTAAATTGTTTTAAAAAAAACACAACACAGAGAAAAATTTTTATTAGAAATAAAAAAAAAAGCCATTAGGGACTCCATCTTTAATTAAAAAAATCCTCTTCCGTCCGACGCAGTCCAAAACGCGATGTCCTCTCTGCTCATCCCTGTGCATAGATATAGATGTCTATGCACAGGGAATGAGCAGACTGAGAACAATCTCAGCTCTGTTACATCAGGCAGCAGGCGGGCTCTAGGACCCTGGAGCTAGGGCAGCCAGCACACAGAGCAGACAGGACTCTTATCTGTGCGCGTTTCCCAGCGATTACTTGCAAAGTAAACGAGTCCAATGCAAATAAATGGCAAAACTAGGATTGCTTCAGGCTGAAGCTTCCGAGACACATCTGCAATTTGTAAATCTCACACTACTCGCTATTACTCGCTTCCCCATTCATTAACATTGGACTCGCAACGAGTAGCGAGTCCTGTGCTCGGACTCGCTAGAGTCAAGCGATTCCGAGTAATTTAGGATTCGAATGCCCATCACTAATGAGAACATCTCGATGGATTCCTCACATCACTAGTTTCCCCTATTATGAGCAGCCATTAATGGGAGACGTATAGAGATGGGACCAGTCATGTGCCGTGTGCAGGGTCTCCACATAAAAAAGGATACAAAAAGTGGATGGGCCAGGATCTACTATAGACATACATGTTATGGGGCTGCAAAGCCAGTCAATAAACCTGTAAGTGGCAGCATTGGTGTCTGGGTGCTTTACCTGCACACCCATTAGTAATTTGTGGTGATAGGTCGGGACATGAGTGGGACTGCAGGTTCTAGTGTCTTAGACCCACTAGGGCGATAAAAACTACTGAATAGTTTAAAAATGGGCATCCAGAATGGTTGCTGGACACATGAAGTCTTCTACAGCCTTAAGCAGTAGTTTTTATGGTGCTCATACTCAATAGATAAAAGTCAGAAAGTCTTCAACACTAAACCTGACTTGAGACCACACCTCTTGGTTGCCTAATGTCATTGTGACTCACCGTGGGCCGGGTGCTCGGGTCTCATGCGGTGTCTGTCAGTCACGGTTCCGGTGCCTGAGGCTGTGGGCCCGGTGGTCAATAAAAAGGAGAAAAGAAAAATAATAAAAGGGGAATAAAGTTATTAGTTCGTGATGCCACCTGTAGGGTTCCGGTGATGGCACCGGCGCTGCTTGGACCTTCGGGGTGGTTGACGGCGGGCCTCTGCTCATACTTGTAGATTCTCCTGCTCTAGGGCCCACCATTCACCTCGACGTCGCTGCCTCTCCACTTCATCAACTCGGTGAACGGTCTGGATGTAGCCTTGTCGATTTGCAGTGCTGTTCTGGGTCTGGGTCTGGCGGTAACTCTGCACTATGGTGCGGACGTTTCTGCTGCTGGTGGGTGCTGCCGCTATGCCCCACCATTCCACCCGAGTCTCTGCAGATAACTGTTCGGCGGGGATTTCCAATACGCCCTCCTCCTCGGAGCTTGTCTCCTCTGGTTCCTCCTCTTCATCCGGAAACCCGTAATCCTCTGTCTCGATAGCCTTGTTTCTACTTACAGGAACCGCACCCGTCGCAGCTGGTACAGGTTCCTGTGGCAAAGCTTTCTGCAAAGACCCGGCCACACCCTTTTCCTTTAGATTTATAGTCCATGGGTGGGCTAAGGTCTCTGGCCCACCCCCTTGGTTGTTTCCTGGCAATCTGGGCGGGCAAGTATTTTGGCGCCTCTGCCATGGCCCTCCCACGATGAGGGGCTGAGGCACGCCCCTAGGCCAGCACATTGTCTCTCACATGGCGGGACCCGCCATCTTAGTCCCGTGAAAATGGCACGCAAAATTTTTTTGGCCGGTAAGGTTCTGTAAAGCACACGGTACCCGTTGGATATGGATCAGTTCGGACCCGGTTTGTCGACGCCAAGTTGACTCACCGTGGGCCGGGTGCACGGGTTTCAGGTGCTGGATGTCAGTCACGGTTCCGGTGCCTGAGGCTGTGGGCCAGGTGGTCAGTAAAAAGGGGAAAAAAAAATAATAAAAGGGGAATAAAGTTATTAGTTTGTGACGCCACCTGTAGGGTTCCGGTGATGGCACCGGCGCTGATTGGACCTCCGGGGTGATGGATGGCAGCAGGATGGAACCACTCCCTACAGGACGAGCGGGGTCCCCGGTGTTGAGAGCTGCAATAGTAATAGGGCAGCTTGGTTGTTCCTGAAAAGCAATGCAGGTTGAAGGCAGTTCTAGAATAAGGCTCAGACACGTTGCTCCTCTGAATGGGTGTTTACTCAGTTGTTCAATGGCAAACAGGTGAACCAGTTCTCTATGCCAAGTAATGGACCGGGTGGTCCCTGCGGTAAATAGAGTTCCTCTGGGGCTCCACAGGTGTCCTTCTCTATCCAGACCGTTCCCTCTCTTCGCTGCTTCGCTATACCCGCATAGGAACACTGAAGACCCTCGGTTGGGGATCCCGTTCACGCGTATCCACGGCCCCTGGCCCTCAATGGTGGGTGCTCCCAGCATTAGCTGCGGTGATGGTTCGTTGTGGAACGGGCTCCTAGGAAGCCTTTGACCACTCCGGGTTCTGTGGTGCAGGATTGGATCGCCTGGACCACCTCGGAGCCGGTACTCTGGGTTACGGACTGGGCTCGGGTCTTCTATTACCCGTTCTCTCTCTTGGCCCCTTTCTCTTATCGGTCACCAGTGCCCTCCCCGTTAGCTGTTCTTTTCTGTCATGACTTGACTTCCTTGCTCTTGTCTCTCCACTATTCTAACTCTTTTCTTCTCTTCCCCACTGCTATATACCTAACTCTCCTCCCACCAGGACCGGTTACCAGGAAACAGGCGTCTAATTGGTCCCCTGCCTCTAGGTATTGCATGTGGTATATGGAGCCCCAGGATTACCGTACCTACCACTGAGACGGAGAATACAACACCTTCAGTCAGGGGTGTAGTACCCTCCTGTGACGCACTCCTAGTGGGGCGCCACAATTGCTTATCTAGGGCTCTTCTCAGATATTCATTACATCAGATGAAATCAATTGTCCAACACCTTCTTGTTTCACACTATATCAGATATCCCCAAAATCATCCGTGTTACCTCACCTGAGGTACACAGATGACATATGAAACTGACCACTTTATCATGCAAAATTCATTTTTCTTAATTTCATATAATTACAATTTATTCAGGTACCAATTACAAGCAATTAAAATTAAAATACATAAAATATATTATTATTATTATTCACAGGTGTGCTCTGCCAATACCATAACGCTCATTAAAAATTAGCTTAAATTCTGTGCACATTTCGCTTTTATATACTACCAGTGATCATTCCACTATGTGCTCCTTAAATTACATCCACATATAGCTTTTGTGCAGTGCTGTTATACCTTTACCACTGGTGATCTTTCCAATGTGTGCACTATTACAAGCGAGGCACTTCTATTACTAAAACAGCACAAATCAGGAGCTTTCTGCACCAAAGCCACCTACTCCTATCATTGTAAATGCTGCTTTCCTTACCTCCAGCTTGTGTGAATAAGTCCACGCTATGTTGCAGGGTCCCACACCACAGAGCCGCCTACGTACGTTTCAATTAGTAATCTTCCCCAGGACCCTACATACACCTGAGTTAAAATGGAGCCAAAAACCTCCTTCTTTAATTGTATATGATAGGCCATGTTCACACACATGCGTTTTTTTGACCATCTCTGCGTTTTTGGGCTGTTAAAAAAAACGCAGGTGCGTTAACGCAGGGTACATTTGAGTGTAGCTGCGTTTTTCAGCTCCATTTGCGTTTTTTACCCCTAGTCCAAAAAACGCTGCATGCAGCGTTTTTGGGTGCTGTAAAAAAACGCATGTGCGTTTTTCCAAAAACGCATGCGTTTTTTTAACATGGGGCCCTATGGGAAACGCATGCAAAAACGCATGGTACATTAGTACCTTTTAGTGCCATTCAAAAACGCATGCGTTTCCCATAGGGGCCCATGTTAAAAAAAACGCATGCGTTTTTGAAAAAACGCACATGCGTTTTTTTAAGATGGGGGCCCTATGGGAAACACATGCGTTTTTAAAAGGCACATTTATGCACCCTGCGTTAACGCTTGCGTTTTTGGTGAAAAAATGACTAAGTCCAAAAACGTGGCAAATCCTTTCAGACACACAAGGGACATTTTTTAGCACTCTTAAAAAAAAGCAAGTGCTTTTAAGAGTGCTAAAAAAAAACGCAAATTGTGTGTGAACATAGCCATTAGTTGTGTAATAGAAGGGGCTCAGTCTGGCCACTGGCCAAATCAGAATTATACATTGCAAGGGTAACAAATCTCTTTATATTAACATAGTAAGGCTGTGGTCACACATAGAAATCCGTTTTTGGAAGTGATTTTCATCACCAATCTGTTTTTTTCTGGGTGCTTTTTGAGCCTCCTGCACTCCTGAACGTTTTTGGAATTTTCATTAAAAAAACGCATGCGCGAACGCATGCGCAAACGCAAGTGCGCGTTTGCATGCGTTCGCGCATGCGTTTCCCATAGGGCCCCATGTTAAAAAAAACGCATGAAAACGCATGCGTTTTTTAACTGATGCCAAAAACGTTGCATGCAACGTTTTTGACTCAAAAACGGACAGGGCAATGTTTGGAGCTCCATAGAAAAACGGACAGGGGCCAGGGTCACATTTGCGGTTGGACCCTGGCCTGCCGGATTCCGGTTTCAACTTAGCAATTTTTCCATCACCGCATAGCGTTTCCGCTATGCGGTGCTGGAAACCGCAGTCCCTAGTTACCCGGTGTTTACCGGCACGACCTGTCACACAGGCAGCGGCTCGGAGGGCGTTTTACAGCGCCGCACAGGAAACCGTTGCAGACACGATTTCCTGTGCGGCGCTGTAAAACGCCCTCCGAGCCGCTGCCTGTGTGACAGGTCGTGCAGGTAAACACCGGGTAACTAGGGACTGCGGTTTCCAGCACCGCATAGCGGAAACGCTATGCGGTGATGGAAAAATTGCTAAGTTGAAACCGGAATCCGGCAGGCCAGGGTCCAACCGCAAATGTGACCCTGGCCAGGGTGTTTATTACACCCAATCCGTTTTTCTGTCAGTTTTTGGACTTAGAAAAAAAAAAATGAGAAAACTGAAGCCAAAAACGGACTGAGGGCTTATGTGGAACCCCAGCCTAACATAGTAACATAGTTTTTAAGGTTGAAGGAAGACTTTAAGTCCATCTAGTTCAACCCATAGCCTAACATGTTGATCCAGAGGAAGGCAAAAAAAAAACCATGTAGCAACACTAAGCTCCACATTGGGGGAAAAAATTCCTTCCTGACTCCAGATATGGCAATCAGACTAGTTCCCTGGATCAACGCCCTATCAAAGGATCTAGTATATATAACCAGTAATATATTTTTCAAAAAAGGCATCCAGGCCCCTCTTAAATGTTAGTAGTGACTCACTCATTACAACATCATGTGGCAGAGAGTTCCATAGTCTCACTGATCTTACAGTAAAGAATCCACGTCTGTGATTATGATTAAACCTTCTTTCCTCCAGATGTAGAGGATGCCCCCTTGTCCCCGTCTCAGGCCTAAGAGTAAAGAGATCATTAGAAAGGTCTCTGTACTGTCCCCTCATATATTTACACATTATTATAAGATCACCCCTAAGCCTTCGTTTTTCCAAGCTAAATAACCCCAAGTTTAATAACCTGTCTTGGTATTGCAGACCCCTCAGTCCTCTAATAACGTTGGTCGCTCTTCTCTGGACCCGCTCTAGTTCAGCTATGTCTTTCTTATACACCAGAGACCAGAATTGTACACAGTATTCTAAGTGTGGTCGCACTAGTGACTTGTATAGAGGTAAAATTATGTTCTCCTCATGAGCATCTATGCCTCTTTAAATGCATCCCATTATTTTATTTGCCTTTGCAGCAGCTGCCTGACACTGGCCACTAAATGTGAGTTTGTTATCTACCCATACACCCAGGTCTTTTTCAGTGATAGTTTTGCCCAGTATTTTACAATTAAGCACATAATTATACCTTTTGTTTCCTCTGCCAAGTGCATGACCTTACATTTATCTCCATTAAAGCTCATTTGCCATTTATCAGCCCAAGCTTCTAGTTTACATAAATCCTCCTGTAATATAAAATTGTCCTCCTCTGTATTGATTACCCTGCAGAGTTTAGTGTCACTATATTTATTCGCCAGCCAAGATGAAACTAAGAAGCTGGGGAATAGAATATTCAGCATGGGGGTGCAAGTTTGGGTTGGATGGAGGGTTGGGGGACATATTTTTAGGGGGTAAAAAGGTTTGGGGTGGGTGTTTTTTGGGGTGTGCGGGTTTGGGGAGTGTTTTTGTTGCGGGGGGAATCTTTTGGGGCAGTAAGTGTGCAGTTTGAGGAGGCAGGGTGCAGGTTTAGGGGGCAAGTGGGGCATTTTATGGGGTGGTGCAGGTTTGGTGGTGTCTTTGTTTGGCAGGTGAAGGTGCGGGGGGCATTATTCTAGTGGCCGGGGGTGCAGATTTAGGTGGGGCAGGTTTAGGGGGGTGGGTTTATGGGTGTTGTTTTGAAGGCTGCAAATTTATCTTTGGGGACTCTTTCTGGGGGTGGAGGAGGTGTGGAGGTGGCATTTTTTGGGAGGGGCTTTCTTGGGGGGTACAAGGATGTGGGTTTAGGAGGAGCATTTATTTGCAAGAGGGTGTTTTTGTAGGGCGGTTAGATCTGGAGGGCATTTTTTCTTTTCTTTGAGGGGCATTTTTTGGGATATGTTTTGTGGGGGGTGAGTTTGGGGCAAGGCTGGATTTTAATGGGGGGCTGGGGTGCAGGTTGAGGGGCGGGGGTGCAGGTTTAGGGGGTATGGCCATGTGGAGGGGAAAAGCTATAAAGGGAGTGGGGTTATGTGGAGGGTGGAGCTATGAAGGGGCGGGACTACACATATACACACAATAAATATATATATATATATATATATATATATATATATATATATATATTTCTCAAAAAGGTTCGCAGCACTCCAAATGATGTAGCCAAGTGTTTAATCCACCATAGGCACAGGATATGGCGATATATACAATTTATTTTATGTAGAAAAAACGAGTTTTTCAATGGTTATAATAGTGTGTCATGCAATGTCAATCCACTACCTTAAAGACACTCTAAAGCAAGGGTGGGGAACTCCAGTCCTCAAGGGCCACAAACAGTGCATGTTTTCAGGATTTCCTTAGGATTGCACAGGGCTTGGAATCATCACCAGTGCAGGTGATTATGTTATCACCTGTGCAATACTAAGGAAATCCTGAAAACATGACCTGTTGGCGGCCCTTGAGGACTGGAGTTCCCCACCCCTGCTCTAAAGTCGATTGATGGTGAAAAAGAGGTTTTTTAATTATTATATTTATGACAAACTTGCAAAAACACAATTTTAAAGGATACAGGTGAAGGGAAGAATGAAGTAGAACAACACCCCACACAGGGGGACCAATTATTCCAGACTAGTTTATAATATCAAAGCCTAAAATCCATATAAATTTTAAATACAGTGGTCAAACCAGTATTAACAGTCGAAAATGCATTGATCAAAAAAATCTTAATTACCTGCATTTAATACATACTGTCATTTGGCGACATTAATTTTATTATATGGTAACAAATGTTCGTGCACAATTAATCAACTGGAATGAGGGCTATGAGAATGGAGGGAGTCCAACTAGATAATATATTGCAGTGCCCCGAATAAATAATAAGGTAAATAAGGTAAGAGAATAAAGTGCTAGGTGCCTTACAAATTACAGATAGCAGCCAACATAAATTATCTCCTCCTCTCCCTTGATTCAGCACAACAAGAGTTAAATATAAGCATAGCACTGCACCACAAAAAAACCTTCCACAATGCAGTCTTTATTAGGGATGGGCGAATCTACCTGCTAGGACTCGTTACTCGGCGAGTAGTAAGGGACTCGCAGGACTCGGTACTCTGCGAGTTTCCCAGCGTGTACTCGCCCAGTAACGAGTCCAATGCAAATCAATGGCAATCCTAGTTTTGTCAGAGACTCTGACAAAACTAGGATTGCCATTGATTTGCATTGGACTAGCTACTGTGCCAGTGATAGCAGGGAAACTCGCAGAGTAAGAGCTGTCTGCTCTGTACAGCTCCAGGGTCCTAGAGCCCGCCTGCTGCCTGATGTAGCAGAGCTGAGATTGTTCTCAGTCTGCTCATTCCCTGTGCATAGACATCTATATCTATGCACAGGGGATGTAGCAGAGAGGACATCGCGTTTTGGACTACGTCGGACGGAAGAGGATTTTTTTAATTAAAGATGGAGTCCCTAATGGCTTTTTTTTTAATTTCTAATAAAAAATTTTCTCTGTGTGGTGTTTTTTTTAACCCTTTATTGGATATTCTTAGTGGCCGGGTCAAACCTGGCCTGACATTAAGAATCCCGGGCTTAATACCAGCTTGTATAACAAAGGTGGTATTAACCCCTTTATTACCCAGCATGCCACTGCCACCAAGGCCGCTGGAAGAGCGGGGTTCAGCGCCAGAGGATGGTGCTTCAATGAACGCGCCATCTTCTGGGGTGGCTGCGGGCTGCAATTTGCAGCGGGGGGTGCCCAGAAAGCTTGGGCCTCCCTGCGCCGCGGATTCCAGCCCCCAGCTGCTTAGCTGTACCTGGATAGACATAGCAATTGCGCGGAGCCCCACGCATTTTTTTTTTATTATTTCATGAAATAATAAAGAAAAAGGGCTCCCATATATTCTTGTGTCTGGCCAGGTACAAATAGGCACATGGGGGTTGGGGGCAGCCCGTCGCTGCCTGCTGGATCCGGCTGGTTCCAGAAATACGGCGAAGCCCACGTCAAATTTTTTTCTGACAAATCCATAAAACAATGTAAATAAAAGGGACTGCATCTTTATTAACTCCTGGACCATGGGCGAGGGGTTAATAAAGAGGCAGTCCCTTTTTTAGGATTGTTTTATTGATTTTTCAGAAAAAAAAATGACGTAGGCTTCGCCGTATTTCTGGAACCAGCCGGATCCAGCAGGCAGCGACGGGCTGCCCCCAACCCCCAGGTGCCTATTTGTACCTGGCCGGACACAAGAATATAGGCAAGCCCTCTTTTTTTATTATTTCATGAATTTCAAAAAATGCGTGGGGCAAAGAAAAGGGCAACATTGCTCTAAAACATGGAATGCTATAGTAACTTTGAACTAAAATGTATACACCACATGACAGTAAGAGAAAAATATTAACAAAGAGGACAACATTTTACCATATTTATGTATTGCACCCTGCTCTTTACAAGCTATCAACCAAAAACATTTATATAGGTGCTGGATTATCACTTCAATAATATCTTCTTTCTTTTAATTCCACTCTAGGTTTTCTTTATGTGTGTATATAATGATAAATTCCAACCATATGGAGCAATACGTCAATCTACTATATAATTGTCTAAGGCATCTGTCTGAAGCCGAAATCGTGCGCCAGACAGAGGCCGCTCATTGGTGGCTGCCGGATGGCTGCCACCAATGAGCACAGACTATGCAAAGCAGCCGCGCGCGCGATTTCTCTCAGACACAGACACCGCGCTGTCAGCCTCCTCCTGCCTGCCGCTGCTCCATTTCCCCCACCCCCGCTGCTTCATTTCCCCCCCCCGCTCCATTTCCTCCCCTCCTCGCTCCGTCTCACCTGCACCCGGTGTCTACATCGCCGCTACAGCAGGTAATGAGCGGTCATGTGATAGGCGGGCTGAAGTGACGTGCACAGAGCCTGTCACATGACTGCTCATTACCTGCTGTAGCTGTGATGTAAACACTGGATGCGGGTGAGACCGGAGCGGATGGGAGGGGGATCCATTCTGCGCTGACCACTGGCCCTCCATCCTGCGCTGACCACTGGCCCTCCATCCTGCGCTGACCACTGAGCCCCATCCTGCGCTGACCACTGGCCCTCCATCCTGCGCTGACCACTGAGCCCCATCCTGTGCTGACCACTGGCCCTCCATCCTGCGCTGACCACTGGCCCTCCATCCTGCGCTGACCACTGGCCCTCCATCCTGCACTGACCACTGGCCCTCCATCCTGCACTGACCACTGGCCCTCCATCCTGCGCTGACCACTGGCCCTCCATCCTGCGCTGACCACTGGCTATCCATCCTGCACTGACCACTGAGCCCCATCCTACGCTGACCACTGGCCCTCCATCCTGCGCTGACCACTGGCCCTCCATCATGCGGGTGAGACCTGAGCGGATGGGAGGGGGATCCATCCTGCGCTGACTACTGGCCCTCCATCCTGCGCTGACCACTGGCCCTCCATCCTGCGCTGACCACTGAGCCCCATCCTGCGCTGATCACTGGCCCTCCATCCTGCGCTGACCACTGGCCCTCCATCCTGCGCTGACCACTGGCCCTCCATCCTGCGCTGACCACTGGCCCTCCATCCTGCGCTGACCACTGGCCCTCCATCCTGCGCTGACCACTGGCCCTCCATCCTGCGCTGACCACTGGCCCTCCATCCTGCGCTGACCACTGGCCCTCCATCCTGCGCTGACCACTCTGCCTCCATCCTGCGCTGACCACTCTGCCTCCATCCGGCGCTGACCACTCTGCCTCCATCCGGCGCTGACCACTCTGCCTCCATCCGGCGCTGACCACTCTGCCTCCATCCGGCGCTTACCACTCTGCCTCCATCCGGCGCTGACCACTCTGCCTCCATCCGGCGCTTACCACTCTGCCTCCATCCTGCGCTGGCCACTCTGCCTCCATCCTGCGTTGACCACTTTGCCTCCATCCTGCGTTGACCACTCTGCCTCCATCCTGCGCTGACCACTCTGCCTCCATCCTGCGCTGACCACTCTGCCTCCATCCTGCGCTGACCACTCTGCCTCCATCCTGCGCTGACCACTCTGCCTCCATCCTGCGCTGACCACTCTGCCTCCATCCTGATCTGGCCACTCTGCCTCCATCCTGATCTGGCCACTCTGCCTCCATCCTGCGCTGACCACTCTGCTTCCATCCTGCGCTAGAGCTCACATCAAAGCCACGACATCTCAGCTGACCTCATCAGCTGAGATGTCAGGAAAACAGCACCAATCAGATCCTGGATCCAAATGGCTCTTTTAACCCTTTGGATCCCGCTGTCAATCACTGACAGTGAGGCGGCCGCGGCGGGGTACGCGCTCTTCCCTGCCTGCTCTGGAGATCCCACGATAGTATCGCGGGATCTCCGGCGCTCACATGACAGCCCGGGGTCCTGGCTAGACCCCGGATGCTGTCACTGAGCAGTTCTATGTTGTGGTTGGCAGGCGCTGCCAACCACAACAGGTCCACGATTCTGAGAGATACAGATGAGCTGCAGCTCATCTGTATCTCCCAGAAGCGATCAACCTGTGTAGCAAGGTGCCTCTTAAAGAGGCAGTGTAAAAATAAGAATGAATAAAAAATAAAGTTTTTAGAAACCTGTAAAAAAAAAAATATATAAAAGTTCAAATCACCCCCCTTTTCCCCCAATCACAATAAAAGTATTAAAAAAAAATACACATCTTTGGTATCATCGCATTCAAAATCGCCCGATCTATCATCGTATTAAATCCGTTAATGAGAGCCGTGAACTCTGTAACGGAAAAAAGGGTCCAAACGCCAAAATTTCGTTTTTTTTGGTCACTGTAACATTGCTATAAAATGCAATAACGGACGATCAAAATGCCAAATCCCCCCAAAAATGGCATATTTAGAAACGTTAGCTCAAGACTCAAAAAATAAGCCATCACATAGCCCCAGATCCTGAAAAATGAAGGCGCTACGGGTCGCAGAACATGGCGCAAAAAGTCCTTTTTTTTTTTCAAACTTCAGAATTTTTTTTCATCACCTAGATACCAGTAAAGGTATACATGTTGGGTGTCTACGAACTCGTACCAATCTGAGGCATCACCCCGTCATGTCGGTTTTACCATATAGTGAACATGGCGACTAAAATACCCAAAAAACAAATGTGTTATTGCACTTGTTTTGCTATTTCACTGCATTTAGAATTTTTTTGCAATTTTCCTGTACGCTATATGGTAAAATAAATTATTGCATATGAAAGTACAACTTGCGCCTCAAAAAACAAGCCATCATATGTCTATATTGACGGAAAAATAAAAAAAAGTTATGGCTCTTGGAAGCAGGGGAGCAAAAAACAAACATGAAAAATTCCCGGTTCATGAAGGGGTTAAAAGCAGTGTTCACTAACTTTTAATACAACCAAGTACACCTTGAGTGTAGTTCATTCTAATAATTTTTTACTGGAACAAGCAAACATTATTTTTTGTGCCTAGTACCACTGTCTGGCCAATCAGCTGTGCTCGATTTCCATCAGAATATTTTTTGCCAACAACTGCAGAGTTGCCAATTTGTTCACATACAAAATGAGTGGCAAAAGGCCTGCTGCTGGTGGAAGGGGGATTAGGCATGGTGGAAAGGGAAAAACAGTCTGTGTCCGTGGGGTACATGGGAAAGCAAGAGAAACATCTGCTGGAGAAAGAGCATCTTTCAGCCAAAGCAAGATGTCTACTTCTTTCCTTGGAGATTCTGAAATGATCCCTTTCTTATGGACACGACTCATACAACGATCAATATCAATTCTAGATGAGGCACAAAAAGAGCATGCGCTTGAATGGATAGCAAGTGCTTCAGCAAGTGAGCTCTCCTCCACCTCAACTTCTACATCCCAAATACACCATTCCTCAGAGGTGTCAGCACAATCGCACTTGCTTCCGCACAGCTCCCAAGTCTCCAGCCACCCATCTGAGTATTGGGTAAGACAGATGGTTGACTATGATTGCTCTTCACTCATACTGGGAATCAGAGGTCTGCTCAAAAGCTTTTGTGAGTTAAGACGAGGTAATGATCTGCACTGATGCCCAGAAGCTTTTGGAGTTGGATCCAGGCTCAGATAAAGAAGGTTCTGAGCAAGCATAATGTAGACCCTGATTCGTAAAGTGTCAACTGCACCTTGGAGCTCTTGTGAGCCCTTCCACATAGGGCTCCTCCTGTACTTCCTCCCCCTCCTCTAGTGCCACCACCTGACTCCGAATACTGTTTAAAGCGTGCTCCAGCATGTAAATGAAGGGAATAGTCATGCTGATAATGGCATCATCATCACTAAACATCTTCATCGACATTTCAATACTGTACAGAATGGTGCATAGGTCCTTCATTTCAAACGACTCCAGCAGTGTGATTTGCCCCACCTCTGGATCTCATAGGCCCAGGTTATACGTCATGACGTATTGCACCAGGGCTCGTCGGTGCTGCCACAGTTGCTGCAACATGTGCAGAGTTGAATTCCATCGTGTCAGCACATCACATTTCAGCCGCTGAACTGGCAGGCCGAACGACTACTGTAGAGATGCAATGCGTTGAGCTACGGGATGCGAATGGCAGAAGTGAGCACACAGTGACCGTGCCCTCTGCTGAAGACCATCTAGGGAGGGATAGTGTGCAAAAATTTGCTGAACAACCAGGTTTAAGACGTGAGCCATGCAAGGCACGTGTGTCACATTGCCCTGGCGGAGGGCTGCACCCAGCATTGCAGCATTGTTGCACATGGCCTTCCCTGGCTGCAGGTTCAGTGGAGACAAGCATTGATGAAACTCGGTCTCCACAGCAGACCACAACTCCTCAGCTATATGACTCACATTTCCTATATATTTCAAGGTAAAGACCGCCTGATGCCGTTGAGCCCTGCTGCCATCATAGTAAGGAGATGTGCAGGATTCCTTGTGTGCAGTTAGAATGCGGGTGGCATTACCAGATAGGCTTTGGGTGCTGGTGGAGGACCGAGACGAGGTTGAGAAGGCAGAACGTCTACATACAGAGGATTGACACACAACTCGTGGGGATGGCAAGACTTGGACAGCAGCCCCTTCTCCTGCTTTCTTCATAGTTATCCAGATTTTTTGGCTGCTACTTACATTTTGGTGACAAATCTTACAGATAACATGGGGAGACTAAAGGCTTGTGGATTTTGGAATGTGCTGCATGAAAGTGACCTCACCAACCATTTTCAGCATGCAACAGTGGGGCAATTGATGCCACTGAAGTGGTGTCTGGGCCCAAATTTTTGGGAAAAATGGAGACTCTTGTTGTAGTCCCCTAAATGTGACACAATGCTCAGCGTGTGCACGAGGCCTTCCCGATGCTGCATTAAAAACCGCACCAAATACTCATCGCCTGCACAAGGCCTTCCAGATACTGAGGTAAAACGCACCAAATAATCATAATCTGCACATGGCCTTACAGATACTGAAGTGAAACCCACCAAATAATCATCATCTGCACATGGCTTTACAGATACTGAAGTGAAACACACCAAATAATCATCATCTGCACATCGCCTTACAGATACTGAAGTGCAACGCACCAAATAATCATTATCTGCACATGGCCTTACAGATACTAAAGTAAAACACACCAAATAATCATCATTTGCATATAGCCTTACACATACTGAAGTAAAATACACCAAATAATCATCATCTGCACATGGCCTTACAGATACTGAAGTGAAACCCACTAAATAATCATCGTCTGAATGTGGCCTTACAGATACTGAAGTAAAACACACCAAATAATCATCATCTGCACATGGCCTTACAGATACTGAAGTGAAACCCACTAAATAATCATCATGTGCACATGGCCTCACAGATATTGAAGTAAAACACACCAAATAATCATCGTCTGCACATGGCCTTACAGATACTGAAGTAAAACACACCAAATAATCATCATCTGCACATATTCTTACAGTTACTGAAGTGAAACGCACCAAATAATCATCATCTGCATATGACCTTCCAGATACTGAAGTAAAACGCATCAAATACTCATCTTCTTGACGTGGCCTTACAGATACTGAAGTAAAACTCAACAACTACCCATCATGTGCATGATGCTTTACAACTACTGTAGTAAAAACTGGTTTTGGAAGGGCATGGCATGCCTATATCTGTGTCTCCTCCCCCTTTTACTCATCTATCTCTTTCGTATTTTTATATGTAGTTTTCACTTTTCCATATGTTTGTTGTATCTTCTGAGTAGTTTGTCACCTTTTGGACACTTTATAAGGTGTTTTCTATGTGTTTTCTATGTGTTTCTATGTGTTTGTGTTTGGCTGCCATTGTTTTCAATGGGATTCAACAGTGATTGACGAACATTGAACGAACATTCGATGAACAAACGCCCAATTTTGGCGAACCAAATCAAATTAGAACACTAGGGTGGTGGCTCATCTCTAAGGCTACGTTCATACATTGCGTATTTTGGCACGCTTTTCAAAATACGCAATGTGCTTTTTCTCTGCCGGCAAAGTGACTGGGAAATTCACTTTGCCGTGCAGACAGTGTGTAAAAGTACGCCCGCGCTCTTATAGGAAAAAGCGCCTGCGTAAAAAGAATGACCCTGTCAATTCTTTACGCAGCAGTGCCGGCGCTTTTTCCTATAAGGGCGGGTGCTGCTGCAACTGACGTCAAAGAGGGGAGGAAGAATCCTGCTTCCTCTTCCCCTCTGTGACAGCTGTGACCGCCCATTAGATTTCGTAGTATATTAATATACACTGCGAAATCTAAATTAAACAAAGCCAAATGTATGAAATATAAAAAAGAATTAAATACCTGTCCGACGCCTTTTCCCGGTGTCTGGTGGTGAGGCCAGGCGATGTGTGTTCTGCCAGGACCTGCCGTGATGTCAGAGGGGCGTTCCCGGCGCCGATTGGCCGCTCGCGGTCATGTTATACATATCACATGACCGGGAGCGGCCAATCAGAGCCGGGAACGCCCCTCTGAATCACGGCAGGCTCTTGCAGGATACACATTGCCTGGGCTCATCACCGGACACCGGGAAAAGGCGTCGGACAGGTAAGTATTTAATCCTTTTTTATTTTTCATACATTTGGCTTTGTTTAATTTAGATTTCACAGTGTATATTAATGTACTGCGAAATCTAATAGGGCTGTCACAGCTGTCACAGAGGGGAGGAGGAAGCAGGATTCTTCCTCCCCTCTGTGACATCACCTGCACTTTCTGGAGTAAAGAAAGCGCAGTGTGTGAAAGCTCCTGCATATTTTATTGCGCTTTTTTGTGTGGCCGAAAATCGCAGCAAAAATTCGCTATATGTGAACGTAGCCTAACTGTCACAAATTCTCAGATGACCAGAGTATTTATCTTTCCTTCCTCACTAAGTCTCTGTTCACACTGTTTCCCAAGGTGGTGATTGATGGTAAAACTGAGACTGTGCCAGTACTAGTTGATAGTGGAGCAGGAGTTAATCTTATGAATACTCGCTTTGCTCCGGCCCATGGCCTCATCTGTAACACATTAGCGAGACCCATTCTCATCATTGACTCAGCTCCTCTCAACCAGAAGGTTCTTTCCCAATTTGCGCATAATGTGAACCTGTGTATAGGATCTCTTCAGCAGGATCTCCGGTCTTGTCACATCTTGGAGAATTTGCCTACTCCCATCGTCTTGGGCCTTCTTTGGCTGAAAACCATAACCCTGCAAGCCAAGGAAGTAGTTAGTTGGGGCAATTTCTATGAGGGTAATTGCCTAGATACTATTGTCTCTGCCGTGTTGGTTATGCCTATTCCTACATCTCCAGCTGAGGTGGTTAAGAGTTTACCAGAGAGTGAGGATGAAGCTCAGCATATGCCTCAGGGTAATATTAGGTCTAGATGTAGTTCTAGCCATTCCTATTGTGCACTCCAAAGGAGGGGGTCTTGGGATATGGGGAGACACCTCCGTTGTTTGTCTTCCTAAGAATGTACCCTCTATCAATAACCAGTTGAATGTGAATAAGCATTCATATCCGACCTGAGAGTAGACATTTTATGTGGGTGTTGTCATTTACTTTGGGGTTATTTGTCCGTTTAGGATAATGGCCATTTGGAGCCCTGTGTTAAAGCTCAAACTACTACCAGTGCTTAATACTCATAATATTTTCCACAAATCATCACTCAGGAAATTTGGACCATTTCTGGATGAGCTTGATATAGGGTCCAGAGGCCCCTCATTAAGGGGATTACTGTTATATGTAGCATGCGCTGCAGTCTTCTTGAACTGCTCTGCAGTGATTTAATATGTTTAATTCCTGTTGGTAACTTTATATATATTGATATGTATGTATTATGCTGTATGTCATGCCTCATGATGCGGGACCAATCTCCAATGGGCTAGGAGGTCGGTGCCCGTCACGCAGCTCTGAGCACCCTGCCTGCCCTATTGTTACCGCGAGACCAGTCTCTCCTAAGCAGGGAGATCCGTGCCCATCATGCGGTCCTGCTCTGTCTGCTTTCAGTGCCATTTATATTACTCACCTAGCCAGCGTTCCCACGCTGCCTTCAAGCACTCTGTCCACCTCCTTCTCTTCTTAAGGTGTGCATCCCTCCTGATAATAGTTTTCTCATATTTACATTATTTTGGCTTATTTTGCTTTGTTGGTATTAACATTTTAAAATGTGTAAAATATAAAAAAAAAGTATTTTGTTGAATTTTCAGCATTAATAGGTAACATTTATTGAATTCAAAAGCTTTTCTAATCAAAAAAATATTAACAGGCAAAGCTACATATTAACAGGCTTTTACTAGATAAATTAGGTTAATTACAGTTTTCTTATTATGTTTTTAAAGAGGACCTGTCACCCCCGAGGTGCTTGGCAAACTAAATGCAGCACTGAATGCAGCATGTCTGCTGCATTCAGGGAAGGGCTCCCCCATGTATCCCCCTGTAAGCTTTAGAAAAGACATTAGAAAACTTACAGTTAAGTAGTCTAAAGGTTGGGATCTTATTAAGAGGTCCTCAAGCTGGCCTCCAGCCGCCTCCTTGTGTATTCTGCCCCCTCCTATGTCTCTGCACCATCTTCTGTTCTGCTGCCTCTGCTCTCCTCCTCTCCTACTCTCTGAATAAAGCATAAACAGGGCAGGTATCTGGCGCTGACATCAGGCCAAATGCTTTGCAGCAGCTCTGAACAAGCTCTGCGCTGCAGGTTGAGTGACAGAGAGCAGGAGAGGAGGAGGGCAGAGCCAGCAGAACAGGAGGCGGCGCAGAGAAATAGAAGGGGCGGAATACACAAGGAGAAGGCTGGAGGACTGTGCCAGCAGTGAACACCTCTTAGGCGGCTGTCACACACTACGATTTTGTGTGGGAACTCAATAGCGGTGTCAGTGGTATGTGCTTGTGGACAACATCTTAGTGAGGTGTCACATGTATAGATAACGTTCAGGACGCAGCAGCGATATTATGTGCAGGGATCGCTCACACAACCAGCGACCGATGCTTGTCAATGCTGTGAATAGGAGAAATCGGTCAGGAGATCGGTTATGGTTGTGTCACACAGAACAATGCAGCAGATCGGATGTTTGACATCATGTGATATGGGGTCCGGTTCCCATATCTGTGATAATGATCTGACCACTTATCGCTAGTCGTATCATGCTGTCACACGCAACAATATCGTAGGAGCGATGCCAAATCAGGCACTTTCCAGCGATATGTTTGCATATATCGTAGCGTGTGACGCCCGCCTTAATAAGATTCCAACCTTTAGACTACTTAAGTTTTCTAATATCTTTTTTAAAGTTTACAGGGGCGCTAGAAACATGGAGGAGCAAATATGCTGCATTTAGTGCTGCATTTAGTTTGCAATGCAGCAGGGGGGTGACAGGTCCTCTTTAAGTCCTTTTTTTTACCATGCATTTTAGGAAGCCTTCTTTGATAACACCATCACAATACTTGCATCCATTGAACTTTTGAGTTTTTGGATAGTTTCTGCTTGAATTTCTATGCAGGATGTCAGAAAGGTCTCCCAGAGCTGCTGCTTTGATGTGAACTGCACTCTACCCTCGTGCATCTTATGCTTAATGATACTCTAAGGCTAGGGCCACACTTGCTTCATGAATCAAGTAACTGGATCCAGTTTTTGACTTGGTAAAATCTTGAAAACCGGATCCGTTAAAGCACCCATAGACTTCAATGCAAAAAACACAATAGCAAAGTGCAATCCGGTTACCAGATAGGGTTTTTTCGAAATCCGGTAAAAACATGATCTGCAATGTTTTTTGGTGCATTTCCAAAAATGCATACTTTTTTTAACATGGGGCTATGGGAAACGCATTAGTTAACGGATGGTACAAATGAGGACCATGCGTTAACGCATTCGTTAATTCAAGCAGTAAAAATGCCTCAAAAATGGCATTTTACAAAACTAGATCCATTAATTGATACAGTAAACTAATTCATGCTCCCAAGTGTAGCCCTAGCCTAAGGTTAAATGCCCATGATCAGGAAACACTTCATCCTTAACACAATGTGTTCTTTTCTTGCAAAGATACAAGTGTTCTCAGCGGGAGAATGCAGCATCCACCATGCCCATGATCACGACTCTGATAGCAGTGGATTTTTGGTTGGCAGCACCATGTGTTGGGCAATGCTGAGAGTTGGAGGATGAGAAGAGGGGGTGTCGCGGCAACGCGATGCGGCGTTATTGATGTCTGGAAAGTGAACGTGATGGGCATAATGAAAATGGCTGTGGAGGTAGCGCAAGAGCAGATTCAGAGTATGGTGAGCTGAGATCTCAATCTGCGTATGAACCACCTTCGCAGCAACTTTCCTGAGGCCATCGCGTCGAAAGCAGCACATGCACAGATTGAAGTCTTGGTTCTCTGAAATCTTAATCTATTTATGCACTGCCTTCGCAGACATTTTGCTTTTGAACATCACGTACACTGCTTGGACATCAATGGCACCTTCATCACATCATCGCGACACCCCTTACTCCCATCTTCAGGCTCACAGCATTGCTGCTGCTGACTTTATCAGCTTTGACTCCTGTAACCTCACTCCACCATGTCCCCCTAGTAAGATATATTCAGATTATAAAACAAACCCCCATTTTCCCCCCAATTTGAAGGGAGAAAACTGTATTTTATAATCCCCCCAAAAATATGGTATATTGTTTTAATTTAGAAGATTTTATCTGATTCCTGCTGTTTGTTACTGACTGTGCAAGCTGTGAAAAAAAAACAATTTCCTAATCCCAGGTAACCTCTTCTAATAATAAATTGCAAGATGTTTCTATGTCTGAACATTGAATAAATACAGATATTTATTTTTACAAAATACTATTTTCAATTTAGCAAACCTATCTGTATGAGTATACTTGCTTCACCAGATACAATAAAGTCTATTCCTCCTGTTAATGTTATTACATGGATATGTTGCAGCGCAAATTTTAAAAGCCGCACACAAACCTTTGAAATTAAAGCCAGAGAAAGACTCCTACTTTGAATTCTTCCTCATCCATATGTATTCCCATTGCCTGATGTGAGAACTTCATGGAGAGTAATTAATTCAAGATATTTACTTTGAATTGCTGTTTATGTTCCCCTGTTTTATTGTGCATTATGTTTGCCAACATATGGACATGATGCTGGCACTATTTAGAAGTGCAGCTCTCTTTTTAATAGCTCGGGTTTGATGGGGATGCATAATTTGCTTACCATTTTATGGCTTTCATGAAATTCCCTGCTATAAAATTTCTTGACAAATAAACACAGTCATTTCAATGATGACCATAAATAATTATCTTAATCAATGGAAATGATGTTGAACCAGGCAAATAAAGTGGTATAAAGCCTTTTTTTTAGAAGGGAAATGTAATAATCTTTTTTGCAAAACAAAGCTCAGCTGTCTATAAATGAAGAGTTAAAGGGGTGGTCCGAAGGTAAAAGTAAACTTCATTTTATATCCCTATCAATTAAATGCTATAATCTAAAGTATTTTCTAATATTATTTTATGAAACATTTGCTACTATTTCCTATCTACACTATCTAACCAGTATTCTATTTTTCTTTTCTATTTCCTGTATGGTGATGATTCATTTGAGAATTCCAGTGCATGCTGGGATACTCAAAGTGTCATGAGGTGGTAGAGCCTGTAACAGTGATCTGCTGTCCCCTCCCTGAAACGAAGCGTCATCAGGGAGCAGAGTCTGTAGCTGTCCCCTTCCTGAAATGAAATGTCATCGTTATGTTCATCTCAGTGGCTGGTCTGTCTCTGCTGTGTTTCGCTCTATGCTTGCAGTCCCTGCTCTGTCCCTCCGTTAGCTATGCACTGAGCGATCTGCACAGTCTACAGCGCTGGCTTTGTTATAGGTGCAGATCATTAATAATCTGCTGGTAACAGTGGTGTCAGGATACCTGGGATGGAGAAGACCAATGATGTCAGCAATGTGAGTGGCACGGGTTTCTGATCTGAGCCTTTACAGAGATAAAGCAGGGACAGAGAATGGACAGATGAGCCCCTGAAATGGGTTTCATAATGCCACTTTTTTCAGAGAGTGAACAAAGTGTCATTAGTGATTCCCACTTCAGGGGTTACTGTGTACAGGCACTGTGCACAGCGTAGTCTCTACAGTGACAGTGCCTGTTAGTTGTCAGCTCATTTCTGATAGTACTGATCCTTGATGATCCATTAACACATCAGTGTCACAATAAGGCTAAGGTCATATTTGCGTCATGCATTCACTAAACGGATGCATTTTTTTCATGTGGAAATGTTGAAAAAGAGATGCGTTAACGCACCCATAGGCTGCAATGCAAAACCGCTATGCGTTATTGCAAATTCTGCAAATAAATGCGGTCTGCAGTGTTTTTTGGTGCTTTTGCCAACACGCATGCATTTTTTTAACATGGGAGACTATGGGCAACACATTAACACATAGGACATATAAATGTATATGTTAACAGATGCGTTTTTTGGTTTCTGCATGCATGAAATGCAAATTAAGTGATGTCATAGGTCACGTGATTCAACATGTGATGTAAAGTTGCTGGTAAACAAGGCATTCACACTCTACTGCCTGTTGAGACACCCACAGGTGCTTCTGCCTGACCTACAAGGTATGTATATATGAGAAGCTTTTTTGTAAGGCAAGTTTAACATGGTACACATGGTACACATGGTACACATACACACTGTACATTGAAAATGTATGTTTCTGTGTCTCGTTCCCAGATGACAGATAGTAGAGAGCCTGTCCTCACAGTCCAGCAGCTCTAATGACTCGGTGAGTAAAAAATTATGTGTTCCACAACATGTAACATAGCAAGTATGATCATAACTGGTCATGTGTGTGTAGCATAGGGCAAATTTCCATCACATGTCATTTCTAAGGATGTTCCAGCTGATTGAGAACCTTTGCTGCAATACTTATACTACAGTGGTATAACAGTATCCTCACGCTGACATGACACCACATTATGTGTGTCTGTTATTTGCGCCACTTGGTGCATTATTCATCAATTAACCCATTGTGACCTTTGCCTTCTCACACATACCTGAAACATGTTGCGTAATGGCATGTTCTTGCTATTTCACACATGTGTTGCCATCCACATAGGCAATGAGTGTTGCATGGTGCAATTGTACAACCATATGTCCGCCATATTGTTGCATTAATTATTCTCAGGTGCTTAGAGTGCTCTTTTTGGAAATAGTACCCT
The DNA here is from genome assembly GCA_033576535.1 of Allobates femoralis. Taxonomy (NCBI): domain Eukaryota; kingdom Metazoa; phylum Chordata; class Amphibia; order Anura; family Aromobatidae; genus Allobates; species Allobates femoralis. The sequence continues at coordinate 163,064,973 of JARQOC010000001.1, forward strand.
TACAAAGTATATGAAACATACATCACAGGTCTCCAATTTGTGAAAATGTAAGCCAACCATGGCCAACATATGTATTACTGTATGCTTACCTGCTGGTTTATGAAATTACCTTTTGTAGATATGCATGTCATTCATTATAGTAACGATGTTGTCCTAAATTCTACTTTTTTCCAGGACACCAACACTTCATGTTCCTCATCGAACTCGGATGCAAGCCGAGTAAGTAGCATCTTTCCTAAATCTGGCAACATCATGTCCCCATCATGTGTGTCATGTTTTACTTCATAAAGGACAAACATATACCCAGCATGGAACTTAAAACCTACCAACATATGGCCTGAATCAAATCCAAAAACATAAGGGGTCAATGTGGGAGGTTGCTTGGTTTCTTGGACACAATGCGGTGCACTATGTTGAACACACACGACAAACTGACCTTGTTTGAGTACCAAACATCCTTAGCTCTTAGGGCCTCTTCACACTGCGGCGTGATCTGGTCCGGTTCTGTCCGGGAGGACCCAGACAGCCGCGGACTGGATCTGCACACAGGACAGAGGGGTTATTATGCCCTCTGGTCCGGTGTTCAGCACACACAGCTGCAGCCGCTGACAGGTCAGGACAGCGGCGCCCGCGGTCCTGACTTATTAGCAGCGGCAGAGCTAGTCCCAACACACAAACTCATGTCTGCACAACAACAGCATGCCACAGATGTCTACTTATTCCCAATTCAGTTTGACTTGCAGTTGGCGTGCGTTTTGCGTGACCTAGGCCATGATGTAACATAAAAGGTACCGTATATACTCTTGTATAAGCCGACCCGTGTATAAGCCGACCCCCTACTTTTGCCCCCAAAACCTGGTAAAACCTATTGACTCGTGTATAAGCCGAGGGTGGACCCCAGCACAGGTATACAGCCTCCAGCAGTGTGGTATACAGGCCCCCCCAGTGGTATACAGGCCTCCCCAGTGGTAGTATACAGCAGCCTCTCCAGTGGTAGTATACAGCAGCCTCCCCAGTGGTAGTATGCAGCAGCCTCCCCAGCGGTATATACAAGCCCCAGCAGTATATACAGCAGCCCCAGTGGTATACAGCAGCCTCCCCAGTGGTATATGCAGGCCCCAGCAGTATATACTGCAGCCCCAGTGGTATACAGGCCCCAGTGGTATATACAGGCCCCAGTGGTATACAGGTCCCAGTGGTATACAGGCCCCAGTGGTATATACAGGCCCCAGTGGAATATACAGGCCCCAGTGGTATACAGGGCCCCCCCTTGCTGCCGCACACCTGTAAAGTAATAGATCATTATACTTATCCCTGTCGCTGTCGCCGCTCTGCACCGCGCTCCTCCTGGTCTTCATACTTCTTCATGCTTCCTCCTCCGGCGCACAGACAATGACGTAATTGCCTGCGCCCGCCGGTCACAAACAGGAAGAAGCATGAAGACCCGGAGGAGCATGGTGCAGAGCGGCGACAGGGATAAGTATAATGATCTATTACTTTACAGGTGTGCGGATGCAAGGGGGGACCCTGTATACCACAAATGGGGGGGGGGACCTGTATATGACTCGTGTATAAGCCGAGGGGGGGGGGACTTTTCAGCACATTTTTTGTGCTGAAAAACTTGGCTTATACACAAGTATACACGGTAATTTAAGATATGTTTTTAATCACCTTATAGAGGTCAGTCCATTTTAGATGGCGGTCTATTAGGGACAGATATGTGCGTGACATTAAAGAACTGGAAGTATACCCAAGTGGGGCTGCACCAAATCCACCAGCACTATGATGAATTGTCTTTTCTACAGAGGTCAATTGAGGGCTGAGGGTAAGATTCCAAACCTGTTTGGTGCTTATGTATGCATTAATGGCTATTGACATTAGTGTTAACTCATTTTTTTGGCTTGGTCTTTTTAAGCACCCACTCAAATACACCAGCAGCACTGGATGACCCTTCTGTGAGTCCCTTTGAAGAGCCATCTGATATTCTGGCACCCATTCAAACAACCCTATTGGAGGCTAGCCATATAGAGCCAAAAAACTCACCAAAAAATTGCCAGGTAAATACCCATTGCACTTAGCAGCAGGCTGCTAGCTCCTCTGAGAGGCAACACAAGAGTCCGTATGCCAGTGCACAGTCACCTACAACCCACAGATGGGGGCGGTTGTAGCACCAGCATCCAGCCATGTGTCAGGGAGGTGACCGGTGGCATTTATAGACACAAGGTTACCATAAGGCTCTGCCACTCAGGTACATGTGAAGGATAGTGTCAGAGCAGCCTATTGGTCACGCCCTGCTATTAGATCAGGCGGGCTGCTCCACACTGATTACATGCCTCACAAATGACAGACACCCCCCAGAGGGCCCAGCCTCAAACTGCAGATAAAAAAGTGCACTTTTCTTGAATTGATAAAGCCCTACTTAAATAAAAAAAAGGGGGCCATTGCACTATAGTAAAAAAGTTTATTTTTTTGCTAAAAATCTTTATGACCAAGGAGCAGCCAGCATTACAAACTCCTTGCATACTTGGTTCCTTAGCAGCCAAACCATGCACACATATTGGTGTCAGTGGTGTGGTTATTGTATGTCACATGTGTACTATACATTATGGTGTAATACCCTTGCCATACATTCATATGTAATTGGAATGTGTCATAAAAAATTTGTAAACCAATTAAACAACATATGTGTAGCCGAAGCATCAATGTAAACGGCTATGTATGTGTAATGTCAAACATTGACACTGTAATGTACAAACTGTACACTACATTACACTGTAATGTACAAAACACATATGGCAAACCACATTACAAACATAACACATTGCTCTGGCTGGCAATTTCATTATTATTATCAAAAATGCACTAGGTTTCCAATTTTGACTACTCATAGTGTTGTGTAATGGACCTTCACAATGTACACTGCACTGCACAATAGCATGTGACTCTGTTCCGTAGTTCATACGGTTGTGTTGCCTAATGGAAAAGCGATATACTTCAATGGTGGACCATGGCTGGAATTAGTTCATGTGATCAAAGACACAAACAGTTACACGCATGTCAAATGGTTTATTAGAAATGTGTCTCAAGTGTAGGACACTGGCCTGATTGTGAAAACATGGGTCATACAAAACAGAAAAAAGTCATGGCTTCTAGCATTGCCTTCCATTATTGTCCATACATTATAATGTGGCCATTAGTCTGGCCATATTCACCGATGTCCACAGCCACAAAGTGACCTTGAGCATCAGCAATAGCCATTAGCACGATTGAGCAAAACTTTTTATAGTTGTAATAGTCTGACCCACTGTTGGGTGGCTTCTTAAATCTGATGTGTTTCCCATCCAGAGCCCCAATGCAGTGTGGGAAATTGGACACCAAGCCAAAGCCTGCAGCAGTTTGAAGCCACCTGTCCCGTGTGGGTGGGGGTAACAGCAGGCGCTGTAATTTGGACCAGATAACCTCACAGGTGTGAGGCACTATGTTACATATTGTCAACCTACCAATACAGAATTGGTAGTGCAATGAGGCATACGATTCACCCATAGTCAAGGACCTGTGAAGAAAAAAACACTATTAAGAAATGACCAATCCACACAAGCACATCACTTATGTTGGCCGCACGTGGCCGCACTGCCAGCCAATGAGCGATCTGGCCAATCTGATTGGCTGACAGTGCGGCCACGTGACAAACCCATGTGACCGCTGTGCCGCATGCTGATTGGCTTAAATCTCACAGGTCCTTCAGCCCATCTTCTCCCGGTGATCTGATGTCTTGTGACATCCGGAGGTCTTCGGTACCGGTACCGGTACATAAGGTACAGGCCCCACAGAAGGTGTGTGTGAATGTTTATTGTTTTTAACCCCTTAGATTAACTTTTAGGGTACTTTTGTAGTGTATCTGTATAGATACACTGCAAAAGTACAGGGACTCGCTACCCCCGAGTAATTCTTAAGGAAACTTGGCGAGTAGCGAGTCCCGAATAGTAGCGAGTAGCTTCTCCCATCCCTAGTTTCAGTGTATTTGAATTATGGTGAAAACATTTTTTAGGGTGTTGGCAAATTCCCTTTAAAGGGGTTGATTTACCTTAGATACAAATCTGCAGTCACTATATTAGACTGCAGATTTTTGAATCATAACATTGCGTGAACTGTGCACTCTGATAAGTCACCAGGAGCACTGGGTGCATAACTGAGTTTGTGATTTGCATACCTCTTGCACACTTCCAAATAGATGTGTATGGCTTCACTCAATGCACGTCAAAGGAACAAAACATCCTTAGATGACAGATGCCCGCAAGTATGCAAATCGCTCAGTGGTGAATACTCATAGTGCACAGTGCGCACAATGTGAGGATTTACTTGTCTGCAGTCACATTTAGCGAATGTCACATATAATGACTGCACACTTGTATCCTAAGTAGAGACAACCCCAATAAATGGAATGTGACGTTAAAAAAAAAAGATTCCATATTCAAAACATAGACTGTGTCACACACTGAATTAGATATGTAGACTGTACCAGAGCTCAGTGCAGTGTATCACATTATGAGAATAGATACAGAGTTGAGCGTATTGTATCACAAACAATGGGATTAGATATGCATGACCACGCTCTATCCACTTGTAAGGGACCGGCTATGAGGGCTGTATCTCACATAATAGACATTTGGCCTATGTGACCACAATCCGTCCACTTCTAGAAAAGCAGTATTGTAACTCCATCTATTTGTATGGAGTGTCATCCATTTTTAGTAGTCATGAGGGAGCGTGCTAGCCTCTGGTTTATACTCAGAGTGCTTGGATACAATCGATTATCGAGGATGATCGAGAACCTTACTCGAGGCCCTGTATATTTCATGGCCGTAAGACAGTCAATCAACATGCAAGGATTTTCTGCCATACAAGTTAATGCCATAATCATGTTGGCTACTGGGATTACTGTGAAGCAGTTCAGGGAGAGCTGATCTAGTATTAGAAGGGAGTGCTTAGATTAGAGCATGTATATAGGCCAGGTTTATTGCCTTACAGTCAACCTATAGTTATCCTGCTGAAACCTCAAAACAACAGTCCCTTTCCGGGCTTAATACTCTCCTGCCTCTAGTAAAACCACAGTTACCTGCAGTCATTGCAGGGATAGCTGGTTTTTTGAGGGATAGTTTTAAAATAAAGGAAAGTAGGTAGGTTTATTGCCTTGCAGTCCTTCTATAGGTATACTGCTGCTACAACCTAAATCTAAAAGTACTTTTGAGGGCTGCATATAATCCTTTCTGTAGTTAAACCGCTGTTACCTACATTCAGCATAGGGATAGCTGGTACAGGAATGATAGTTTTGAATTAGCGGCATATAGTAAGAGTCTATTACCCTACTTCACTTTTACAAACTGACAATAACATAGAAAACTGAATGCAAAATGCACTTTACAGGATAAAATATTAGGAACCATTATTTCCTTTATAACAACTTGTATATGATGCAAAATTAAAAGGAGAGACAAAAAAAGCCTTCACTACCCCTTAACATCTTGGCCATATCTCACCATATTTACCCTTCACTTATGAATATTCTAGATGACATAATAGAGTGGAAAATAAATTATACCCTCTAGTAGTCACAAGTCAATGTAATTTTCTCATTTTACTACCCTATCTGGGCATTTGGTATATGTGACATGGTCAAACACATCTTGTTTAATTTATGAAGGAGGTACACTGAAACTCACAAAGCCTATGTGCACGATGCAAGAACTGCCAAATATTAGAAGGAAGAGAGACTTCGATACACCATGTATTAAACATCAAGGAGGGTCTCATTTACATTCTGTTAAAATGAATAGGTAGTGGGACTCCAAGACTCATAAAACCTAGGAACTATGTGAAAGGGCTGGCAAAAATAAGAAGGAGGGACTGGAATACACCCTTGTAGACACATAAAGGAGGACCTCAAAAAACATTTTTTTCATATTTAAGGAGTGGAACTCCAAGACTGGTAAAGCCTATACACTAAGTAGAAGGTGCTAAAAATAATTTACCCCTGGGGAGAATACATTTATATATGTAAGAGAATTGTAGAGGTATGTCTCATACACATCCTGAAAAATTATTAAGGAGGGCATCATATACACCCTGAAACAATTAAGGGTTTGGGTCGCATATTGACCCTCTAAAAATTTAGAGCAAGGCCTGTCTGTTTACCCACTTAAAATTTGGAGCAATGGATGTCTGTTTAGCCTATTATAATTTGGAGCAAGGGATGTCTGTTTACACAATTATAATTTGGAGCAAGGGCCACCTGCAATGCATGTACTCCGGTAAAGTCTCTGTAAACTTGCATTCCCCTGAAATTGAACCTGTCATTCCTGAAACTAAACGTATTCTGTCTAAAGCCAAACCTTTCCTGCCTAAACCTGAACCTTTCCTGTTTGCATCTGAACCCAAACCTGTTCTTTCTGTACCAGACATCGTGTTTGCACCTGAATCCAAATCTGTTCAATCTGTATCAGCCATCCCTTCTGGACCAGTACCAGTACCCACCAAGCCACTGATCCTGATCCTGCCCTGTCTGATAATCCTGCATCTCTGACCCTGGTGTTAGCTGCTATGGTCTAGGGACTGCCCTTGAGTGGTACCTGGTGTCTACTGGCTACCAGGTCCAACCTGGTAGCTTCTTAGTCACGCCCCTCAAAGGCTTGGCACATGGCACAGTGGGTCCACACCCCCCGCGTTACAAATATGGTAGAGGGAGAAAGGGAAAAAAAAAACATGAACCATATGCCCTTTATTGGATGGGAAGGCATCTTTAGGTTCTGCTGCTGTTAACCGTTGGGATTGAGAAGTCTGGGCCAAGCCAGGCCTTGTTTACGTTGTTAACAGTAAGTCTGTCACCATATTCTCTTGGCTTCTGGTTGTGCCTATCAGATATTATGTCCCTGATGGCACTGAAAACCAATTTAGTGACATAGCTTACCAGATCCTCCAAGGTGTAGTGAAGAGTGCCAGTCATGCTACACGTCCAGCTTAAATACGCAATAGTTGTATGAAACAGAGGAATCATGGAGGATACTTGTACAGTCAGCTAATTACTCCTTTACCATCTTCCAAAACATTTCCATCTTTGTCAGAGTATCCCACGCATCAGGGCCTAATGAAACTGTCCATTGACCTTTGATAGTGTTCCCTTGCCTCTGTTGGACCTAGTCTCACTTCCTTGGTTGCCCAAGGAACTTTGACCTAAGCCACCATCATTGTCGGATGGGAATTTTTACACTAATTATTTGACTAGGGCCTTCTGTAATGCACATTTTATTGGCCCCTCCCCCACAGATAGGAGAGATGGAAATTTCTTCTTGTAGGTCAAGAAGTGTTAACAACCAGGAATCAAAGTTGGTCAAAATGCGTATAATGTGTGGATCATGGGAAAGACAGCAGGACATAAAGTCAGCCATTTGTGCCAGGCTCCCAACAGGAAAGACTAACCTATCTCTATCAGGAGGACAACTCTCCATCTCCTTCTCTCCTTCAGCCTTTGCTGACTATCAAAAATGGGGGATCCCAATTTTTTTTTAATAATTATTTATTTGCCTAATAACTGTAAAATCGATCTATTCTATCTATAATTTATCTATCTATTATATATCTTTTAACATTTATCGTTTTTTGCACATATAACAAACATTCATTTCAGTATCATGCATTTTTTCTGGTATGTATCACACAGAAGCCACACAGGTGTCTCTTGGATATCACACATGTAAAAATGGATAGCACACAGATGATACACGGATGACACCATGACACCTATGTGCACACAGATAACCACACGGATTTACAAAATTGAATGTTCCAAATTTGAATGAGGGCAAACAGTTTAAGCTACATTGCGCATATAGAACTGTCAGTAACAAAAAATATATCAGTGACAGCATTCAATTCCTCATGTAGTACTAGCTAGAGTGTTTTCCCAAGTGCCGAGCAGGAGCTACGGCAGGAGGAAGATCACTTCACAATGAGCAGTATGTCTCTTTATTCACTTAATGTCGGTTGAATTTGATTGCTATGATGCCACCTGATATGCATAATAAGTCAGATACATGTGAACAGCTTGCTTGGTTTTATTAATAACTTTCAAATGCCCTTGGCACATTTTCAGCATGAAAATCAATTACATAAATGTCTTTAGAATACAAGACAGCATCATCGCAATATTAGTAAACACTGCAAAAAAGCTACACCGAACACATACAGAACACGTGTCCAGCTAAATAACACTGAAGTGTTTTATTATTATAGCCATGTAACGCTACTGCCAACACCCCTTGCCGGCAGACTCACCCCTCTAACCATCCTTAGGTTTCTACTCTGGTCCCATATCCAGATCAGTGTTCCTGGGGTCTGTGAAGGCTGCACACATACCCCAGGAGTGTCCACAGACAATTTCTGGTGGATAGTAGGTACTTAAGACACTCTCACCACATGTGTACTATGTTAGAGTCATGCTTTCTAATTGTCAGGTCTTGTGTTTTATATCCCGTGTCTTTTTCTGAGCCTGCTAACCTATTCCTGTGTACAAGTATCCGTCAGCACCTGCTGTGTGCGCATTCTGGTAATCCGACATTGAGTTCACTTCTGCTAAATTGTTGTATTATTGACTTCAATTGTGCCAAATAATCAGGTAATCCGGCATCAATGAAGTCAATAATCCAGTAATCTGGACCACCATTTAACTCAATGCCGGGTAACCGGAATTAAATTCAATGAGATAAACTCAGGTGAGTTTACCTGAGGTTAGGGCTAGGGTACCATGGGAACCATCTGTGATTTCAGGGGAATTCACTGACATCACCATCCTCACAGCTCCGCCTCAGTCAATGTGTTCATGAGGTTGCAGTGCATGGTTACGTGTTTTAATGACACAGCGCACTGCAGCCTAAATATATATATTATATCAGTATCATCATGAGACATTATGCCTGTGGATTACTTTGGACCCCTACAAAGGTGTTTAGGAGGTTAATAAATTGGAGAAAGAGGGTGTTTTGTTTGTTTTTTATTAAAGTATTTTTCTCCATGTTTTTTTTTTTTTTTTCTCTTTGCTTACACGATTAGTAAAGCTGGGTGTGTTTCATAGACCGCTACCATTACTAATCCAGGGCTTCATGACAGCTTTGACTTTTTTTGACAGCTGTCACTAACCCCTTATATGAAACCCTGTGTCCCAATTGCCACTGCACCTGTGCAATCTGGATAAGCCAGGTAAAGCACCAGGGTTGGGGCATCTAAGGCCACCTGCACACACTGAACATTTGATGAGTTTTTTACCTCAGGATTTGTAGCCAAAACCAGGAGTGGATAATTAAATACAGAAGTGGTGCAGGTGTTTCTATTAGACTTTTCCTCTGATTGCTCCACTCTTGGTTTTGTCTACAAATCCTGAGGTAAAAAACTCATCAAATACTGAAATGTGCACATGGCCTTATGGATGCACCAATTCCGGGGAAGCTGCGGGCTGCTATTTTTAACCTGGGGTGGACCCAACAACTATGCACCTTCCCAGGCTGAGAATACCAACCCCACAGCCATCTGCTTAATCTTGGCAGGGTATCAAAATAGAGGTGATACCATACTATTATATTTAATCCCTTCACCCCCGGGTGATTTTCTGTTTTTCTTATTTTGTTTTTCCCTCGCCTTCTTCCAAGGGCTATAACTTTTTTTATTTTTCCATTAATATAGACATATGAGGGCCTATTCTTTGTGGGATGTTTTATTTTTAATGACATCATTTATTTACCATACAGTGTACTAGAAAACAGAAAAAAAATCCAAGTGCTGTGAAATTGCAAAAAAAAGTGCAATTACACATTGTTTCTGGGGTCTGTAGATTCACCATGCTCAGTATATGGTAAAACTGACGTGACCGTATGATGCCTCAGGTTAGCACGAGTTCGTAAATACCAAACAAGTATATTTTTTCTTTTATCTAAGTGGTGAAAAAAATTTCAAATATTTAAAAAAAAAAAAAAAAAAAAGAATTCCACTTTTAACACCATTTTCCATGACCCTTATTGTTCTTAATTTTTGGGATCTGGGCCTGTGTCATGGCTTCCTTTTGCATCCTGAGCTGATATTTTTAATAATACCATTTTTAATTAGATGTGGTGTTTTGATTGCCCATTTTTGCATTTTATTGCAATGTTGCGGTGACCAAAAAAACGTTATTTTGGCGTTTGGACTATTTTTTCTATTACGCAGTGTGAATGCAGCGATATCAAATATTTGTGTATTTTTAAAATAGCTTTATTTTTAATGGGCAAAATGAGCGTGATTTGACTTTTTTTTTTTTTATCATTTTAAAACTTTTTTTTACTTTTCTTTATTTTAACATAGCCCCTCAGGGTCCCTTAGCATTGCACAGATGTAAACTAAGAACAGGGTACTCACTTTGCAGTGAAATGAGAGTGAGGTATGACGAAGAAAAGACATTGTAGACGAAATAAGCACAACCAATTCAAATACAAAAAATATTATATAACCTTTATTTAAACCCAAAAGTACCAAATTTTAAAATCAATTAAAATGCATTTAAGATGAATGAGGAATACAAGTCATTCCGAAGGGACCACGGAATACAGCATACAACGTACACAATAGAATTCCAAATTGAAGCAACATAGTGCTTATGCAAAACTTCACATGTAAAATGCAAGAAATCGTGTCAGACCTGAGCTATGACCTCTAAAATAATAATGTCTCTAACAATAACGCTCTATCATACAAGTCAAGTATAAGGCATACAGATCTCTATAGCAATACAAATGTAGTATATAGTAAATTATGGCCAGATACCACCAAAGTGGCATCAATTGACTCAGAATAAGGCTGCTTTCACATCAACGTTTTTTTTAAATCGCGGCAGATGCGTTCTTTTCGCGGCCGCACCTGCCGCAAGTGCCAAAACCGCACTTGCCGCACCTGCCGCAAGCCCGCATATACATTGTATGGGGCTTGCCGCAACTGGGCCGCAACCGTGCCGTAAGTGCAGCCGGTATGCGGTAATCGCGGCAGATGCGTTTTTTTTCACCGCATCTGCCGCGATTAAAAAAAAAAACGCTAGTGTGAAAGTACCCTAAAAATTGTAGAAGGGTGCAGAATGTGTGCATGGTACAGAGTCTGGAACAGGGCCTGCCCTAGCATTTCAAGGTTAAACATTAATTAGTAACAGGGGAGTGAACGACACATGCAGGCATCGTGCATATAGAACCATGCTAAATTCAGGAAACAGAAAAGGAGACCCCCAAGAAGAGTCTCCACATTTGAAAAATTAGGGCCAGATACCACCAAAGTGGCATCAATTATCCTAGAATAAAAATTGTATAATGGAGAGATGAATTAAGCACGCTGAAAAGTGCAAGTCTTTGGAGATCCATGAATTATTCATCTTGATAAAATTTTGGTGGTCTATACTATCAGGGCACAGCAGAATGTGCTAATCCGTAAAGATACCACCAGCAGCACTAAAGACACGTTCTGATAGACTAATGGCTGGCGGGAATGACAAAACCTCCAAGGCATGAGTGGCAAGCTCAGGCTACTCCCCATTTTTAAAGCCCAAAATGCAAAAGAGTGCAAACCTCCATTTATGGCTTGGATATTGAGTAGTGATGGGCCAGTCCTAAATTACTCGGAATCGCTTGACTCTAGCGAGTCCGAGCCCGGGACTCGCTACTTGTTGCGAGTCTAGCGAGTCCAATGTTAATGAATGGGGAAGCGAGTAATAGCAAGTAATGTGCGATTTACAAATCGCAGATGTGTCTCGGAAGCTTCAGGCTCTATCTGCTACAATAGCTAAATCATGTTTAATAGGCTCCCGCTGTCACAGCACAGTTAACTCTCTGCTTACCGGCGCTGCAACAAGAAGAAGAAGGAAGACAGAAGACAGAAGAGAGAAGAAAGAAGAGAGAAGACCTGGGTCTTTGGAAGGATATGTGGTGGTAATAAAGTTGGAGTCCCTAATGGTGTCTGTGTCTTTATTTTTAATAAATAATTTTTCTCTGTGTGGTGTTTTTTTTAACCCTTTATTGCTTTATTGGAGATTCTTAGTGGCCGGGTCAAACCTGGCCTGACATTAAGAATCTCGGGCCGCTGGAAGAGTGGGGTTCGGCACCAGATGATGGCGTTTCAATGAACGCGCCATCTTCTGGAGCGGCTGCGGGCTGCAATTCGCAGCGGGGGGTGCCCAGAAAGCTTGGGCCTCCCTGCGCTGCGGATTCCAGCCCCCAGCTGCTTAGCTGTACCTGACTAGACATAGAAATTGCGCGGAGCCCACGTCAAATTTTTTTCTGAAAAATCAATAAAAAATCCTAAAAAAGGGACTGCATTTTTATTAACCCCTCACCCATGGTCCAGGGGTTAATAAAGATGCAGTCCCTTTTATTTACATTGTTTTATGGATTTGTCATAAAAAAATTTGACGTGGGCTTCGCCGTATTACTGGAACCAGCCGGATCCAGCAGGCAGCGACGGGCTGCCCCCAACCCCCAGGTGCCTATTTGTACCTGGCCGAACACAAGAATATAGGGGAGCCCTTTTTTTTTATTATTTCATGAATTTCATGAAATAATAAAAAAAAAATGCGTGGGGCTCCGCGCAATTTCTATGTCTAGCCAGGTACAGCTAAGCAGCTGGGGGCTGGAATCTGCAGCGCAGAGAGGCCCAAGCTTTCTGGGCACCCCCCGCTGCAAATTGCAGCCCGCAGCCGCCCCAGAAGATGGCGCGTTCATTGAAGCACCATCCTCTGGCGCTGAACCCCGCTCTTCCAGCGGCCCTGGTGGCGGTGGCACGCTGGGTAATAAAGGGGTTAATACCAGCTTTGTTATACAAGCTGGTATTAAGCCCGAGATTCTTAATGTCAGGCCACGTTTGACCCGGCCACTAACAATCTCCAATAAAGGGTTAAAAAAAACACAACACAGAGAAAATTTTTTATTAGAAATAAAAAAAAAGCCATTAGGGACTCCATCTTTAATTAAAAAAATCCTCTTCCGTCCGACGTAGTCCAAAACGCGATGTCCTCTCTGCTACATCCCTGTGCATAGATATAGATGTCTATGCACAGGGAATGAGCAGACTGAGAACAATCTCAGCTCTGCTACATCATCTCTGTGCACAGGGAGAGCAGGCGGGCTTTAGGACCCTGGAGCTGCGGCAGCCTGCACACAGAGCAGACAGCTGGACTCCTTACTGTGGGAGTTTCCCTGCGATTACTTGCACAGTAACGAGTCCAATGCAAGTCAATGGCAATCCTAGTTTTGTCAGAGTCTCTGACAAAACTAGGATTGCCACTGATTTGCATTGGACTCGTTACTGTGCGAGTAATCGCTGGGAAACTCGCAGAGTACCGAGTCCTGCGAGTCCCTTACTACTCGCAGAGTAATAAGTCCTAGACTCGCCCATCCCTAATATTGAGCTCTAGATACTACTGCAACATCCTCTCCAGTTGTCTACTATGTGGCAGACTTGAACTCAATTCTGCCGGAAGTTGGGCTGGTTTAAAAAATTGGTTAAAGAACTCCCAGAAATTCCTCCTGACAATTAAACTGCTGCTGCTAATGTTTCTACGTTGACAAGGCAACATTTTCCGGCTTGGATGTGTAGATCTGTGATGTGTAGTGTATGCCTACTATATCAATCACTGCTGTTTTGGGAAAAAACAGTCCTAAGATGGTCTATAAGCTATTTTTAATACTTCAGCATGTCACTATCCAAAGAAGGAATCATCTTGCTAAATTTATTCTTGTACCATGGATCCCACAGTTTGGCATCCCAGTAGGTATTGATAATTCTGATCTTAATGGTATGGGCATCGTGTTACAGCAAACAGGGACTCATGTATCTGACACATCCATGAGGCACAAGTCCTTGTTTTGTTGTTGGTGGTGTAAAAATAGAGCTTCCTTCCTTCGCTCTCTCTTGCCAACTTCGGACAACAGAAAGGGGAATCATTTCTTCCTCATCTCCTGACTGTTCTGTGCTCAACACCTTTTCATCCACATTCTCCTCCATTTGTTCCTCAGCTCCTGCACCTACACTCCCACGTTTTCTGGTACATGAGACCCCCATCACTGTTCTACACCCTACCATGCCACCCAACTCTTTAATGGCAGTCCGAACTTTGAGATAGTGATATCCTTCCCAGATCCTCTTCTTCTTCCTCCTCCTTTTCATCTAGTACCACCACCTCATCCTGAAGACACTTCAAAGTTTGCTCCAGCATATAGATGACCAGAATAGTGATGCTGAAGATGACATCATTACTGCTAAAAAAAAGTTAGTAGCCATTTCAAAACAGTGCATAGGTCCTTGATCTGTGCCCACTCTGCAAGTGTCATTTGCACCACATTCAGCTTGCCTTGAGTCACTGTGCACATCATTATATACTGTGCCAAGTATTGCTACTGCTGCCACAGTTGCTGTAGCATGGGTAGAGTGAAATTCCACTATGTCGGCACATCGCATATCAAACAGTTGCAGTTGTGTGAAAGACCTCTTTAGCGATACTAATCAAATAGCCACTGGGTGAGAATTGCGGAGGAGAGCACACAGCGACCATGTTTTGTGCAGCAGCTCATCCAGGCCGAGATAGTGGCATAGGAATTTCTGCACAACCAAGTTGAGCACATAAGCTGTGCAAGGCACATTTGTAAGCTTACCCTGGCATAGGGTTGCTACCAGGTTCACACTGTTATCGCACACAGTCTTCCCTGGCTCCAGGTTTAGTGGAGACAGCCATTGCTGAAACTTGGCCTGAAAAGCTGTTCACAACTCTTTAGCTGTGTGACTCACATCTCCAAGTCATTTTAATTTCAGCACTGCCTGATGGCGGTGAGCCCAGGTAGTGCGGTATGGGGGTGAGGTGGATACTGTTTCAAGTTTTGCAATGTTGAAACAGAGGTTGGGGGCACAGCTGAAGAGAGGCCCTAGAGGGGGTAGAGGAGGAAGCAGATGAAGAGGTAAATGCACAGGTTTTTCCCAAAAGTCTTAGGGATTTCAAGACTTGGTGCCCAGCCCCTTCTCCACCTGGCCCTAAAACCACCAGAGTTACCCAGTGTCCAGTCAGCAAGATGTAACGTCCCTGGCCATATTTGATTTTCCATGTGTCAGTGGTGATATGCACCCTGTCACACACAGAGTTTCTCAAGGAATAGGTGATGTTGTCTGCAACATGCTGATGTAGCGCAGGCACAGATTTCTTTGAGAAGTCATGGTGACTGGGCAACTGATACTGCAGGGCTGCAATGGCCATCAACTTTCAGAAGCTGTCCGTGTTCTTCAGAAGGAAAAGCAACATTTCCGTGGCTAACAAATTAGAGACGGTCAATTTCAAGCTCTTTGCTTTGGGATGTGTAGGAGGAAATTATCTTTTCTATAACCACAACTGTGGGACCAAGGGCTGGCTGCCGTGCTGAGAGAGGGTGGAGTATAGTGTACCCAACAAACTGCTGCACTCTGAGGGAGGTGCAGGTGGAGATATTATAGTGAGTTAAGATTGGACAAAACCAGCAGGTGTGTCTACATTTTTAACAGCTGAGTGGCTGTCACTTGCTCTGACTATGGTGTGTACACAATGGGAGGTACTGCGGCCGTACACCTTCCGGACAACACTTTCCACGGTGATGGAGAAGAGAAAAACAGCAGCTGCGGTTGATGTGGTGAATTGTGTTCTGTGAGGCACACTAGGTTCAGTTTTAGTGCAGTAATTTTCCCAGAGTAACTTATAGTGCTGGGCCATGTGGCGGTTCATGCATGTAGTAGTCAAATTGTTGTTTTTTTTTGCCTCTACTGAAGTTTTATTTACAAACTTTTCAAATAACTTGAGTTGAGTCATCTTTTGTGGTTTCAAGAAAGGCTCAGATGAGGAAACCCTTTGTATCATCTGACAACAGCTGCGTCGAGTCCGCTGCTGTCCATAGCCAGAGCTGGGGCTGGGGCTGAGGATGCAGTGTTTGTCATCCTTGCAGCCATCACTCTCTGTGTGGAAAAACACAATCTAACCTCCTTGTCTTTGTTCTCCTCCACTTCCTGCGTTGAGCTACTCAGCTGTGTGATTCTGGGTTTATTCCAAGTGGGATCTCGAACCTCATCATCATCCTCTATGTTGTCACACTCCTCACTATGAGAGCCATCCTCCTCTTCCTGCCCTGAATGCACAGTACAGTGTGGGTGCTCCTCAGGTATCTTAGTCTCATCATCATCACCTTCACCCCGGGGGTTAACATCTGGTGATGAGAGTCTTGATTCTACTGGGACTCCACTTCGTCTGTCCACGGATTCAACTTCAAAATATCTTGGCCATTGGTGCAGATGCTTTCCTCCTCTGGAGTATGTGAATCTTTGAAGCAGACCTCTCACGCCCATGGAATAATGAGTGAACATCTTTGCAAAATCGTCTTTCAGTGTTTCCACACAATCATTTGTGTGGTTGGAGAGTTGTGACACAGGGTGACACATGGTAATTTGGGGTGTCACCTCTGAGGATTGTACTACTTGTGATGATGTTGATGTGGAGAAACAGGAGGACAGGCAACTTGATGCAGCGTTTGCAATGAACTATAGGGAAAACTTTCTGGCTTCTATCTACAACTCGTATTGGTCCAGTTTCCCCAAAAATGTAGGGAGAAAAAAGCATATTTTAGAGTCTGAATAATGACGTAGGTTACATTGATATCCATCATGTCCTGTCCATAATTCCACGATTTTTTCCTTCCTGGCTTTGCAATATATATAATATATATATATATATATATATACACACAAGATAAAGAACTGCAGCACTTTTCTTTGTGAAACAACCGCCTTTATTCGGCCATCAGGTGGGGGGTGACAACGTTTCGGGATCCTGTCCCTTTCTCTAGCCAAGGCAAGAGAAGGCTAGGGAAAGGGACAGGATCCCGAAACATTGTCACCCCCCACCTGATGGCCGAATAAAAGCGGTTGTTTCACAAACATGAGTGCTGCTGTTCTTTATCTTGTATGCTTATACAGCAAGGAGGAGAGGAGCTGTGACTGCTGAGCACCAAGGGGAGCTGTGCTGCACCAATATACTAATATATATATATTATATATATATATATATATATACTGTAGTAACTCTAGTCCATGTAGTCATCTTCGCAAAGGAGGTCCTTATTTACTTGTTTCCCCCCCAAAAAAAATCCTAAAAATAATGGATATAGAAATGGAGATTGTCATAAGGGAATAAACAAAAAAGAATGCAGTTTAATATGCAATAAAATAGTGTTAAGTTTCTAGTTTAATCTGTTTTTCTTCAGCATGTTTTAACCGCAGCCTTGACAAATAGATGTTTTACAGATTGATTTACAAAGATCAGTAGACCAATATTTTTCTTTAGTAACGCAATCTTGTATAAACATGTGTTCTAATGAGACGCTCTGGTACTTACATGTTTGGCATTTAAATTAAATCATGGACAATAAAATCTCTTAAAGTCTGAGTCTAAAATGGAGATGTATGAGGCATATTGAGTTGAAATTGCTTAATTAAAAGTTAAATTAGGTATTAAAAATGTTCAGATTTTAAATGTAAAGTGAATCTCAAACCTTTACATGAACTTTAAAATATAAATCAATTCAAATGTCCAAGAAATAAAAATTTACCAATTGCTCCTGGTAGGCAGGAAATTAAATTCCTCTATTGACTAATCTTTGAAAACTGATTCCATAAATAATTATTAATATTTATTTATATATCACCATTAATTCCATGGTGCTGTACATGAGAAGGGGTTACATACAAAATTATAGATATAGTTTACAGTAAACAAATTAACAATGACAGACTGGGGAGAGGTCCCTGTCCTTGCATAAATGATACAGACATGAGAAATAGAAATTCTGCATATAACTTCATCAATCTGACAAAACTAGGATTGCCATTGACTTGCATCGGTCTGATTACTGTGGAAGTAATCGCAGGGAAACTCGCTGAGTAACTGCTGTTACTTTGCGAGCGGAGTCCAGCTGTCTTCTCTGTGCAGGCTGCCGCAGCTCCAGGGTCCTAGAGCCTGCCTGCTCACAGAGATGATGTAGCAGAGCTGCGATTGTTCTCAGTCTGCTCATTCCCTGTGCATAGACATCTATATCTATGCACAGGGAATGTAGCAGAGAGGACATCGCGTTTTGGACTACGTCGGACGGAAGAGGATTTTTTTAATTAAAGATGGAGTCCCTAATGGCTTTTTTTAAATATTTCTAATAAAAAATTTTCTCTGTGTTGTGTTCTTTTATCCCTTTATTGGAGATTCTTAGTGGCTGGGTCAAACTTGTATAACAAAGCTGGTATTAACCCCTTGATTACCCCAGCGTGCCACCGCCACCAGGGCCGCTGGAAGAGCGGGGTTCAGCGCCAGAGGATGGCGCTTCAATTAACGCGCCATCTCCTGGGGCGGTTGCGGGCTGCAATTTGCAAACGGAGGGTGCCCAGAAAGCTTGGGCCTCCCTGCACTGCTGATTCCCGCCCCCAGCTGCTTAGCTGTACCTGGTTAGACATAGAAATTGCGCGGAGCCCCACGCATTTTTTTTTTATTTCATGAAATTCATGAAATAATAAAAAAAAGGGCTCCCCTATATTCTTGTGTTCGGCCAGGTACAAATAGGCACCTGGGGGTTGGGGCAGCCCGTTGCTGCCTGCTGGATCCGGCTGGTTCCAGAAATACAGCGAAGCCCACGTGAAATTTTTTTCTGACAAATCCATACAACAATGAGAATAAAAGGGACTGCATCTTTATTAACCCCTGGACCATGGCCGAGGGGTTAATAAAGATGCAGTCCCTTTTTTAGGATTGTTTTATTGATTTTTCAGAAAAAAAATTACATGGGCTTCGCCATATTTCTGGAACCAGCCATATCCAGCAGGCAGCGACGGGCTGCCCCCAACCCCCAGGTGCCTATTTGTACTTGGCCGGACACAAGAATATAGGGGAGCCCTTTTTTTTTATTATTTCATGAATTTCATGAAATAATAAAAAAAAAATGCGTGAGGCTCCGCCAATTTCTATGTCTAGCCAGGTACAGCTAAACAGCTGGGGGCTGGAATCCGCAGCGCAGGGAGGACCAAGCCTTCTGGGCACCCCCCGCTGCAAATTGCAGCCCGCAGCCGCCCCAGAAGATGGCGCGTTCATTGAAGCGCCATCCTCTGGCGCTGAACCCCGCTCTTCCAGCGGCCCTGGTGGCGGTGGCACGCTGGGTAATAAAGCGGTTAGGGCCAGCTTTGAATTATCAGCTGGCCCTAAGCCCGAAATTTATGGCGGTCATGCCAATATTAGACATGACCACCATGAATTTCTATTACATTGTTTTAAAAAAAACACAACACAGAGAAAAATTTTTTATTAGAAATAAAAAAAAAAGCCATTAGGGACTCCATCTTTAATTAAAAAAATCCTCTTTCGTCCGACGCAGTCCAAAACGCGATGTCCTCTCTGCTACATCCCTTTGCATAGCTATAGATGTCTATGCACAGGGATGAGCAGACTGAGAACAATCTCAGCTCTGCTACATCAGGCAGCAGCGGGTTCTAGGACCCTGGAGCTGCGGCAGCCTGTACAGAGCAGACAGCCTGACTCCTTACTGTGCGAGTTTCCCAGCGATTACTTGCACAGTAAACAAGTCCAATGCAAATCAATGGCAATCCTAGTTTTGTCAGAGTCTCTGACAAAACTAGGATTGCTTCAGGCTGAAGCTTCCGAGACACATCTGTGATTTGTAAATCGCACACTACTCGCTATTACTCGCTTCCCCATTCATTAACATTGGACTCGCTAGACTCGCAACGAGTAGCGAGTCCCGGGCTCGGACTCGCTAGAGTCAAGCGATTCCGAGTAATTTAGGACTCGCCCATCACTAGTTTTAAGAATCCCCAGCGGCGATGCCACCTGTCAGATCACCGGGACGTCGCCGGAGGTGTCGCCCCATGTAAATGGGGGACGGCGACGCTGGCGGGGGTGCAAAAAACGTGCGCGCTCCCGCCTGTCGCCGCCAACATCTCCGGTGCCGCCACACAGTGTGACGGTACCCTAAAGCAACAACAGACAAAAAAAGGAATACCATAAAAACGCAGTACAAAGCTGAAGAGAAAACTGGCAAATAAAGCTCTGCATGGACAATTCCTAGAGAAAATTTAAGGTAAAGTCGACAAGGAAAAGACCTGGTTGTGATTTACTAATGGAACATTAAAATAGGAAACAGAGAGCCAAGCCATTCTTACAAATGCAATTGAAGCCAGAATTCAAAAATCAACTACAGACTTCAAATGTTGACTGTGCAAGGAAGCAGATGAAACAATGGATCATATACTGAGCTGCTGCAAGAAGATCCCGCAGACAGAATACAAGTAAAGGCATAATACAGTTGCTCAGATGATTCACTGGAACTTGTGCCTCAATTAGTGTGAATCATTGATGTGGCAATACCAGGCGACAGCAGGATTGAAGAGAAGCAACTGGAAAAACTGACACAATATGAGGATTTAAAGATCAAACTGTAAAGACTTTGGCACAAGCCAGTGAAGGTGGTCCCAGTGGTAATGGGCACACTGGGTGCTGTGCCTTAAAGGGAACCTGTCACCTGGATCTAAGCTCCTACACTATCACTACCTCTCTCTGCACCTTCCTAGCTGCTCCTTATCTATCCCTCTCTGAGCTAAATCTGCCCTATAAAACAGCAGAGAAATAACTTATAACTACAGAAGTCCCTGAGGCTAGGGACTGAAAAGGCGGCCCAGGCTCCATTCTGCCCCTCCTCGATGCAGCAGCACAAACCCCGCTGGTACTTCTGTAAGTTTAGCTCAGAGAGGGATAGATAGGGAGCAGCTAGGAAGGTGCAGGGACAGGTAGTGATAGTGTAGGGGCTTAGATCCAGGTGACAGGTTCCCTTTAAAACCTTGGCCAGCACTTGAAAACAATTGAAGTTGACAAAATAACAATCTGTCAGCTGCAAAAGGTCACCTTAAGGTACCTTCACACACAGCAATTTTGCTAGGCAATTTCACTGACAATTTGCTGGTTGCAGTGAAATCACGGACGTATTGTTCTATTTTGTTGCCATGTACAAATGGAACAATGTGTCCATGATTTCAGTGCAACCAGCAAATTGCCAGTGAAATTGCTAGCAAAATTGATTTGTGTGAAGGTACCTTTACTGGGCATGCATATGCATGCATCATTCGCCGATATATCATGTGGTCCTAGACCAGTGTTTCTCAACTCCAGTCCTCAGGACCCACCAACAGGTCATGTTTTCAGGATTTCCTTAGTATTGCATAGGTATAGGTGTTAGAATTATCCCCTTTGCAGGTGATTAAGCAAACACCTATGCAATACTAAAGAAATCCAGAAAACATGACCTGTTAGTGGGTCCTGAGGACTGGAGTTGAGAAACACTGTCCTAGACACTTTGAAAGTGTCCGACTAGTGATTTAATACAAAATCCAGCATAATAATCCTATTTGCTGTGTGTAACTGTTGTATATGAATAATAATAATACTAATAATAATAACAACCTGCTAAGATGACTGCTTATTTTAAAAGCATCTAAAATAACAGATATGCATTTAATACCTTAGTGACGGCCCACTGCATATATACATCCTAAAAACAGGGTCCTTATTCTGTTAGGACGTGAAAACAAGTCATAACAGAATAAGCCCTGTAGCGCCCCCAGTGGCCGAAAATCTCCGGGGTTTCAGCTACCGGGGGTAGCTGAGACCCTGCAGATTATGAATCAGGCCGTTTTTTAACGGTACCCGCCATGTGATCACGGTTATACACCGTTTACCGGTGTATAACCGTGATCACATAAATATACAGTGAACCGCCGGTAAATAAATAATTTCTCTGTCATGCCACAGGATCAAACCTGCTCTGCTCTGTCTCCCAGGGAACTGACAGCTCATGACCTCAGTGAGGTCATGGCAGGTCAGGATCTTTGGTTCACATAGGGGTCAATTGTGATCCCATGATGGGATCACAATTGACCCTTTGTGAACCAAGGATCCTGACCTGACATGACCTCACTGCGATCATGAGCTGTCAGTCTATGGGCAGACAGAGCAGTCTCTGCATAGACTGACAGCTCATGATCGCAGTGAGGTCATGTCAGGTCAGGATCCTTGGTTCACAAAGGGTCAATTGTGATCCCATGATGGGACCGCAATTGACCCTTTGTGAACCAAGGATCCTGACCTGACATGACCTCACTGCGATCATGAGCTGTCATTCTCCTGGAAGAATGCCAGCTTTTATAGCATATGGGGGACGCCCCCATATGCTGTAAAAGACTGGAAATCATCAAGGGACATCCCACTGGACTACGTTCGACCTTCCTGCTGGACTACGTCGGACCTTCCTACTGGACTACTTCGGATGCCAAAGAATAATAAAGATGGAGTCTAAATAGTGTCTGTGTTTTTTTTCTAATAAAAATATTTTTTTCTGTCTTGTGTCTTCTTTACAATTTACTAGGGATTCTTAATGGCACGGTCTAATATTGGCCAGACATTAAGAATCTCAGGCTTAGTGCCAGCTGCAAAAAAGCTGGCATTAACCCCTTATTACCCAGTCTGCCACCGCTACACGGCAGCTGGAAGAGCTGGATACAGTGCCAGAAAATGGCGCTTCTATGAATGTGCCATTTTCTGGCACGGCTGCGGACTGCAATTCGCAGCGGGGGGGCCCAGAAAGCTTGGGCCTCCCTACGCTGTGGATTCCAGCCCCCAGCTGCCTAGTTGTACCTGGCTGGCCCAAAAATATGGCAAAGCCCACGCCATTTTTTTTAAAAAATTATTTCATGAAGTAATTTTAAAAAAAAAGGGCTTTCCTATATTTTTGGTTTCCAGACAGGTAAAACTAGGCAGAAGGGGTTGGTGGCAGCTCGTAGCTGCCTGCTGTACCTGGCTGGACCAAAAGATGGCGAAGCCCCACGTCATTTATTTTTTAAAATTTAACAAAGAAATACAAAAAAAAAATGCAGGATAGGAGACGACCAGGACACGGTGTCCCCGTCTCTTGTGCACATGCTCTAAAAGTGAGAAATTGTGTGAAAAAAAGAAAATGTTCAATATGACGTTATCAAATTCTGTGAAGTAGCTGTAGGTCCTAAATGCTCACTATACCCCTAGATAAATCCTTGAGGCGTCTAGTTTCCAAAATGGGGTAACTTGTGCGGGAGCTCCAATGTTTAGGCACACAGTGGCTCTCCATACGCGACATGGTGTCCGCTAACTATTGGAGCTAATTTTCCATTCAAATTGTTAGCGGACACCATGTCGCATATGGAAAGCCCCTGTGTGCCTAAACATTGGAGCTTCCCCACAAGTGACCCCATTTTGGAAACTAGATCCCCCAAGGAACATATCTAGATGCATAATGAGTACTTTCAACCCCCAGGTGCTTCACAAATGAATCCATAAAAATGAAAAAAGAACATTTTTGTGGAAAAGAAAGTACTTTTTCATTTTTACGGATCAGTTTGTGAAGCACCTGGGGGTTCAAAGTGCTCACTATGCATCTAGATAAGTTCCTTGGGGCGTATAGTTTCCAAAATGGGGTCACTTGTGGGGGAGCCCCAATGTTTACACACATAGGGGCTCTCCATACGTGACATGGTGTCCACTAACAATTGGAATTGTAAGTTGATACTATGTCACGTATGGCGATCACCTATGTGCTTAAACATTGGAGGTCCCCCACAAATGACCCCATTTTGGAAACTAGACACCCCAAGGAATACATTTAGATGCATAGGGAGCACTTTGAACCCCCAGGAGCTTCACAAATTGATCCATAAAAATGAAAAAGTACTTTTTTTCACAAAAATCTTCTTTTTTTTCCTTTTACGGACTAATTTGTGAAGCACCTTGGGTATGAAAGTGCTCACTATGCATCTAGATATGTTCCTTGGGGGGTATAGTTTCCAAAATGGGGTCACTTGTGGGGAGGCTCCAATATTTAGGCACACAGGGGCTCCCCATATGCGACATGGTGTCCACTAACAATTTGAATGGAAAATTAGCTCCAATAGTTAGCGGACACCATGTCGCGTATGGAGAGCCCCTGTGTGCCTAAACATTAGAGCTCCCCCACAAGTGACCCCATTTTGGAAACTACACACCCCAAGGAATGTGTTTAGATGCATATTGAGCTCTTTGAACCCCAAGGTGCTTCACAAATTGATCCGTAAAAATGAAAAAGTACTTTCTTTTCCACAAAAATGTACTTTTTTCATTTTTATGGTTTCATTTGTGAAGCGCCTGGGGTTCAAAGTGCTCATCACCCATCTAGGTAAGTTCCTTGGGTGGTCTAGTTTCCAAAATGGCGTCACTTGTGAGGGAGCTTCAATGTTTAGGCACACAGGGCTCTCCATACGCAACATGGTCTCCGCTAACAATTGGAGCTAATTTTCCATTCAAATTGTTAGCGGACACCATGTCACGTATGGAGAGCCCCTGTGTGCCTAAACATTGGAGCTCCCCCACAAGTGACCCTATTTTTGAAACTAGACCCCCTAAGGAACTTATCTAGATGCATAGTGAGCACTTTGAACCCTCTGGTGCTTCACAAATTGATCCGTACAAATGAAAAAGTACTTTTGTTTTCACAAAAACATTCTTTTGTCCTCAATTTTTTCATTTTCACATGAGCAACAGGATAAAATGCATTCTAAAATTTGTTGGGCAATTTCTCCTGAGTACACCGATACCTCATATGTGGTCATAAACCACTGTTTGGGAGCACGGCAGGACTCGAAAGGGAAAGAGCGCCATTTGACTTTTAGAATGGAAAATTAGCTCCAAAAATCAAATTGTGCTCCCTCCCTTCTGAGCCCTGCCGTGCGCCCAAACAGTGGTTTATGACCACATATGAGGTACCGGTGTACTCAGGAGAAATTGCCCAACACATTTTAGGATGCATTTTATCCTGTTGCCCATGTAAAAATTAAAAAATTGAGGCTAAAAGAAAATTTTTGTTGGAAAAATTAAAATGTCCATTT
Organism: Allobates femoralis; assembly: GCA_033576535.1. Lineage (NCBI taxonomy): Eukaryota > Metazoa > Chordata > Amphibia > Anura > Aromobatidae > Allobates > Allobates femoralis. The sequence continues at coordinate 163,090,032 of JARQOC010000001.1, forward strand.
CTTGATTCCACTTTGCTTTAGTTCCTGTAAAGCACCTGAAGGGTTAATAATCTTCTTGAACGTAGTTTTGAGTAGCTTGAGGGGTGCAGTTTTTGGAATGGTGTCACTTTTGGGTGTTTTCTGTCGTCTATGCCCCTCAAAAAGACTTGAAATGTGATGTGGTCACTAAAAAAATGGATTTGTAAATTTTGCTGGAAAAATGAGAAATTGCTGATGAACTTTGACCCCTTATAACGTCCTAACCTAAAAAAAAATTTTTCACAAAATTGCGCTGATGTAAAGTGGACATGTGGTAAATGTTATTTATTAACTATTTTGTGTCACATAATGCTCCAGTTTAACAGAATAAAAATTCAAAATTTGAAAATTGTGAAATTTTCAAAATTTTTGCCAATTTTTTTATATTTTCACAAATAAATGCAAAAATTGTCAACCTAAATTTACTACTAACATGAAGCCCAATATGTCACAAAAAACAGTCTCAGAATCGCTAGGATCCGTTGAAGCGTTCCAGAGATATAACCTCATAAAGGGACACTGGTCAGAATTACAAAAAACAGTCTGGTCATTAAGGTGGAAATTGGCTCCATCACTAAGGGGTTAAATTTGTAGAGGATATATGTAGAGAAGATAAATTTATCACAAACTTTTAAAGACTAATATTTACAGTGGTGCAAAAAATTGTTTAAACCCCTTCAACCCCTTTAAACCCTAATTTATTATTCTTTTGCATGTTTGTCACACTTAAATGTTTCAGATCATCATCAAATGTAAAATTAGACAGAGCTAACAAAAGTAAGCACAATATGCAGTTTTTTAGATGAAGGTCTTTATTATTAAGGGAAAAAGAATCTAACACTATGGGACCCTGTGTGAAAAAGTGATTTCCCCCTAAACCTAACTGATAACATATCTGATTTGCAATATCTGGCAATGAGCCTTTTAAAATCTTTGTAGAATTGCTGTAATTTAGCCACATTAGAGGGTTTTTGATCATTAACCTCCTTTCAAGGTCATGCCACAGCATGTCAATCAGATTAACGTCAGCACTTTGACTAGGCCACTCCAAAGTCTTAATTTTGCTTTTCTTAAGACCTTCAGAGTTCGACTTGCTGGTGTGTTTTGGATGATTATCCTGCTGCATAACCCAAGTGTGCTTCAGACTGAGGTCAATAACAGTTCGCCGGTGCATTCTCTTTCACGCTGATTTCACACTGCAGTTTTTTTCCTGATCAGGGTTCATAAAGTTTTTTGTGCCAAAACCAGGAATAAAACTTGCAAAGAAAAAGTATAAATTAAAGATCGACACCTGTTCTGGGTTTTGGAGGAACTCCAGGGTTTGGCCCGCAAAATCTGATGAACCCTGATCTGGAAAAATCTGCAGTGTGAAACCAGCCTCAAGATATTTTTTTGGCAGACAGCAGAATTCATAGTTCCATTTACCATAGGAAGCCTTCCAGGTCCAGAAACATGTGATTTTGGTCAGCTAGCCACTCCTGATACAATTTGCATCTAATGGCTCTCAATGTGGTTCACTGGAAAACCAAAGCTTTCGCCGGCTTCACATTACAATTTTGAGGCATCTGAGTGTATCCGTGTTAAATTGGATACGCTCGGATGCGATTTTGCCTCCCATGAATCCCTATGGGGCTCGGATTGTGCATAAATCTCCTGCAATCCCTTCCACAAGTAAGGAACTAGTCATCAGTCCACCCTCCCTCCCCAGCCATCTGACCTCCTCTTGACTACTATTTCTCCCCATACTGGCTGCACCACCTTGTCCTCGGCTCCACCATCCTGTCCAGGACTGCTAGATCTCATCCCCATCCACATCTCCCCTGGACTATAGCTCATACCTTGGTGGCATCCCACACCGGACTGACCCCTGCTGCCACACTCACTCCCTGTTCTCCGTATGCAATGTTCCCGCTACTCCTCACTCTCACTCCCATCCTTCTCCACTTCCTACTACCCCCACTTATCCCCCCTCCCAGCAACAAAATACTGCTCTCACCCTCCATCCTGCCGAACCACCTCACCCACTTTACCGACCTTTTCATTCACTTTCAATCCTCAATCACCAAACAAGCACGCCCGCCTCGCAAGCTCTCATGCTCCCACCTGCTAACCCTCGGCCTACTCCTCCTCCTTGCCGGTGACATCTCCCCCAATCCTGGCCCCCCCCGCAACATCCCCACAACAACCTTCATCCCGCGACCCACCACCAACCCTCGCAACCTCATGACCACTAGCTCTCGCAACCCCACCAACATCAGACCCATTCCCCCAACCCAGGCCCCACCTACCGCTCTACCCGGCGCACTCTGGAATGCCCGCTCAGTGTGCAACAAACTCCCCGACATCCATGATCTCTTTATCTCCAGGAAACTGTCATTCCTTGGCCTCACCGAGACCTGGCTCACCCCCTCCGACACGGCCTCCCCTGCCGCACTATCCTACGGCGGCCTCAGCCTGTCCCACACCCCCCGTCCCTCTGGCAAGCACGGCGGTGGAGTCGGCATACTGCTGTCCAACTCCTGCACCTTCAGCCCCATCCCCCAGCCCCCATCCGTCACTGTCCCCTCCTTCGAAGCCCACTCAGTCCGAATCTTCTCCCCCTGCAACCTCCAAATAGCCATCATCTACCGCCCCCCCGGACCCACCGCCTCCTTCCTTGACCACTTCACCACCTGGCTACTTCACTTCCTCTCCACTGACATCCCCTCCATCATCATGGGCGACTTCAATATCCCCATTGACACTCCCCGCCCAGCCGCCTCCAACCTTCTTTCCTTGACCACTTCCCTAGGGCTCTCCCAATGGTCCTCCTCTCCCACCCACGAACAAGGCCACACGCTTGACCTCATCTTTACCCGCCTTTGCTCCCTCTCTAACCTCACAACCTCAGTACTCACACTGTCCGACCACCATCTCTTGACCTTCTCCGCCCTCTCCTCCCCTGCCACACTACCCCCTCTCCGCAAACTTGATCACCCTCGCCGAAACCTAAAAGATCTTGATCTTCCTTTATTCTCTGAATCACTCCTCCCTCTCACCGACCTACTCTGCGCTGACGACATTGACATTGCCACCACCCTATACAACACCACCATAATGAACGCTCTCGACCTAGCCGCCCCCCTCACTCTCCATGCTCCACGCATTAACAGGCAACCCTGGCACACCACCCTCACTAAAAACCTGAGACGGGCGTCCAGAGTCGCCGAGAGGAGATGGAAAAAGTCTCACACCCCCGAGCACTTTGCTCTGTTCAAGCAATCCATCACTGACTTCAAGACGGCACTCGCTACAGCCAAGCAAGTGTTCTTCTCATCCCTTATAACCTCTCTGTCCCGCAACCCCAAACAGCTCTTCAAAACTTTCAACTCCTTACTTCGCCCACCTGCTCCTCCCCCTTCTCCCCTCATCTCTGCTGAAGACTTTGCGACCTTCTTCAAGGAGAAGATCGACAAGATCAGAAGCAGCTTCAGTCCACTATCCCCACAACTCCCCTTCCCACCTACACTGCCCTCCTCCTCCATCAGCCACTTCCCCCCCATAACTGAAGACCAACTTTCCTCCCTCCTGTCAAAATCACACCTCACCACCAGCGCCCACGACCCACTCCCATCCCACCTCATTCCCAACCACACCTCCATTTTCATCCCAGCCCTCACCCACCTCTTTAACCTTTCACTTCGCACTGGTACCTTCCCCTCGGCCTTCAAACATGCCCTAATCACGCCCATCCTAAAAAAACCCTCACTTGACCCTACCTCTGTCTCTAACTATCGCCCCATATCTCTTCTCCCATTCGCCTCTAAGCTACTTGAACAACACGTCCACTCCGAACTGTCCTCTCACCTCTCCTCGTGCTCCCACTTCGACCGCCTACAGTCCGGCTTTCGACCCCTCCATTCCACCGAAACAGCCCTGACCAAAGTCACCAACGACCTACTGACCGCCAAGAACAAACACCACTACTCCATCCTGCTACTCCTTGACCTGTCTGCCGCCTTCGACACGGTTGACCACTCCCTTCTTCTCCGGATCCTGGAATCCCTTGGCATCACCCACCTTGCCCTCTCCTGGATCTCCTCATACCTAGCAGATCGGACCTTCAGCGTCTCCCACTCCCACACCTCCTCCTCACCCTACCCCCTTTCTGTCGGAGTCCCCCAAGGTTCCGTCCTGGGACCCCTACTTTTCTCCATTTACACTCTCGGCCTAGGGCAACTCATCGAGTCCCATGGCCTCCAGTACCACCTCTACGCCGATGACACCCAAATCTACCTGTCCGGCCCTGACATCACCTCCCTACTCTCGAAAATCCCTCAATGCCTTTCCGCCATCTCATCCTTCTTCTCTGCTCGCTTCCTTAAACTCAACATGGACAAAACTGAATTCATAGTCTTCCCCCCAAGAAATTCCACCCCACCTCCCAACCTATCCATCTGCATCAACGACTGCGCCCTCTCCCCAGTCCCCCAAGCCAAGTGCCTCGGGGTAATCCTTGACTCCTCCCTATCCTTCAAACCCCACATCGAGGCCCTCACCACATCCCTCCGGCTCCAGCTCAAGAACATCTCACGGATCCGCTCCTTCCTCACCCACGACACCGCTAAAACACTCATCCATGCTCTTATCATCTCCCGCCTTGACTACTGCAACCTCCTTCTCAATGGCCTCCCGGCTAACTCCCTCACACCTCTCCAGTCTATCCTCAACTCCGCTGCCCGACTCATCTATATGTCCTCCCGCTACTCCCCTGTCTCCCCCCTCTGCCAAGCCCTTCACTGGCTCCCCGTCTCCAAGAGATCCCAATTCAAAACACTAACCATGACCTACAAAGCCATACACAACCTGGCCCCACCATACATCTCCGACCTGGTCTCCCGATACCTACCCTCACGCAACCTCCGCTCCTCCCAAGAACTCCTCCTCTGCTCCCCCCTCATCACCTCTTCACACAACCGAGTCCAGGACTTCTCCCGGGCATCTGCCTTACTCTGGAACTCCCTACCCGAACACGTCAGACACTCTCCTACCCTGAGTAACTTCAAGTGTCACCTGAAGACTCACCTGTTCCGTCAAGCCTACAACCTGCCATGAGACCCAGGCGAACGCCCCATACATGACATTCCCCCATCCTACTGTATCCTTACCCACCCCTCATATAGACTGTGAGCCCTCGTGGACAGGGTCCCTGCCCCTCCTGTACCTGTACGTCCTGATCGCCTAGATTTAGTGTACTTGTTCTTGTCTCCCTCATCCTCATGTAAAGCGCCATGGAACCCAATGGCGCTATATAAATAAATAATAATAATAATAATAATAATAAATCGGATGGCAAAAAGGACACATCCGAGCACAATCCGTGCCCCATAGCAATACATGGGGGACAAAATCGGATCTGAGTGTATCCTCTTTGACACGGATACACTTGGAAACTACGAAATTGTGGTGTGAAACCGGCCTTTAGAAATGGATTTTTAACCTTTTCAAGACTGATAGATCTCAATTGCCTTGTTTCTCATTTATTTCTGGATTTCACAACATGATGTCTAGCTTTTGAGGATCTTTTGGTCTACTTCACTTTGTCAGGCAGTGCGTATTTAATTGATTTCTTGACACAGAACAGGTGTGGCAGTAATCAGGCCTGGTTGTGAACACATCTTCCCAAAGATGTGAAAACAGTTACCGTATATACTCGTGTATAAGCCGACCCGTGTATAAGCCGACCCCCCTACTTTTGCCCCCAAAACCTGGGAAAATCTATTGACTCGTGTATAAGCCGAGGGTGGACCCCAGAACAGGTATACAGCCCCCAGCAGTGTGGTATACAGCAGCCCCATAGGTATATACAGAAGCCCCAGTGGTAGTATACAGCAGCAGCCCCAGTGGTATATACAGCAGCAGCCTCAGTGGTTAGTATACAGCAGCCCCAGAGGTGTATACAGCAGCCCCAGTGGTAGTATCCAGCAGCCCCAGTGGTGTATACAACAGACCCAGAGGTAGTATACAGCAGTCCCAAAGGTATATATAGCCCCAGTGGTAGTATACAGCAGCCCCAGTGGTAGTATACAGCAGCCCCAGAGGTATATACAGCCCCAGTGGTAGTATACAGCAGCCCCAGAGGTAATATATAGCAGCCCCAAAGGTATATACAGCCCCAGAGGTATATACAACAGCCCTTAGGTAGTATACAGCAGCCCCAGTGGTGTATACAGCAGCCCCAGAGGTAGTATACAGCAGCCCCAGAGGTATATACAGCCCCAGAGGTATATACAGCCCCAGAGGTATATACAGCAGCCCTTAGGTAGTATACAGCAGCCCCAGTGGTGTATACAGCAGCCCCAGAGGTAGTATACAGCAGCCCCAGAGGTATATACAGCCTCAGAGGTATATACAGCCCCAGAGGTATATACAGAAGCCCTTAGGTAGTATACAGCAGCCCTAGTGGTGTATACAGAAGCCCCAGAGGTAGTATACAGCAGCCCCAGGGGTGTATACAGCAGCAGCCCCAGGGGTGTATACAGCCCCAGCCCCAGGGGTGTATACAGCAGCAGACCCGGAGGTATACAGGCCCCCCATCAAGATCCAGGGCCCCCCCCCCCTTGCGCGGCAAACCTGTAAAGTAAAATCATACTTATCACTGTCCTGTCGCCTCGTCCCGCCGCTTCCGACATCACGATCCCGGCTTCATTCAGCGTCTTCCGGCTTCCTGTGGTCGCGGGCAATGACGTCATTGCCCGCGACCACAGGAAGCCGGAAGTAAACGGATGAAGCCGGGTTCGTGATGTCGGCAGCGGCGGGACGGCGTGACAGGACAGTGATAAGTATGATTTTACTTTACAGGTTTGCCGAGCAAGGAGGGGGGGCCCTGGATCTTGATGGGGGGGCCTGTATACCTCCGGGGGTTCTGTATACTCGCGTATAAGCCAAGGGGGGACTTTTCAGCCCAAATTTTGGGCTGAAAAACTCGGCTTATACGCGAGTATATACGGTACCTTATGTTTTAAAGAGGGTGACAATCACTTCTTCACACCAGGGCCAGAATGTTTGGATATCTTTTTCCCTTAATAATAAACACTTTCATTTCAAAACTGTGTTTTGTGTTTTCTTGTGTTATATGTATCTACTATTTAAAATTGTTTTGTGATCAGAAACATTTAAATATGACAAACATGCAAAATAATAAGACATGAGGAAGGGGCAAACAATTTTTCACACCACTGTGCATAAAATATGTTGGATATTATATAAAATATTAGGATATTACATACACAGCAAGAGACTAATGTTTTGCCAGTGAGCACTCTAGTAACTGCATGCTATCAAAACAGCTAAAATTTAAATTGTTTTCATAGAATATCATCTGTAAAACAATTGTCAGCACCAACTCACAATTTAAAATCAATGAACAAAAATTGCCATAGCCACAATGCAACAATAAGCAAATAAAAAATTACAGCAGCAACATTGAGGTGCTAAGGTATGAGCAAATATTAGATATTTGATTTGTAATTAAAGGAGCAGCAGAGTTATCAGTTACACTCAAACACTGATGGTTGCAGGGGCCCTATTTCCACATTTGCAGACACAAGTTATGCAGATGCCAAACCACAGATCAGATAATACAACTGTATTGCTGACATTCCATGCACTAATCGACAGGTACACTGACTGATGTATTCACTGCACCACTTTTCGCCCCAGTCTCTTCAGCTTCTCTGCCCAACAAGGCTCCCAGCTTCCAGGACCCACACATGACATGTACAGTGGGGGAAAAAAAGTATTTAGTCTGCCACACAATAAGCTGGGAACACATTAAGTTTGTGTGTGCTGCCCCTTTAAAAAGCGGGGAGCATGCGCATGAGCACCCTAAGCACATGGCCAGGAGATCTACAGTGGGGGAAAAGTATTTAGTCAGCCAACAATTGTGCAAATTCTCCCACCTAAAAAGATGAGAGAGGCCTGTAATTGACATCATAGGTGACCTCAACTGTGAGAGACAAAATCAGAGAACAAATCCTGAAAATCACATTGTTGATTTGAAACAATATTTTTCAAATTTTGGTGGAAAATGTTATTTGGTACCTACAACAAACAAGATTTCTGTCTCTCACAGACCTGTAACTTCTTCATTAAGGCTCCCTGTCATCCACTCATTACTGTAAACTGATGTGGCGCCCATGGGGTCCAGTCGCCACAGACGAACTGCAATCCCTGTTAGGGTTGTTGTATCCCACTCACTGTAAGGAAGTTCAGACCAGTGCCAGGACACCCAGACTGCATTATAAATCTCCAAAGGAGTGCACAATAAGAAGCTTATTTTATTAATTATTATTAAAACGTCAGTAGTGTGTGTATGCCTACACCTTAATCAATGATATCTGAGTCAGTGGGGAAAGGGGGAGCCTATAATCCCACACCAACACCTATCCTCTGCCCTGCTGTCTACGGAGTTTTATACACTTACGTGTCAGTGTCCCCGTTCCACGGTGGCAGCCCTAGTGTCCTGTTGCTGCACTATGGCCATTACCGCTGACACCAAGAGGAAGGAGGGAGTTTATTACACCACCTTGTACAGCGCCCCCGTGACCTGAATCGGGCTGACTGTATCTGACAGCCAGCTCTCCTGAGGACGCCCACGATGATAGCGGCAGAAACGCGTCGAGATCTATGACTGGGACTGACGAAACGATCATGTGCATCAGATAAGTAACGATTCTATACACCGCTGTGGAACTATCATCTTCGGATTGAGTGTCATCTCTGTACCTGGTGTACCCAGAATAGGGGATATGTATGATGTTTGTATAAGGATCAAGGAAGGGTGCATATAGCGACCTGGACACTGACACTGACGTTAACATATATCTAATGAGGGGTTTATAGATACAGCAGACCTAGACGACCCTGTTTGTAGTACAGAGTGTGCTTGAACACATCACTATATCTTTTAAAGGTCTACTCTGTACGTAATAGATATATCAGCCATGGAGTTATGCGATATAGCACTCATATGCACCAAAAATTACAATAAAACACCTTGATGCAAATTAAATCATAACACACAGGGAAGATGATGGGGGTCGACCCACATCTATTTGAGATACACCTGAGACCAGGACAGATTCCAGGGTGGTAATGGCCACCTAGTGCAGCAACAGGACACTAGGCTAGCCACCGTGGAACGGACACCTGACACTTAAGTGTAATTAACTTCGTAGACAGCAGGGGCAGAGGATAGGGTGATGTGGGATTATAGGCTCCCCCCTTACCCCACTGCTCAGTATTCATTGGATTACAGGTGTAGGGCCATACACACACTACTGACCGATTTAATAATAATTAATAAAATAAGCTATCTTAATTGTGCACTCCTTTGGAGATTTAATAATTTATTTGAGTCACTTTATCATTTTGAGATTTAGACACCCAGACTGCACTAGGAACAATTGTAGTGGGGTTGGGAGTGAAAGGAGTTAGTTAGAGGGAGCACTTTGGGAGGAGTGAGGTTAGAAAGAACACATGTAGATGACATGGGACACGTGACAGATGGCATAAAAAGAGCAAAAAAAGTCTAGAACGAGGAGATGAAAGTGAGAAGAAAGACAGCTAACAGAGAGAGTGACAGCTGAGGAGAGACCATTGAACACCAAGGTCGAGTTGGAGGGCAAGTAGAAAATATACACCTGAGTAGAGTGTCCAGAGGCCTGGAGCAAGTGGGAGCTCATCCTAAGGCCGAACCCTAGAGCAGAACATCACCCAAGTGGCTCCGGGAGAAAGAGGGGGTCCCAGAGGCACAGGAAATGAGAAATCCACCCATGGGACTCATATCTATTGTCAAGCGCAGGCAAGTGGAGGGATTGGGCCGCAGGGGACACTGGGAACCCTTACCATCGATGCCAAAAACAAAAACCAACACTGCACTTGCAGGATGCAGTCAGACCCCACTAAGTAAAGCAAGCCCAGGTGCAAGCAGATAAATCACCTAAACCTACAACAAGGTGTGGGAGGCGACTTGCCATGCACATAATGGGCCTGCATAGGACACCATTCACACTGATACATATGATGCGGAGTGTCTGAAAGCTACCCACTTGTTCTGCTGCCTGACCAAATGGGCCGTACAGTACAATACCTCTGCACCACTAGATGAATGGCGCCCCATGGGGCCCAACTGCACCCTGAATTGATAAAAAAAAGTGCAAAACGTTTTTTATATGATAAACAAAAAACTTTTATAAATGGGATATTAGTTCATGCATTGGCCAAGACACTTGGCTCATTATCCCCGTCACGGATTCCCATGCTCATGAATCCTAACAAATTTGTACAAAAATTACTAAGAAAAGCAGCATCAGAAAAACTTACCATCGATGCCAAAAACAAAAACCAACACTGCACTTGCAGGATGCAGTCAGACCCCACTATGTAAAGCATTTGGAAAATTCTGTCCAAATCAGACAATGTATTTTCAGGATTTGTTTCTCATTTTGTCTCTCATAGTTGAGGTCTACCTATGATGTCAATTAAGGCCTCTCTCATCTTTTTAAGAGAACATGCACAATTGTTGGCTGACTGAATACTTTTTTCCCCACTGTAGATCCACTGCTATTTGCTTAAGTTGCTCATGAGCATGCTCCCAGCTTCTTAAAGGTGCAGAACACACAAACCTAATGTGTTGCCAGATTATTGCTGGGAAGTACCAGGTAACTCCCTGATTGTGTTTCTAACCTATTGCTGGGAAGTATTAGGTGACAGCAAATGTGTTCTCAGCCTATTTCTGTGGAGTAAAATGTATTTAAGGCATACTCCCTTATTGGAGAGGGAATGTGCAGCTTTATTTCTTAGCAGCCTTTCGGCCTCATAGCTACTGGCTCAATGTTTTGTGCCTGTTCCAGGTTCGGTGCTTATGTGGCACCCCTGCGGGGGATTGCCACAGGATCCACTGGTGCAAGTAAGGACTTACACCTTGGTTAACACAGCACACACCACTTTCCATCCCAGACCTGAAGGGGAGTTCTACTGGCTGCATTAAGTCAGTTCCCCTTTAAGAACACCCAGGCCTGATGGGAGGAGTTAGTTAGTCCCTGTAGTTTCAGTTCAGTCTAGTGTGAGAAGGAAGAGAGAGGAGACGGAGGAACTGGTCGCTAGGGGATATTCAGGCCCAGGACCAGGGACCACTGACCCCTGTGCACACTCTAGGGAAAGGGTCGGAGGTAAATGGAGAGCAGGGAACTAAGAAAGGGAATCTGTAACTCCAGCCCTTTAGTACACCGAACACTGGAGTCTGATGTTGCCAACATTCAGAGCTACAGCAAAACGCCCAGAAGACTCAGGAGGAGTTCAGCCCTGAGGAGAGTGAGTAAGAGGCACTAAACTGACCAAGCATAGGACCAGGGGCCATAGGAGAAACAGGAACCCCGCAGTAGGACCTCATTGCCAGTTTACAAACCCAGAGAGGGAGAAGAAGTGGTGGTTTCAGGCTCAGGCAGGACTCATCTAACACCGCAGAGCACAGACACAGAGGAGGCCTCATAACTTTCTAAGGTGGAAGTCCCAAGTTGCACCAGGGACCTGGTTACTACTCTGGACTGTACCTGTTACGTTATCATCAGTAAAAGGTACCGAAACAACAATCCTGTGTGTCTGTGTGCCTGTCTATCCACCGCTATTCATCGCTGTGTCAGCAAAGACTTAACTACTACTCCCCTCATCCATCCCCACTGCCCTGAGGTAAAGCTCCACCTGCTGTGGGGAGCTGTTCCACACTCTACTGCACCCACCATCACCTCATCGGCCGGCTTGCAGCGCTGGTACCATATTAACGGGAACTACAGGTGGCGTCACGTTCAATTGTAAATAGCCTTCTTACCCCCATCGTTCCCCACCATTGAGGGTCCAGGGCACGGACCGGGGATCAACCAGCCGTGTTTCCCCCATCAAAGCCGCCATCAACCCTGGTAACCGAGTACCCCATAACCTGTCGACCGCCTCAATTACCCGATTTGGTCCTGATTCCATACTCATACCCATTCTGAGTACCTGAATCTGCTCAAGTGTCCTGGTCCCTTCCTGAGTTCCTGATTATTTTTCTGGTTCCAGCCCGGTGCCTTCGTTCCTGTTTGCATTCTTTGTACTCAGTTCCTACCTGAGTTACTGATTTTGTTCCTGATCCTGTTCCCAGTATCTGGCTCCTGCCTGAGTTCCTGATTCTGATCCTGATACAGTTCCTGTGTCCCATTTCCAGCCTTTGTTCTTGAATCTGTACCTGGTCCTGTCCTGTCCTACTGGTTATTCTGATCTTGTCTCAGCAGAGGCTCTTATCCATTCAGCCTGTTTCCATTAATTTGTAAGCTTTGGTAGTCTTCTTTGGAGTGGCAGTTTGCTTTTAGCCAAGTCCAACCTCACAATCAAAGGTTCTGCTGGACAACCAGTACGCAAGTAGTCATGCCCTTACAGGGGAAGCCCATAATCTGTGGTCCACTGGGTTCCCATTTCCTGTCTCAACCAGATCTATGGCTGCCATTCCAACTGTAATAGAAAATAGAGATATCCATGTATCAGAATGTCTTTCTTCCAACACAGCAGGATATTTGTGCATTTCTCAAAAGTATAAAAATGATGGCAAGTTTTCTGTATGGAATAAACTGCTACACTTTAACAGAATACTCAGCGCTGTTTCAACTTAGTCTGCCAGAAACTTTTTTTTAATTCTATCAATTCCCACAGAGACTTATTACCGAACTGAGATTGAAAGAGGTAATTAATTCAGGATGGCTCATATAGGTTTTGATGCACTGGAGAATTTCTGCATGCCCGCTGGAGTGTGAAAATAATGTTGTGGAGATGAGTAAGTAGAGTAAGGACGAAATGACAAGACCGACTATGTGCACAAATCATAGTATACATCTAAAAGAACAACAAAAATAAGATTTATTTTCCTGAACTCACTTCCAATCAAGAACTACTTATAGTAAATATCATAATCTTTTTACCTCCTGCAGTAAATGAAGCTGTGTGTTCAGACCATCTGATTGGATAGTCAAGATATAAACAGAGAAATTAATTTAGCATTTTCTTCTGTCAAATATGTATGCTATAAAAAACTTAACATCATGATATATTTTACTTGATTTATGGTCTTTAGAATAGAAATAAAAAAGATTTCCTTGCAACTTTAAACATATCTTGAATAGGTATGATCAAACCTTTTCTGGCGCCATTTTCTGGGGCAGCTGCGGGCTGCAATTTGCAGTGGAGGGGGCAGAACACTTGGGCCTCCCCATTCTGAGGATTCCATCCCCCAGCTTCCTAGTTGTACCTGGCAGGCAACCCAAAATACAGTGAAGCCACACATTGTTTTTTTTTAATTATTTCAAGAAATCATTAAAAAAAAGGGCTCCTCTATTTTTGGTTTTCAGTCAGGTATAACTACCGTAAGCAGCTTGGAGAGGGTGGTAGCCCGTAGCTGCCTACTGTACCTGGCTGGCAACGAAAAATACGGCAAAGCCCCACATAATTTTTTTTACTTATCTAAAAAATAATAAATTAATTTTTGATTACCAGCCAAGTAAAACTAGGCAGCTGGGGGTTGATGGCAGAACATACCTGCCTGCTGTACCTGTGCTGGTGACAAACAATACAGCAGAGCCCCATCAGTGCAAAGTAATGGACATATGCAATATTTATCTAACTTGATAGCAAATAAGTGTTGAACAGGTGTCCTCGCATGCTGCTGAATCAATTCAATAATAAAGGCTTGCTCTACCCCCCAAAAAAAAATATTAAAAAAAGATAATAATAAAAATAAATAATAAAAAAAATGTGAAAAAAAATAAAAAAAATATTAAACTCTGTTAAACGGATGTTTTAAGGACATTGTAAGCTTCCTGGACTTCACAGCTGTCTTGACATCTGGCACTGTTTCCAAAATTCACACCCTCCAGGTGTCAAAATACATGTAAACTCCTTAAAGCTTAAACAAATTAATTTAAAGCTCAAAAAAAATCCACAGCTTAATGCAAGCCGGTAGACCTAATAACGGGAACATTTCTAGCCTTAAGGTTAGATGTTGTTCCCAGCCAACGGGTCTTCTGACGAGCATTTTAGCCCAAAACAAAGAGGGAAAAGTTTTAGGGCAATTTTACATTTCAAACTTTTGCCCTTAAAGGGAATCTGTCAGGTCAAACGTCCATATGTAACTGCTATCATTTTCTAATTTCTTTACTTTAAAATAAAAGTTTAATTTCATTAGTCAATCACAGTGAGTTCTCTGCTGCCCACTCCCCAAGGAATGAATATTCATGCATTATTACACTGCCTTGCCCTCCTGTCTGATCTGTAAGCTGTGACTCATTGCAGAGTCTGCAGACAGAGCAGAAAGGAGTGGGGAGGAGGTGTGTGACCTTAGCTGCAGCTCTGATCTTGTCATGGTATTATGTTTATCTGTGGCATGTGATTATAAGAACATTTGATCCTTTGCTCAGCAGGTATACATATTACATATCTGCAGGAAATGAACATTCATATAACAGAAATATTTAACAAATAGCGCAGAGTGCAGGACAAAACACCTCCCTTCTCCCAGTACAGAGGGGAGAGACAGAACACCAGCTTGGATATGAATTGAAGAATTAATGGCTAGCACTCAACTTGGTGAGGGTGACGGTGCCAGTGAAAAGGAACCAAAGATTCCAAGTCGCTATATAGGAAGCTGGGAAAAGGTGTGTGACAGTCCGCGCCACCGGGTACCAAAGAAATCACCTGGGATGCAGGAAGTTATTTCAAGCTTTGTCTTTATTCTCCAACATGTTTCAGCGCTCCACCTGGCGCCTTCCTCAGGGATATCCCTGAGGAAGGCGCCAGGTGGAGCGCTGAAACATGTTGGAGAATAAAGACAAAGCTTGAAATAACTTCCTGCATCCCAGGTGATTTCTTTGGTACCCGGTGGCGCGGACTGTCACACACCTTTTCCCAGCTTCCTGAGAGTCTTCCCACGTGCGAGTGGTTGGTGGAGGTCCTGCAGCAGCCGGTATTGATTATATGCCTTCAAGCCAGTTGTGGGTCATCACAACTGGAATAGGTGAGTGGTTTTGACAATATACCTCTCATCTCTTAGTGTCTGAGTGATAGGGCACTATTGCGCCTCTTGTTCCCCCTTCCTATTTTATATAAGTCGCTATATAGATAGGAATCACTGCACACGTACAAGAGATTATGCTTTAGGTGAAAAGTTTATTTACAGTGTCGGTTGCTTGCGACAAAACTATGACGTTTCGGCCCATGTGGGCCTTGATCACAAAGTCGTTTAGTTTGTATGCATCCAATGCATTGTCATAGCCAATAGAGAGTTATAGGATAACTGATCTTTAGGAGACTTTAACCCTTTAGGTTTGTAGTTGAGGATCATCTCTAGGGTATATAATGCAAAGGGATGTTTATAGGAAATGTCACTAGGTTGTAGTGTGTCACACCTGGAGCTTGCGCTCATGTAGGGGTTGGTGGCACAGTGGAGGGTGCTTCCACCCTGGCTGTCAGGAGGGAGTTTCTGCAGTGTTCATGCTGAAATTGAAATTGGTGAACATGTTCAGGGAACTTTCGCTTATCTCTAATCCTGAATAAATAACCTAAGAAGTTAAGTGTATTATTTTTTACCCCAAAACCTACTCCCCACTAGTTACATTTATGTGTTTATTTATTTAGGTGGTAAAAGGAAATAGTGAAGTGATTATTTTAATCTGCCAATTTAATTCTTTTCACTGTAAGTTCTACTTTTCTTGTGCTTCCTCAGAAAGATAATACTAATGTAATCACGGGTACATGCGATGATAAATTATCATCAGTTCCCAGTTAATTTGTTCCTTTTAGTATACTGAAGTATAGAAATATTTCATGATTTTTATAATTATTTTTTAATTTCATAAAAAGACAACTATATACTTTGCACCTACTCTATTAAACAAAATATGCTATAAATTTAATCATAATTAAAATTGAATCAACTTCAAACGGGCTTCAAACATCTCCATATCTGTGTTACCTCATATAATATTTGCATTGCTTCATCTACAAGCCAAAATTGGGATAAAACCTCAGCATAGCTCATGGAAAATCTATTTTCATTTTATTGACTGAAAGCTGCATCATAAGAATAAAGGAACTGATGGTTCAGCCAAACAATCTGAGGGGAAAAACGTAATAGGGAAAAAATTGATACTGGAAGGTCCAAAACTGCAATCTGCCAATATTTCAAAAAGATGATCTTTATTTGAAGTCATACTGGCAAAATAAAAGTGTACCTCAAATATTTTACCATACAGTGCATTAATACTTGGGAACAGACAAGGTGGTGGAGCCGACTTACTCATGTCCCCACAATGCACTTTTCACGTCATTCCCACCAGCTCCATCACTCTCATTCCTTTTTTTTGAGGTCCACACAATTAGGCTCTTCCAAAGCCTCGCCCTCAGAGTAGCGATGGTATACTACCTCTAAGAGTCACCCAACTCGTCCCTCGATCATTTCTCCGCTTGGCTGCCGGAATTCTTGTCCTCAGAATTACCAACTCTTTTTCTGGGAGACTTTGACATCCTCATAAACAACCCTACCTCACCATCTGCCTCCAAGCTTCTATCTCTAACCACATCTCTTAGACTCTCTCAGCTCTCAACCTCTGAGACACATAAAAATAGCTACACCCTTGACCTGGTCATTGTCCAGCTCTGTTAAACCTCCTCCTTAGATAACTCACTTCTTCCTTTCTCTGATCAAAACATTCTCTCCTTCACGCTCACAAATCCTTGCCCACCCCTGCCCACTCCTTCCAATAACACATTCAGAAATCTTCAGGTCATTAACTCTCATACACTCAAAGACTTTCTACACTGATCATTGTCCACAATCTGCTTCTTCTCCTGTCCTGATCTGGTTGTGAATCACTACAATGACACTCTCAGAAGCACCAAGTAGCACCCCTCACCCTCAGAATCTCCAAACAAGGGTGCATGCTTCAGATACTCCAAAAGGAATTTAGCATCAATAACAGATAATGGTCAAACTTCCTTGACTATTATCTGGTATTGCAGCAAAGTTCTTTTTGGAGCATTTGAAGATTGATGATTGTTGTGTTTATTCCCACCTGTTAGTCTTACCTCCCTCATGTTGTTTCATTATAGTAGCGAGACTTCCGCACAGCTCCCAAGTCTCCAGCCACCCATCTGAGTATGGGGTAAGACAGATGGTTGAGTATGCATTGCACTTCTCTCATAATATAGCCTGGGAATCAGAGTTCTGCTCAAAACCTTTTGTGAGTCAAGACGAGGAAATTATCTGCACTGATGCCCAGAAGCTTTTGGAGTCAGATCCAGGCCCAGATAAAGAAGGGTCTGAGCAAGCATAATGTAGACCCTCATTCATAAACTGTGAACTGCACCTTGGAGATCTTGTGAGCCCCTCCGCATTTGACTCCTCCTGTACTTCCTCCCCCTCCTCTAGTGCCACCACCTGACTCTGAATACTGTTTAAAATGAGCTCCAGCATGTAAATGACAGGAATAGTCATGCTGATAATGGCATAATCATCACTAAACTTCTTCGTCGACATTTCAATGCTGTACAGAATGGTGCATAGGTCATTCATTTCAGACCGCTTCTACTGTGTGATTTGCCCCATCTCTGGATTTCGTAGGCCCAGATTATACGTCATGACTTATTACACCAGGGCTCTCGGTGCTGCCACAGTTGCTGCAACATGTGTAAAGTTGAATTCCATCGTGTCGGCACATCGCATTTCAGCCAGTGAACTGGCAGACCGAACGACTTCTGTAGAGATGCAAGGCATTGAGCTGTGGGATGCGAATGGCGGAAGTGAGCACACAGCGACCGTGCCCTCTGCTTAAGACCATCTCGGCCCGGATAGTGTGCACAAATTGGCTGGACAACCAGGTTTAAGATGTGAGCTATGCAAGGCACGTGTGTCACATTGCCCCGGCGGAGGGCTGCACCCAGCATTGCAGCATTGGTGCACACGGCCTTCCCTGGCTGCAGGTTCAGTGGAAACAAGCATTGATGAAACTCGGTCTCCACAGCTGACCACAAATCCTCAGCTGTGTGACTCATATTTCCCAGACATTTCAAGGTAAAGACCGCCTGATGTCGTTGAGCCCTGATGCCATCATAGTAAGAAGGTGTGCAGGATTCCTTGTGCGCAGTTAGAACGCGGGTGGCATTTACCAGTCAGGTTTTGGGTGCAGGTGGAGGACCGAGACATGGTTGAGGAGGCAGAAGGCGTGGAGGAACTTATACATACAGAGGATTGATGCACAACTCGTGGGGATGGCAAGACTTGGCCAGCAGTCCCTTCTCCTGCTGTCTTCATAGTTACCCAGTGCACAGTCACCGCCATTTAACGCCCCGGTCCATGCTTACTGGTCCAAGTGTCTGTGGTGAAATGCACCCTGCCACACATAGAGTTTCTTAAGGAAGCGGTGATTTTGTGTGCGACATGCCGGTGTAGCGCAGGCACAGCTTTCTTGAGAAGTAGTGGCGACTGTGCATCTGGTACTGGGGCACTGCGACGGACAGAAGGTCTCAAAAATCCTCTGTGTACAACAGGTGGAGAGGGAGCATTTCTGTAGCCAACAGCTTGCAGATGATGAAATTCAACCTATTAGCTTTGTCATGGCTAGGAGGAAATGGTCTATTACTTGTCCACATCTGAGGAACCGAGGGCTGGCTGCTGTGCTGAGACACGGTTGAGTAGGGTGTCCCCGGCAAATTGTTGGTCTGTGAGGAAGGTGCAGGTGGACATAATATGTTGCCTTCATCCAAAGGTGGTGCTCTTGATGTCTGACAGCGCTCAACACCAGCAGGTGTTTCCACTTCCAAAAGAACTGACGACCTTCTAATCATACTGGTTGTTGCGGGTAAAGGTGGAAGGTCTGCATTCAAAAGCATGTGTGACTGCTGTCCCCACATTCACAGAGGATGAAGAGGCAGCGGATGCACTTGATGGGCCAGACGGTGGTTGGCCAGGCCTGCTAGGCTGCATTGTAGCACAGTGAGCTTCCCACTGTGACTTTTGCTTCATATCCATGTGACGGTTCATGCATGAACTACTCAAAGTATTTATTTTTTGGCCTGTACTTAGATTTTGGTTACAAATCTTACAGATAAACATGGGGAGACTAAAGGCTTGTGGATTTTGGAATGTGCTGCATGAAAGTCACCTCACCAACCATTTTAAGCTTGCAACTGCGGGGCAATTGATGCCACTGAGTGGTGTCTGTGCCCAATTATTTTCTTGTTGTAGTCCCCTAAATGTGACACAATGCTCAGTGTGTGCACAAGGCCTTACAGATGCTGAGGTAAAAAACACGAAATACTCACTTCCTGCACGAGGCCTTCCTGATACTGCGGTAAAAACCGCACCAAATACTCATTGCCTGCATAAGGCCTTACAGATATGAAGTATAAAACTCACCAAATAGTCCTTGTATGAACATGGCCTTACAGATACTGAAGTAAAACTCACCAAGTTCTCCTCGTCTGAGCATGGCCTTACGATACTGAAGTAAAACTCACCAAGTCTCCTCGTCTGAACTGGCCTTTCAGATACTGAAGTAAAACTCACCAAGTTCTCTGTTGACATGGCCTTACAGATACTGAAGTAAAACTCACCAAGTTCTCCTCGTCTGAGCATGGCCTTACAGATACTGAAGTAAAACTCACCAAGTCTCCGTCTGTCTGAACATAGTCCTTAACGATAGCTGATAGGTAAAACTCACCAATATCCTTGTCTGAACATGGCCTTACAGATACTGAAGTAAAACTCTCCAAATATCATTGTCTGCATGATGCCTTACAATACTGGAGTTAAAAATGGATTTTAGAGGGGCATGACATGCCTATATCTGTGTCTCCTCTTTTACTCGTCATCTTTTCTTTTCACATTTTTATATGCAATTGTCATTTTCCATGTGTTTGTGTGTGTTTGAGTAGTTTGCCACCTTTTGGACACCTTATAAGGTGT
The DNA here is from genome assembly GCA_033576535.1 of Allobates femoralis. Lineage (NCBI taxonomy): Eukaryota > Metazoa > Chordata > Amphibia > Anura > Aromobatidae > Allobates > Allobates femoralis. Next base: position 163,110,076 of record JARQOC010000001.1, read on the forward strand.
TTTCTATGTGTTTGTATGTGTTTGTGTTTGCCTGCCATTGTTTTCAATGGGGTTCGACTTTTCGACGAACATTTGACGAACATTAAACGAACAAACATCAAATTCGACGAATCAAATCGAATTCGAACATCGGGGTGGTGGCTCATCTCTAGTCTGCTATTGCAGACCCTTTTCTTAGATCTGACAGATCTGCGATCAGATGTTTACATCTACAATAGCATCCATAAGGTCAAGCAGCCAGATTACGCTGAACCTGAACACAAGGTGGCACTTCCGGACAAATTTTCTAGAAGACAAAACGTATTTGTGGTATTTTGGAAAGCTTGTAAACCATACTCTAAGTTCAGGCCTTACTCAACTGGGATGGGAACAATGGATAAGAATTATCATCTCACAACTCCCACTGTATTGGGCCTTCCCTGGGTCATTTTGTACAATCTCATGGTTGGCTGGTACATTAAGAAGACTGTGCTCCCTTCCCCCACCCTGTAGCTACACCTACTCCATTTTACTATAGCCCTGGTCCTGAGACACACTATATCAGCTGTTTTTAATTGTATACTTAGGCTTATAACCCATTCCAGCAATAGCACACAGTGTTAGTATAGGACTCGGTATTATGACAGCACTTTGGCGCAGTTACCGGGCTCTTCGCAGTGGAGCCAGGGTTGAAGCTAAGACTCTCATTTCTTTTTCTCAGGTACAGTAATTACTGTGTTTCCTTTCTAGATACACATTTAGCTGTACATTATAGCCATGCTTTTCACTATTATTCATTAATCATTAGCCATTAAGCTTTACACATAGTTGTATCATATAGAGTGTTGCAGCATTTTATTTCTTAATGTACTGTTTTTTTTGCTTGCACCTCGAACTTAGGTGATGCCAGTCCATATTCTATATATATATATATATATACCTTTCAGTAATTTTTTGGACTGTGCTCCCTTCCCCCGCCCTGTAGCTACACCAATCCTTCCATTTTACCTTAGCCCTGGTCCTGAGATACACTATATCAGCTGTTTTTAATTGTCCCCGAATAATCCCTGAGGAAGGAACAGAGACTGCTCCGAAGTGCGTTGGAATAAAACTGCACCATTTCACCAGACATCTTGGGTTCTGGTTTTCTCTCCAGCAGCATGGATCACCGACACTTTGTCCTGTTTTCCAGGAGGTGGAGACGCGGCACTTGAGCTGATAGAATGGGCACAGTAGATGTTGTAATGTCTGGACAGGCTCGAGCAGGTGTAACAGGTCCCAGGACAACGTGGCAGATGCACTACAGTATGGACAGGAGGTATACTGGTATGGTCGCAGGTCACATGAGTAGATGAGACAAGAGATATTTGTCAAAGGGGATATCCATGCTAATACTATGACAGGAATCGGGACAGGAACCTGAGGGAAAGCAACCCTACTAGGACAGGTGGTGTTGCTCAGGAACCTCCCTTAAGGGGAGGGTGCCATACATAAATGTAGCTAGTCTGAAGGGAAAAATAGGTGAAAAGTGCATGAGGTGAATCAGGTGTAATTGTGGCGCCCCCCAATACAGGTGTCACAGAGGGGTACTGCACCCGTAAAAGAGGTGCAGATGCTCCAGCTGCAGGTGGACCCAAGGATGGTGGGTGGGACCCATTCTCAGCACTCCCACATTAGTATAGGGTGGGAGGTTACCTGGAGGGATAAAATCACCTCTAGGGGAGTAGAAGTTAGTTGGAGTCAGACAGTGTGTCTGGATCAGATAAGGTGCGTCTGAGACAGGCTAGTCTGAGGAGGAAAAGAAGGTCTTTGGTGCTAGGTCACTCGGCTGAGGGACCAGGGAAAGATGGAGGAAAAGAGAGGTTTTAGGAAGATAGCTACGTGGAACGAGGCGGAAGGTCACACCGGGTCGGTTACACACCGTATCGGAGGAAAGAAGAAGGAGCCTTGAGGAGGTCCTGAAAGAGGGCGGCTGACAAGAGAAGTACGGGCCCTAAAAAGAAAGGGAGATCCTCAGCATGGAGCGCCCATACTACAGAGGATACTCCAGTCCAACCAGGGGAACGCCTGAGCCCTAGGAACTGGCCAAGTCCAGCTTGCAGTCGGCAACCGGCTGCTATGGCTTGTTCATCAGCCGCAGCACCCTGCCATCGGTGGGGTCTGCCTGCTTCCTCACTAATGAGGGAGGGGACTCCCGGTACTACCTACACGGAGCTACTGGGTATAGATCCATCAAAGCCGGGAAAAACGGACATGGGTTAGTTAACGAAGGTACACCAAGGCTTTCACCATACCACCTTGGATCCACTTGCAGCACCCGTTAAGCTACCTGTCTTGTAACATCTCAAGTGCTGAACTGTTAACTGCAACCACTGCTGCTACAACCAACAGTAAAGTACCTGGGAGAAAAGTGACTTTGCCTCCGCTTGTGTTCCTTTTTGCATGAACTTGTTCCTTTTAGGAACGCTGCTCCGGAGGTCCAGCCCTATCTGTAGAGGACTTTGCCAACTAGCCGCATTACCATCTACCTCCGGTGGACTGTGGCGACGCTGGTGACTCCTTACCAGAAACTACAGGTGGCGTCACGACAAACTGTATATAAAATCCTGTGTATACAATAACCCCTTTTGGAAGATATACCCAGGACACGGGATCAGGCATGGCCACCATTCCCTGTGACACAGGAGCATTAACCCCTTGGAGCCTGATACCCGAGTACCCCAAAGCCTGGGCTCTACATATCGGCCCTTTAAATATGGGGAGTGGGCGGAGCGCATATCCTATGCCTACTCCTTGAGGCTTTGTAGGCAGGATACAGGCCTTGAAAGTAGAAGGTGATGGAGCAAGTGCAGGAGGATGGCATGGGACCACTGGCAGGGTAAGGGGGCTGGGAAGCTGCATGGGGGAACTAGTGGATAGCAGAGAATCACATGATGGACAGCATCTTAGGCTGCATGTTGGGCACTGACTTCTCAGTGCCCAACTACTTCAGGGAGCGTGGCAGTTCAAGGCTGTAAGACTAATGTAGCATGGACCAAGCTTGAAGGAAGCCATTTTGAGGTGAACATACTTAGAGGAGACCCACACCTTGTCACTGGGATGAAAGGATGGAGAATAAAAACATCTATTTTCCACATGCCTCTTCATTCTATTAGCCACTTGGTTCAAGGAGATTTCTATTTCCGCCCATATTTGAGAAAAATCGCTGGCAAGAAACTCAGCCACTGGGTTGTCCAAAGGGAGCATGACAGGAGTAGGGACTTCAAGGATGCTGTGCATATGCAATGAAGAAAGGCGATTTCTCAGAGGACTCGCTGATGTGATTATTGTAAGAAAACTCTGCCCATGACAACAGCGAGGACCAATCACTATGGTGAAAGTTCATTAAGTGTTGAAGGTAACTGGTGAGAATCTGGTTCACTCATTCCACTTAACAATTGGACTGAGGATGATAGGCGGAAGAGAAATTGAGTGTGACATCTAGCATTTTGCAGAGCGACCACCAGAAACGTGAGAGGAACTGTATTCCTCCGTATCAGAGATAATATGCTGAGGTAAACCATTGAGACAGAGAATTTGTTGGCGAAGAGATCAGCTAATTCAGGAGCAGAGGGTAGGCTCATCAGTGGTATGAAGTAACCCATCTTAGAAAACTAATCAACCACTACCCAGATGATGGTGCAAATTGAGGAACTAGGCAATTCTGGGATGAAATCCATAGCGATGTGTTGCCAAGGTGAGGCCGTAACTGACAGAGGAAGAAGACAGGGGACAAGCAGGATCTTAGGAACCTTGTTTCAGGGACAGAATGGGCAAGCAGCAACAAAGTTCTTCACATCGTGACATAGCATTGGCCACCAAGAGTGCCACCCAATTAGTTCCAAGGTATTCTTCTGGCCAACATGACCCACAAACTTGGAGGAATGCCCCCACAAAATTACTCACCTCTTACTCAATTCGGTAATGAGGGACTTTCCAGGGGGTGGTTGACAAATTAAGCGGAGCTACTATGAGTATTTTGATAGGCTCAATGATGTGCCCTGGTCTCTTCTCTTGATAGTCATAAAGAAAGCATCTGGAGAGGGCATCAGCCTTTACATTCTTCTCAGCGGGACGAAAGTGGAGAAAGAAGTTGAAGCAGGAAAAGAACAAAGATCAGAGGGCTTGACGAGGATTCAATCATTACGCAGACTAGAGGAAAGCAAGGTTTTTGTGGTTCGTGAAGATGATTGGATGGACTTCCCCCTCTAGTAGATAACTCCATTCATCCAATGCCAATTTGATAGCTAGCAATTCACTGTCGCCGATGGAATAGTTTTGCTCACTGGCCGAGAAGTCTTTGGAGAAGAATCCACAAGTCACCATCTTGCCAGAGGAGAGTTTCTGAGTCAGCACGGCCCCAGCGCCAAAGGAGGAAGTGTCTACCTCGAGAAAAATGTTTTTGTTGAGCTCTAGTCTTTGCTGAGCAGGAGCAGAGGAGAAGGCCTGCTTGAGCGCTCGAAAAGACATTTCAGCTTCAGAAGTCCAATTCTTGGGTTTGGATCCTTTGCAAGTCGGAGAGATAATGGGCCGAGAAATGTGAAATGAACTGTCAGTAATAATAAGCAAATCCAAAAAAATGCTGGATTGCTTCGGTACTGACTGGGCGAGGTCATTTGAGGATAGTGGAGACCTTCTCTGGATCCATCTCTATTCCCTGATGAGAGATAATGTAATCCAGTAAGGGCAAAGATCTTCGTTCAAAGAGACATTTCTTGTATTTGACGTATAAATGGTTCTCCCTGGGCCTCTGAAGAATTAGACGAATATTTCTCCTATGAGTAGGCAGGTGGGGCAAGAACACCATGACACAGGAATAAATGAGGTCAGGGAAGAGGTCATTGACAAATTCCTGAAATACAGCTGGAGCGTTACTAAGACCAAAAGGCATCATCCGTTATTCACAGTGACCATCACGAGCATTGGATGCAATCTGTCATTCGACTCCCAAACGTATTTTGACCAATTTGTAGGTTCCTCGAAGATCAAGCTTAGTAAAAATTAGAGCTCCAGGAAGACGATCAGATAACTTAGGTATGAGGGAAACCAGAAATGTATTCTTCAGTCATCTAGCTGAGACCATGGTAGTCATTAAATGACCTCAAAGAAACGTCCTTCTTAACAAAAAAGAAACTGGCTCCATTCGGCGAAGAGGATTTCTGGATAAAACCCTGGCAAGATTCTACTTGATGTATTCGGACACGAACTGAGTCTCGGCTAGAGATAAGGGGTATATCCATCCTCGAGGAGGTGTGGTGTCGGGAAGAAAATCAATTGGACAATCATAAGGCCCATGCAGTGGAAGGACCTTGCCTCCCTCAGCGAATGACTTTTAAGCTGTGGGTAACTTAGGTAAAGCAGAAGGAGAACAAGGAGGATGATCCGGAAGTATGGACTTCAGACATTTGTTGTGGAAGGACTGTGTCCATCTGGGAACATCTCCAGATCGCCAATCCAGGACTGGTTTGTGGGTGAGCAGCCAAAGTAGACCCAGAAGAAGTGGAGGAGAGAGGTTAGGCACAACATAGAAGGACATCTTCTCCTTGTGAAGAGCTCTGATCTGCAATTCCAATCTGCAATTTCTGCAATTTCCATATCAGCAGTAACACCTAGAATGGTGTCCTTCAAGAGTCTTCCATCTACCGAGGTGATGATCTGAGGATACTGTAGTGGAGTAACAGGAACTCCAAGAGAAAGAGCAAGGGCCTGTTGAATGAAGTTTCCCACAGATCCAGAGTTGAGGTAGGCCACAGTATAGGCACAGTAAAGGGAGAAAGAAATATTTCTCACTTAGGATGGCCTCTCTTACCTGACCTAGGCAGAGGAGTTTCCCGGTCTCTCTGGACAACAGAGGAGAAGATGAGTAGCATTCCCACAGTAGAGGCATAGATTCTTTGCGAACATCTCTTTCTGCCAATTAAAAAACCATCTTGACCCAGTCAGCTTCAATGGGTTCTGAGGCCAACAGAGCCACTGCAACTGAAGGACGAGGAGAAAGAGGCTTCTGGCAGGATAGGGCCAAGCAAGGAAGTCTCCATTCCAGACTCTTCTTCTATCTTTTCTCTTGGAACCGTTGGTCAATATGGATGTTGAGAGTGATAAGGTCATCCATAGAAGTAGGCATCTCCCAACCATCTAGCTCATCCTTTGGTTCCCGTATTGCCCCACAGTGAACTCTCATTGATAAAGGGTGAACAATGCCTCGGTAGCAGAAGCAACTTGACCAGGCTCATCAAAGACCTGCCAGAAGATCTCTAGGAAGTTCTGTATGTTGGAAACAATGGGTTTGTCTCTTTGCAGTGAAGGATTTATCCAGGCCATGGCCTCCCCCTCCAGATGGAAGGCCAATAAAGCTACTCTTCCTGAATAGGTGGGGTAGAGCAGTGGAAGGAGCTTGAAATGGAGTGGACACTGATTCAGGAATCCCCTGCTGTTCTTGAGATCCCTTATAAACTGAGATGGCTTGCAGAGTCGTGGAGTAGGATCGGTAACCAGGACAGGATCTGAAGCGGCTGGTTGGAGTGCGGCCTGATCAGCGGGTCCTTGCAGAGCAGTTAGTTGCTCTTCTTAGGAGGTCAGGTACTGCAGAACATGGTCTTGCATTTATTGCTGATGGGAGAGCTCTTGCTGAAGAGCAGACAGCTGCATGTTCTTTGTTGCTGGAACAATGGCTTGTAGCAAACTCAGGCGGGTGTCCATGGACTGCATGATGGTGGAAATCATTTGTTGTTCCTCTCACACATGCGCGTGTTCTCATTGGGCAAAGAAGGCTGGGTCAGCGGGATCCATGGCCTGAGCAATCTGTAAGGCTTACGGAGGTGTAGGAGTGGTGATCTGGATCCACTGGACCACCAAAGTGGAGGCTAACCTATAGACAGGAACAGGCAAGAGATGCTGGTAGTGATTAAGAAAAGGACTTTTAATGAGAGATACTGCCTATACAGTAAGGGATGATGCACATAATGAATCACAGTCTATGAGGAGCATGCATGTAGCTCAAGGCTTTGAGGCTACAAGGAGACAGTCCAGGAGACAAGATATCAGAGTTGGAGATGTGATATTCGGGCCGATGGGATGGGTACAGTAGATTTTGTAACCTCTGGACAGGCTCGTGCAGGTGTGATGGGTTCCGAGGCAATGTGGCAGATACACCGAAGGATGGATAAGTGGTGTACTGGGGAAATAGTCCTTAGATAGTCGTGGCAGGCTCTAGGATGAGACAAGAGATATAAGCAACAGATATTGTCAAGACAAATACTTAGACAGGGATCGGGACAGGGACCTGAGGGAAAGCAACACTACTAGGGACAGGTGGTGTTGCTCAGGCACCTCCTTTAAGGGGAGGGTGCCATATATAGATGTAGCTAGTCAGAAGGGGCAATTAGGTGAAAAGAACATGAGGTATACTGACCCTTTAAATCGGGGGAGTGGGTGGAGCGTGTCTCCTATGCACACTCCCAGAGGCTGTGTAGGCAGGATGCACCTTTCTAGCTGATCCCTAACCATCCCTGTCTCACCTAAAATTGCCCTATAAAGATTGAGAAAAATTAGTTATAAACTTACATAGAGTCTGAATCTGGAGACTGGAAAGGCGTGGTCTGGGGCTCCATTTTCCAATCCTCGCATTCAGCATGCCCCAGAGCTCGCCTTTCCAGTCTCCAGATTCAGGCTCTATGTAAGTTTGTAACTCATTTTTCTCAATCTTTATAGGGCACTTTTAGGTGAGACAGGAATGATTAAGGATCAGCTAGCAAGGTGCAGGGACAGGTAGTGGTAGACTAGGGGGTAGAACGACCTGACAAGTTCCCTTTAATTCTGTTTGTGACTTATCACCCTGGGGTTAAAAACTTTAAAGCTAAAGCTTTATCTAGGAGTTTTCCTGGTGCAGGTGATTCTAAGAACTTCATTCCTATTTTACAGGAGAGAGTGACCATCTCCTCTGTCCTCTCTGAGCTTGAGGTATTGAAGGCTGCTGTGTGTCTGACGCTCAGGGAAATTATTTTTGCCTCTGTATTTGTACCTGAACATTTTAGGGGAGAATCTTAACTCAAGTTCTTCAGGTCACCCAGGTAGTAAAGTGAACTTGGTCTCCCATTGTTTTTAGTTGCCAAGGTTGCATCAGAATGTGATTTCCTTTCTACCTGTCATGTTTGTGCAGATTATAAGATCCCGCATACTTATCTGTCCAGATCTCTTCTATCTTGGTCTATACCTGATCGACCATGGACACACCTATTTGTGTATTTTATTACTGCTCTTCCGTCCTCTGCAGGGAAAACTAATTTTAGTAGTGGTGGTTTAGCAAAATGGTGCACTTCCTCCAGGCCCGGACTGGCCATAGGGCATACCGGGAGTTCTCCCGGTGGGCTGAAGTGGAATTGCACCGTTGCGGCCGCTCTTTACCTTTAAGAGCTTCGCCTGCGGCCCCTTTCTGTCTGTCTGCGGCCGCCGGCCGGGCACAGCTGGGGAGCTGCACAGTAGCCGCAGCGGTGTGGAGCTTCCGGCTGTGTTCCTGCAGCCGGTTCTTGGAGGAGGAGTATGATGACTGCTCCTCCACTCCTCAGCGGCTCCAGCCTCCCTGAAGCTTCTGCACACCCTGCTGACCAGGGGCCTGGGGCCATGCAGTACCTGCACTGTCGGCTGGTACCGGGCACGTCCTCTGGCTTCATCTCCTGCGTGGGCTGAGCGACCTCCTTCATCCTGGGCGGTAAGAAGGAGTATTATGCCTCCAGCCTGGAGGTTTCTGCAATGTGTCTGGACTCTGTCTGGTGGCTGCGTCTACATCTGAGGCACAGGGGATTTATTTGTTTGAACTTTCACTGCCCCCCTCCCCCCCCCCAGATCTGTGACCTGTCAAACAAATGCCATCAATCCCACAGACAGAGCGACGGACCGAGAGCAGAGTCCTGTCCTGGATGGTAATTGTGACTCAGCTGAGCAGCACTGTAAGACCATGTATATCCCTCCCTCTCCATGTGTATGTGTGTGTACTGTAAATGTGTGTATGTATGTACTGTATGATTGTGTACATATGGATGTGTGTCTGTATACATGGATGTGTGTCTGTGTGTGTACATATGGATGTATATGTGTATACATGGATGTGTGTGTACATTTGGATGTGTGTGTGTGTGTGTGTACATGTGTACATGTGTCTGTATGTTTACATGTGTCTGTGTGTATACATGTGTCTGTGTGTATACATGTGTCTGTGTGTGTACATGTGGATGTGTGTGTATACGTGGATGTGTCTGTGTATACATGGATGTGTCTGTGTGTACATATGGATGTGTATCTGTATACATGGATGTGTGTCTGTGTGTGTACATATGGATGTATGTGTGTGTACATGTGTCTGTGTGTGTACATGTGTCTGTGTGTGTGCATGTGTCTGTGTGTGTGCATGTGTCTGTGTGTGTGCATGTGTCTGTGTATGCATGTGTCTGTGTGTGTATACATGGATGTGTGTGTGTACATGTGTGTGTATACATGTGTGTGTACGTGTGTTTGTGTGTGTGTACGTGTGTTTGTGTACGTGTGTCTGTGTGTACATGTGTCTGTGTGTGTACATGTGTCTGTGTGTGTACATGTGTCTGTGTGCATGTGTCTGTGTGTGTGCATGTGTCTGTGTGTGTACGTGTGTCTGTGTGTACGTACTACGTGTGTCTGTGTGTGTACGTGTGTCTGTGTGTGTACGTGTGTCTGTGTGTGTACGTGTGTCTGTGTGTGTGCGTGTGTCTGTGTGTGCATATGGATGTGTGTGTATACATGGATGTGTGTGTGTACGTGTGTCTGTGTGTACGTGTGTCTGTGTGTACGCGTGTCTGTGTGTACGTGTGTCTGTGTGTACGTGTGTCTGTGTGTACATGTGTCAGTGTGCGTACATGTGTCTGTGTGTGTGCATGTGTCTGTGTGTGCATATGGATGTGTGTGTACATGTGTGTGTGTGTGTACGTGTGTGTGTGTACGTGTGTGTGTGTGTGCGTGTGTGTGTACGTGTGTGTATGTGTATCTGTGTGTACGTGTGTCTGTGTGTGTGTGTCTGTGTGTGTACGTGTCTGGGGGTGTACGTGTCTGTGTGTGTACGTGTCTGTGAGTGTACATGTGTCTGTGTGTGTGTACATGTGTCTGTGTGTGTGTACATGTGTCTGTGTGTGTGCATATGGATGTGTGTGTGTATACATGGATGTGTGTGTATACATGGATGTGTGTTTACATATGGATGTGTATATGTATATATAAAAATATATATAATGTATATGTGTGCACAAATGGATGTGTCTGCATATACACATATACTGTGTGTGTACATACGGATGTGTGCGTATATATAATGTGTGTGTACATATGGATGTGCGTGTGTGTCATATGAATGTATGTGCATATATATATATATATATCTACTATATAATTGTCTAAGACATTTTTGTGTCGGACCAAAAAAACGTGCCGTGGATATGTCACACTGTGACGTCACCACGGCGAAGCATTGGCCGCGTAGCGGCCAATGCGAGGCGTCAGCTGCGCGAGCAATGGCCGCGAGGCCATTGCGAGTCGCTAGCTTTAGTGCGAGCAATGGCCGCGAAGCGGCCATTGCGAGTCGCTGGCCGAAAATAGAACCAGAGGCTCGGCCACAAAGCTAGCGATTTCCCGGTCAGGTAGCGACTCGCTAGCCTCAGCGGGAACTCGCTAGCTTTGTGGCCGAGCCTCGCGAGTCGCTACCACAGTATATCTCCCTATACCTTCTAACGGGATGATGATATCAATAATCTATATCCATCATCATCATCATCATCATCATCATCATCATCATCATCATCATCATCCTACTACTACTACTACTACTACTACTACTACCCGCACAGAACCCCCCCCAATGGCCGCACAGAACCCCCCTCCCCCCTCAATGGCCGCACAGCCCCCCCCCCTCAATGTCCCAAAGTCAGCTGTGACCACCTGGCCCTTGGACACTGGCTCCCATCACTTACCCACTGAGGACGGATCACTTCCAGCACCTCTTCACATGGCAGTGCTCTGAACTTCTGAATCATCCTCTCCTCACTCAGACACCTGGCAGGTTCCTATCCAGCCTACTCACTCCCAGCTGCAACCCAGTGAGTCAATCAGCACATCTTCACTCACACACAGACCTGACATGTGATTAACCCCCTGTGCACCATTCAGGTTTAGCCCAGCAAAGCACTCCAAAAAGTATAGAACACACCCCAATAAGTATTGAACGCGCCCCAAAAAGTATTGAACGCACCCCAATAAGTATTGAACGCGCCCCAAAAAGTATTGAACGCGCCCCAAAAAGTATTGAACACACCCCAATAAGTATTGAACGCGTCACAATAAGTATTGAACGCGCCCCAAAAAGTATTGAACGCGTCCCAATAAGTATTGAACACACCCCAAAAAGTATTGAACACACCCCAATAAGTATTGAACGTGCCCCAAAAAGTATTGAACGCACCCCAATAAGTATTGAACGCGCCCCAAAAAGTATTGAACACGCCCCAAAAAGTATTGAACACACCCCAATAAGTATTGAACACACCCCAATAAGTATTGAACGCGCCCCAAAAAGTATTGAACGCACCCCAATAAGTATTGAACGCGCCCCAAAAAGTATTGAACGCGCCACAAAAAGTATTAAACGCGTCCCAATAAGTATTGAACACACCCCAATAAGTATTGAACGCGCCCCAAGAAGTATTGAACGCACCCCAATAAGTATTGAACGCGCCCCAAAAAGTATTGAACGCGCCACAAAAAGTATTGAACGCGTCCCAATAAGTATTGAACACACCCCAATAAGTATTGAACGCGCCCAAAAAAGTATTGAACGCACCCCAATAAGTATTGAACGCGCCCCAAAAAGTATTGAACGCGCCCCAAAAAGTATTGAACACACCCCAATAAGTATTGAACGCCCCCCAAAAAGTATTGAACACGCCCCAAAAAGCATTGAACGTGCCCCAAAAAGCATTGAACGCGCCCCAATAAGTATTGAACGCACCCCAAAAAGCATTGAACGCGCCCCAATAAGTATTGCACCCCCCCCCAAAAAGTATTGGACCCCCCAAAAAAAGTATTGGACTCCCTCAAAAAGTAGCTATAACTACTATAATCAAATTAATGCACGTTCTAGAATCCCGATGCATTTGCATCGGGCTCACAGCTAGTATATATATATATATATATATATATATATATATATATATATATATATATATATTATAGGCCCAGTTCACATCTGCGTTTTGGCTGTGTTTGGCTTCATTTAATGCAAAACGCGTGTGTTTTTGCAAATGCAGCCCAAAGCGTTGCAGCCCACGCTTTTGGCTGCACTTGCAAAAGCACATGTGCTTTGCGTTTTGCATTGCTTTTGCATTAAACCCTGTGGGTGCGTTTTGGAATGTGTTTTTAGGGGTAAAAACACATACAAACGCAAATGAAGCCAAACACAGCCAAAACGCAGATATGAAAAGGCCCATACTGTATGTGTGTACATCTGGATGTGTGTGGTGGACACTGCACAGTACCACTTCTCCTGTCCTGTATACTGGGTGTAATCCTCACTATCTGTATTATTCTGTATATATACACTGCACAGTGCCACTTCTCCTGTCCTGTATACTGGGTGTAATCCTCAGTATCTGTATTATTCTGTATATACACACTGCACAGTACCACTTCTCCTGTCCTGTATACTGGGTGTAATCCTCAGTATCTGTATTATTCTGTATATATACACTGCACAGTGCCACTTCTCCTGTCCTGTTGTCAGAGAGGCAGTATTGGACTTTGTGATTTTCAGCATTTAAATGGTGTTTAAATTAATTATCTCCAATATGGAAGTCATCACTTCTCTTCTGTACAGGACTTTCCTTTCGCTCTGGATCTGACCGCTGGGACCCCACAATCCCGAGAAACGTGGCTTTGTAGATCACCATGTAAATGGAGCTGCGGTTGATTTCCCTTTGCTGCACCATTCACATGTGGCTCTTCAGAAAACTCCTTTAAGGGTACTTTCACATCAGTGTTTTTTTTTAAATCGCGGCAGTTGCAGTGAAAAAATCGCAACTGCTGCGATTAACGCATAACGGCTGCACTTGCGGCACAGTTGCGGCAAGCCCCATGCAATGTCTATGGGGCTTGTGGTAAGTGTGCAGCAGATGCGGCAAGTGCGGTTTCGGCTGACCGCGTTTTTTTTCGCGGCCGCACCTGCCGCAAGTGCCAAAACCGCACCTACCGCAAGCCCGCATATACATTGTATGGGGATTGCAGCAAGTGTGCCGCAAGTGCAGCCGTTATGCTTTAATCGCGGCAGTTGCGTTTTTTTCACGGCAACTGCCGCGATTTAAAAAAAACGCTGATGTGAAAGTACCCTAAGAAAGTGATGAGGCCACGACAATGTAAAAGCTAAATTCACTGATCGCGGCTGATGGGTGATATAGTATGTGGGCTGCTGGGACTTGGTTTCCAGGGCTGCTTTTTGGTCCCAGTCCGGCCCTGACTTCCTCCCTGGATCTCCATAATCCTAAAGCATTAGCTCAGTTATTTGTCACTGAAATCGTGAATTGCATCTGATCAGGGACCCAGTATGTATCTAAATTTTGGAGGGTGTGCCTTTAACTTTTCATCGACATTCCATCCTGAATCTAATATTAAGAAATATTAAGTTGAAAATTCCTTATTCAAAGTTAAGCCCTAGTTCCAACGTAAATATAAGGTGGTCACTGTTATTAACTTGATGGTGTTTCATTTGGAGCTACCTCAAGCACTAAAAATCCATAATGTTTTTCACAGCTCAATGCTCAAAAAATGTGTTGCATCTCTGGAGCTGTCACGTTGCCGCCGCCTCCAGTTACTGTTGATGGCAATTTACAATTCCAGATAGCAAGAATTGTCAATTCTTGTTTTGTTTGCCACTCTCTTCAATACTGGGTACACTGGAAGGGTTATGGTCCAGAGAAAAGTATGTGCGTGCCTGCTTCAAAAGTGAATGCCAAAAGGTTGGTGCATTCTTTCCTTGCGTCTCATCTGGACAAACTTGGTCCTGAGGATCCGAAGGCTCCTTGTAGAAGGGGAGTATGGTCCATTGCATGTCATGTCCAGATGAGACCTTTAGGAAATGTGAGATCACAAAGTTACAATGCATATTTGATCCCAGATCCTCGCTGCTGCTCACTTGACTATTATCATTTATTGGAGTGAATTTACTTTCTTTTAGTGCCTGACTGAGAACTAATAGCTAGAGATGAGCAAGTATAATCTTTACTATTCGGTATTCGTCAAATAGTAATGATATTCGGCTACTCGCCGAGTCTCTTGTGATTACTCGGGAGTAGCGAGTAGTCCTTTTACTTTCACTGTGTATCTATTGTGAGGCACCGCCGGCATGATCCTCATGGCCGGGGCGCGTCACATGCAGGATCGAGGTATGATCCTGTGCACACTGGCCGGTTTGACTGATAATGCTGTGTGAACCAACTGTGAACACAAGGTTTCATGAGCCTAATGAGCGGCAGTGAGAGTGGTATGAGATCGATGAGGCTCTAAGGAATGTAAGGGCTGAGTGCTGACAACCCGGAACACAGGGAGTTAACCTGAGCTGTGTGAAAGGCTGATTACCGGCAGCTAAGGGGGTGTGTCCATGTGGGAGTGGCTGGCACGATAAGAGGCAGCCAGCTGAGTTTGAGATTCATTCAGATTGGGATTGATTCTGGAAGCTGAGATCCTGCTGAGAGTCATCCAGAGATTGCCAGCCTGAGAGCATGTGGGCTGAGAGCAGCCTGAGTGCAGAGCAGTCCAAGGCTCTGTGTGTGGACACGGGAGCATGCTAGCTCCATGCCGGTGCCGAGGTCCGTGGTCGTGTCCGCATCTGGAGGGGGAAGCCGTGGTTGACCCGTGGACGCTAGACCGGACGTGGTTCACCTCACGTTCGGGAAGGAGCCTGTGGGGATGCCTGGTGGAACCTGTGACACAGGTAGCGAGACCTGGATCCGTGCCCGGTAAGAAAAGCAGTTCTTGAATGATTGTGTGAACTGTGCACCTTGTGTGTAAATCATGCTAAGCGAGTATAGACCGCCCTTGGGACCGACTCAGTGGAGTCACATAAAGGTCTGATGAACGGGAATGAAAGTAGCCCTTCGGGAGGCGAATGTATGTAGCCTTTGGAGGTAATCGTATGTAGTGTGCCAGGCGGGCATAGACCGCCTTTGGGTCCGAGTCGGAGTACTCAGTTAAAGGACCTGATGAATCGGAATGTGCTTAACTATGTGTATGAGGGCTTAGGTAATGGCCCTGAATGAGAGATGATGGCCTATAAGTAAGACCCATGTATAATGATGTGGGGAGAGAGTGACCCAGCTAGTATGGATGATGTTGGAGGCGTTCCGTCCCTGTGGGACGAGAGGGAGGCTTGCCCTGCTGCTTGCAGAGGGTACCCGGCCCTCAACCACGACCTCTAATGGTGTGGGTGTGCCTGTGGTGCCAGACACAGGGGTAATAGGGCTCCTAGTGGGTATCGGATGAGGTTCCCGTGTACTTTGGTTTGCCAGTCCCTGTAATGGGCCATGGAGGGGCCACAGTCCATGGATGTGTTATGATGGGCTGTGAGCAGGTGTGTGATCCATGGACGTTTGAATGATGGATCACATACGGTATGTAAGGTCCCGGTCAGGCAGGAATCCTGACTACGGGTGAATGTTGTGTCATCAAGCTGGGGGACTAAAGCCAGGCGGCAGGTACCGCCATTGGGAGCCACAGGGCCCGTTGAGGCGTATGTAACGAAGGTCAGAAGCAGGGGTTAAAAGGGGCTCCTAGAGTGGGGACACCATGGTTGAACCAGGTGGACTCTGACCGGGACGTAGGCGGAGATGCGTCCAGGAAAGAGCCCCTTGGGGATACATGACATACCCGGTACTCAGGTTGCTCAATCCCTGTTATGAACCCGGAGGGGTCATCGTCGTACTGTAACGTATGTATAGTGTGAGTAGGCCGGAGGCCGTAGCCACCACGGGAGCTGTTAGTAGAGCTCCAATGGGGACAGAGATGGTTACAGGTCCCGGGTTACTATAAGATGTTATGTGCAATATAAGTGTTATGTAATGTTATATGTAAATGTATGGTGTATTTATGTAAAGTGTTTATAATCAATGTGCAATGTGTCAAACATGCTACCCGGGTTCTGTTATTATATGTGAAAAATAAACAGGTAGACATTGGTTAAACTTATAAACACGTGTTGTTGTCGTTTTGCAAGCGGGTTCCCCGGGTGCTACCTCACACTATATATACACTGCGAAAGTATACTAAAAGTGAAGAAAAGTTGTTAAAAAATAAAAAAAACATCATACTCACCTTCCGACGCCTGCACCAGGAATGGAAAACCTCACCTCCCATGTATGGCAAGGACCTGCCAGTCTGATAGCCAATCAGATGGCTGGGAGCGATCTGGCGATTCAGATGGCTGGAAGTCACAAACCATGTGATTGCTATCAGCCCCTGATTGGCCAGATTGCCAGGTCTTGAACGTGCATCATTGACCAGAACAAGACTCTCATAGAGATGTATTGAGTTGTGACCTCTGGCGCATTTTATAAAACACTAGACTTGCAAGCATGTCACAAATTCCCATAGACTTATTAGAGGGGTGGTGATTGAAAGTGAAGCTGAGATGAGTATAAGACATGGGTCATGGGACTTAGATTTAAAGCACAAGGTTTAAGGTTAGGCCAGCACCACATCGACGGTGCAAAAATCTTTTTTTCTCAGGGAGGTTGATCAGCTGCCGTTCGGCTCCGAGGTGTCCGGGGATCTTTCTCAAGTGTCCCACACTCAGCATGCCTAGTTTACCTCGTGCTCACTTCCTAGAAACAGCGATATGTCACTTCCAGTTTAGGAGAAAAGACGGAGCTGCACACAGAATTCCTTAGGACATATTCTTTATTGGTGCGCAGGGACTTACATGGTGAGTAGTGATGAGCGAGTTTACTTGTCACTACTCGGTACTCGCACGAATATCTCGGTACTCGGGATGTTCGGCGAGCACCGAGTACCGCCGAGATGCTCGGACTCCTCGCAAATAATTATCGATCTGACACAAAAACACAGCTCCCTTCAGTGCACACAGTGAGCTGGCATCTCACAGAGAGCAGATTGATTGGTAGGGTCCCTCTGGGGGGGCACAGCAAGGTGTTATATGTTGCGACGATTTGAAAAAGCCCACCCTCCCGCACTTTCCCAGAAACACTCGTTTTATAGCCGGAAGTCTGTGGGCGGAGCCTGTCACTAATTGACTTACATTGGGCTTGGTGCTCTGGGCCGAGTACACGAGTATCTTGGGATGCTCGGCTAGAGCATCGAGCACCCGAGCATTTTAGTACTCGCTCATCTCTAATGGTGAGGGTTAGCGGGTGGGAGGACGGGGGATTGTACCCGTGAAAGCGCCACTCATGGCGTGAAAAGAAAAGGCCGTCGTGCCTTAATCTCCCATCTTCCCACCTGTTATCCCTCACCATGTAAGTCCCTGTCCACCAATAAAGAAGACGTCCTAAGGAATCCTGTGAGCAGCTCCGTCTTTTCTCCTAAACTGGAAGTTAGATTTAGAGCATCACTCCAGTAGTGGAATGCAAAAAAATAAATGCTTGCGTGATGCTTTAAGGGATTAAAAAAAGTGCAAAAATATATTGTTTCACAATTATTTTGTGCATTTTCATTAAAATTACTATTGAGTTTCTTTAGTGTAGTCACAACCTTCCATAAGAAACAATATACAAAGACATAGTAAGGTAAATGATTGTAGTGCAGCAATTTACACAAGGGATTTGTGTTCTGCAAGTCATTCCCTAATACCTTTTAAAGTTCACAGACATGCAAAGGGAATTCAGATTGTCAGATTTTGTTTCTCAAAAAGATATCTGCAATATGCTTGAAGAAATAAATTCCCCAGTTAATTTTAGTGAGAAGTCATGTTGCATATCGCAAATGACACAACATTTGATGGAACAGAAGTAAATAAAATAAATTCTAGTCATAGAAAACATAGGAAATAAGATCATATCTGCCACTAAATATATGACGGATGTAATTGTATGTTATATATATATATTATTATTCATTATTATAGCACCATTTATCCCATATATATATATATATACATGGATGGGCAAGCATGCTCGCCGGTACTCGGTGCTCGCCCGAGCATCTCAGTACTCAAGATGCTCGGTGCTTGCCGAGTACCAGCGAGATATTCGGGCACATGCTTGGCTCCCCCTCCCTGCATGTTGGTTTTCTTTACAGAGCCAGCCCACATGCTGGGATTGGCTGCCACACACTGTAATGCCACAGCCATGTTGGTTGGCTGGATGCTCAGAGTCATCACGTCTATATAAGACCTTACGGCGCTATGCTCGTCACTCTGATCCACAGTCAGCTAGTGTAGGGAGAGGTGCTACTGGGCTAAGGACAGATTTGTGTGTGTCTTAGGTTGTGTAGGTACTAGGTAGGGTACACAATCCATCTAAAGAAACAGTACTTTTCAGGACTACTCCAGCTGTATACAGGCAGTGTATATAGGCAGGGTATATAGCAGAGTGCGGTGCACATAGAACAGGAGGCTCCATTCCAGTCACGTCTGGGGCTGGTGTAGCCTGTTACATATATTATTCATCTCTAAAAAAAACAGTCCTTTTCAGGATTAATCCAGCTCTATACAGGCAATGTATATTGGCAGGGTATATAGCAGAGTTCGGTGCATATAGCACAGGAGGCTTCATTCTAGCCACCTCTGGGGCTGGTGTAGCCTGTCACACATATTATATCTCTAAAAACAAACAGTCCTTTTCAGCATTAATCCAGCTGCAAACATGCAGTGTTCAGTCATGGTCAAAAGTTTTGAGAATGACACCAAAATTATATTTTCACATGATCTGCTGCCCTCTGGTTTTTATTTGTGTTTGTCTGATGTTTATATCACATACAGAAATATAATTGCAATCATATTATGAGTACCAAAAGGTTATATTGACAGTTAGAATGAGTTAATGCAGCAAGTCAATATTTGCAGTGTTGACCCTTCTTCTTCAGGATCTCTGCAATTCTCCCTGGCATGCTCTCAATCAACTTCTGGACAAAATCCTGACTGATAGCAGTCCATTCTTGCATAATCAATGCTTGCATTTTGCCAGAATTTGTTGGTTTTTGTTTGTCCACCCGTCTCTTGATGATTAACCACAAGTTCTCAATGGGATTAAGATCTGGGGAGTTTCCAGGCCAGGACCAAATCTCTATGTTTTGTTCCCGAGCCATTTATTTATCACCTTTGCTTATGGCAAGGTGCTCCTTATGCTGGAAAGGCAGTGTTGGGCGCCAACTGCTCTTGGACGTTGGGAGAAGTTGCTCTTGGAGGACATTCTGGTACCATCTTTATTCATGGCTGTGTTTTTAGCAAGACTGTGATGAGCCGATTCCTTGGTTCAGGATGCTTTACTGTTGGCATGAGACAAGACTGGTGGTAGCGCTCACCTCTTCTTCTCCGAATAAGCTGTTTTCCAGATGTCCCAAACAATCGAAAAGGGGATTCATCAGAGAAAATGACTTTACCCCAGTCCTCAGCAGTCCACTCCCTGTACCTTTTGCAGAATATCAGTCGGTCCCTGATGTTTTTTCTGGAGAGAAGTGGCTTCTTTGCTGCCCTCCTTGAAACCAGGCCTTGCTCAAAGAGTCTCCGCCTAACAGTGTGTGCAGAAGCACTTACACTAGCCTGCTGCCATTCCTGAGCAAGCTCCGCACTGCTGGTAGTCCGATCCCGCAGCTGAAACAGTTTTAAGATATGGTCCTGGAGCCTTTTTGACAAACAATAGAAGCTCTCTCCTTGAAGTTCTTGATGATGCGATAGATTGTTGACTGAGGTGCAATCTTTCTAGCTGCGATACTCTTCCCTGTTAGGCCATTTTCGTGCAGTGCAATGATGGCTGCATCGTGTTTCTTTAGCGATAACCATGGTTAACTGAAGAGAAACAATGATACCAAGCACCAGCCTCCTTTTAAAGTGTCCAGTGGTGTCATTCTTACTTAATCATGACTGATTGTTCGCCAGCCCTGTCCTCATCAACACTCACACCTGTGTTAATGGAACAATCGCTAAAGCGATGTTAGCTGTTCCTTTTAAGGCAGGACTGCAATGATGTTGAAATGTGTTTTAGGGGTTAAAGTTAATTTTCTATGCAAATATTGACTTAGCAAGTAATTGCTGTTAAGCTGATCACTCTTTATGACATTCTGGAGTATATGCAAATTGCCATTAGAAAAACTGAAGCAGTAGACTTTGCTAAAATTAATATTTGTATCATTCTCAAAACGTTTGGCCATGACTGTATATAGGCAGTTTATATAGCAGAGTGCAGTGCGTATAGCACAGAATGCTCCATTATAGTCACGTCTGGGGCTGTGTAGCCTGTTACACAGGTTATCCATCTCTAAAAAACAACAGTCCTTTTTTAGGATGAATTCAGATTTATACAGGCAGTGTATATAGGCAGGGTATATAGCAGAGTGTGGTGTGTATAGCACAGGAGGCTCCATTCCTGTCACAAATGGGGCTGGTGTAGCATGTTACACATATTTTCCAACTTTAAAAAAAACCAGTCCTTTTCAGGATTAATCCAACTGTGAGTGTGGTGTGTATAGCACAAGAGGCTCCATTCCAGTCACGTCTGGGACTGCTGTAGCCTGTTACACATATATTATCCATCTCTAAAGAAAAGCTACTTAAAACTGTGGTTTGTCCGTTGCGTGAATCACATGTAACGTCGCTCTAAATTCATCCATTTCTACTGAGCATTGAAGATATTGTCCCCCATTCAAAATGCAAAAGGCGCGTGGCAAGGTACCACAGCACAACACTATTAAACCCAGAAACCAATACACATGGTCAGGTTTTAAATACATCAGATAGGGACTGCTTTGATACGGGTTACCTTGAAGTTGGTAGAGCAGCTTAGTATACATTTTTTGCAAAAAACGTATCAACTAAATACCCTGTATTTTACTTTTTCAACAGCATTTGCTTTTTACTGTGTTTTCTTACAACAGAGTATTTTTACACGTTTGTTTGACTGTTTTTTGTGATTCAGTCTTTTGGTGGTGTGAACACTGTCCTACAGACGTGTTCACTGTGTGCATGGTTCATTAGTTTTTGTCTAAATTACTCCTTGTTTCTGGAAGATTGGGGAGTCTCCCATCCCTCCCCTTTGAGCCCTGCACATAAAAAGCTGTCTTCTGCAGTCAGTCCAAGTCACACTTTGGACCTGTCTGGATCCTGCTCATTTTAGGTACCAATACACATGGTCAGGTTTTAAATACATCAGATAGGGACTGCTCTGATACGGGTTACCTTGAAGTTGGCAGAGCAGCTTAGTATACATTTTTTGCAAAAAACGTATCAACTAAATACCCTGTTTTTTACTTTTACAGCAGCACTTACTTTTTACTGTGTTTTCTTACAACAGAGTATATGTTTTTATATTGCAAAAGGCGCACGGCAAGGGACGAGGAACTGGACGTGATGGTGATGGTGCAGGCAGAGGCCGAGCTTTGGGCAAGCTACAATTGTGCAACAATAAACACCCACATCTTCTTTCCTGACCTTCCTGTCCCAATTCCTATGGGACTGCAGCACACCACTATTAAACCCAGAACAGTGTGAAAAGGTTATTGGTTGGATAGCGGATAACGCTTACAGTCAGTTTGCCACCACTACAAACACCCTGTCTTCCACACAGACAATAGTGAAAATATGTATTAAGGAGCACCACAATAAATCTATAGATTTTAGGTGCTCAAACCCTTGATTGTGATTTTAATCGATTTTATATGTATTTGTCTGTATATGTGTAAATAAACCATTTGTATATTTTTCACTTTATACTTGTGTGCTTCCGTATTCATATGCCATGTCTTTTTCTTCTTTATACTTCCACACAGACAAGTCTCAGTAGCCGTATGTCTGGACCGCATATTCCTCACCCAGATCCTCCTTCCACCCACGATGCCGAGTATCCGGAGAAAACTGATCCCACACTTGGACACTTTGAAGAGCTGTTCACCTTTCCATTTATAGATTTGGGCTAATGTTTTGGAACACATGGTTGTGTAATGCGGGGATGGCACACCGTGAGAAATAGTGGCGGGTGGGGACTGAGTAACGAGGGACGGCTGCCGCCATCAGGTTGCGAAATGCTTCTGTCTCCATTAGCCTAAAAGGCAATATTTCAAGCGCAAGCAGTCGCGAAATGTGCAAATTCAGTAGTGTGGCCTGTGGGATGTTGGCTATGTATTCTCGCTTGCGTTTCAAGGACTGGGGTATGGACAACTGAACACTGCGCTGGGGAAATCACATGAACGTGGTTTCTGATGGTACTATTTCATATTGTGCAACGACAGGTGCATGACAGGAGGCATCTTGGCATGCACTTTGAACAGGGGATTGCCTTGCACACACAAGAGTGCAAAAACCATTGGTGTCACCCACAGACACTGCTCCTGGACCCCGGAGTTTGACCCACAAAGTCGGATGCTTTGCTGCCATGTGCCTGATCATGCTTTTGGTGGTCAAGCTGGTAGTTTTGCTACCCCCTGCTGATGCCACTGCAAATGGCCTTTTTGGAATTATCGACAGAGTCCTTAAAAAACAGCCAGACTCGGGAAGACCTAACAGTTGTACTGACAACTTTCGTCGTGTTGGTGTTACGGGGAACGGTTGCCCGCCTTCTTTCTGTGTCCACCACACTGCTTCTTCCTGCCTGTTGGGGTGCTATGCCTCCCCCTGTGTACTGCTGTCTTCGCTCT
Source organism: Allobates femoralis (assembly GCA_033576535.1). NCBI lineage: Eukaryota > Metazoa > Chordata > Amphibia > Anura > Aromobatidae > Allobates > Allobates femoralis. The sequence goes on from JARQOC010000001.1 coordinate 163,132,954, forward strand.
GCATGTCCTCCTACCAGCTTTGGTCAGTTACTATATCATCCACCACGTTGTCTTCTACTTCCGCACCCTGGTCCTCCTAATGACTTTCTGGCAACTGTGTCTCATCATTGTCCACCTCTTTTTGACACTTTCCCACCATCATCTTCGTGCGACCGTGGCTGCACAAATATTTGAGCATCGCTACATGCAATTTTCTCTTGCCCCCCTTCAAGTGGAGCGGGCGAGAGGTTTGAATCTAAAAATGGAAAAGTAATCAGCTCTTCAGAGTGTCCAAATGTGGGATCCCACTCAGCATGGTGGGAGGAAGCAGGGTCAGGGTGAGAATATGTGGTCCGGACTCAAAGCTACTGAGACTTGACCGTTGGAAAGACAGGGTGGTTGTGGTGGTGGGAAATTGACTGGAAGCATTATCCGCTATCCAACCAACAACCTTTTCACACTGCTCTGGGTTTAATAGTGGTGTGCTGTGCTCCCCTAGGAATTGGGACAAGAATGTCAGGAGAGAAAATGTGGATGATTGTTGTGGCACAATTGTAGCTTGCCCACGGCCTCAGCCTCTGAATTCACCATTACATCCAGTTCCTCATCCCTTACCACCTGCCTTGCACATTTTAAATAGAGGATAATATCTACCCGCTCAGTAGAAATGGTTGAATTTAGAGTGAAGTTATATGTGATCCATGCGACGGACAAACCACACTTTTAAGTAGCTGTATTTTTTGCGCTGTTTTATGGAAAGGGCCCGCCTGTATTCTGCAGTGCCAACAAAGAAATAGCGCAGATAAACAGTGTTATATAGGTTGCTTTAAAAGAAATATTGAGGCTTACAATCCCCCAAAAAATATTCCTGGCCCCTGATACCTGGGGCTATGTCTACAGATATGTGAAAGGCAACAGCAGCAGCAGATGTGACTGTAATGGAGCCTCTTGTGCTATATGCTCTGCGGTCTGCTATATACCTTGCCTGCCTATATACACTACCTGACTGATAGCTACACAGCTGGATTAGTCCTCAAAAGGACAGTTGTTATGGATCTATATGCATCAAAGGCTACTGACTCACCATAGCCGGGTTCTGCACGTCGCAGGCGTTGACCCTCCTCTGTCACAGAACCGCGCCTGCGGCTGTGGGGCCCGGTGGTCCAGATAAATAGGGGGGATGGCTGAACACTGAGGGGTTAATTGTCTTCGTGACGCCACCTACTTACTATTTACATTGACAGGTAATATATTCCACTACAATTTAACCCATTCTCCAAGTCTGTTTGGGGGTTGTCCTAATGTACTACGTGTGGATTTGCGTAGTGTAGGTGTCTCAAAAGCTGTTGGTGTAGTGTACGAAGTGGTTCTTTTCTACTTTTGCTTAGTGAGATACCATAGTAAGTGCGTAGTCTATCTACTGGACTATCCTCTGTAGGTAGTTGTGTAGGAATTGCTTCTCTTACTGTGGGACTAGCAGGTTCACCGATTACAGGAATCTCAGGTTCCAATATAACAGGCTGCATATCTTGCACTTGAACTTGTTGGATTGGTTGATCTTCTACAGGTTGGTAGAAATGCATAACTGGTATGATGTATGCACCATCGCATTGCGGCCAGTCAGCTGGTAAGTATAAAATGTCTGTAAGGACTAGGTTTTCTTGCTTTTCTTCATCTGTAGTTACTGCTGGGTAACTGGTTACTTGAGGTAGTAACTGGTTGGACATTTCTTCAAATGATCCCTAGAGACAGTTGCATAAGTATTCCCATTGTCTTTGCTGATAACGCAGGTTTTGGAATTGTCATACTGTGATGGCATAATAGTGTAAGGTTCAGATTCCCAACTGTTATCCAATTTGTTGGTTTTTCTTTTTCCTTTTAACACTAAGTCACCTGTAGCTAGAGGTTCAGCTGAGGCGTGCTTGTTAAAGTCTATTGCTTGCTTGGTTCTGCTGATTTCTAGGTTTCTTTCAACACTTTCTTGTACTTTCCTGTACTGTTCTTGGCGTTGACTGACCCAATCTTCATCAGAAGAATCTTCTGTGGGTTAATGGTCCCCATCTGCAAGTCAATAGGTAGTTTACCTGGTTTTGCTCGCATCAGGTAAGCAGGTGTATAGTTGGTTGAACTGACTGGTATGTGGTTGTAGATGTCCACAAGATCTGGAAGTTTTTCAGGCCATTGATTTCTCTCTTCAACTGGTAAGGTTTTGAGCATGTCATGACAATGTGGTTCATCTTCTCACATAAACCGTTCGTCATGGGGATGATAAGGTGTGGTGCGGATCTTTTTACACCCATACAGCCCTAAGAATTCTTGGAAACAGAGCTGATTCGAAGGCTGGCCCTTGGTCAGTCAAGACTTGGTCTGGATACCCATGGGGGCGACAGAAGTAACTCTGGAACGCTTTGGCTGCTACCTCAGCAGTTAAGTCTTTAACTGGAACTACTACCAGGAACCTTGAATAGTGGTCAACAATGGTGAGAGCGTAAGTGTACCCAGTTCGACTTGGGGTAAGCTTCACGTGGTCGAGAGCAACTATTTCAAGAGGTTTGGTGGTAACAATTGGCTGCAACGGAGCTTTCTGAGTTAGATGGTCTTTCCTTCGAAGGTGACATGGTCCACAGTTTTTACACCACTTGTCAATTGAGCCTCGCATACCGACCCAGTAGAACCGATCTTTCAAGAGTCTCTCCAGCTTCTTCCATCCAAAGTGTCCGGCATCATCATGGTATGCTTCAAGGATCATTTGGACTTCAGTCTTGGGTACTACAATCTGCCAGATTAGTTCATGTGTTCTGGGGTTTAGGTATCTTCTGCATAGTTTACCTTGGTAGACGAACAACCTTCCCTTCTCTTTCCATAGGCATTTGGCATTTTGTGAGGCATCAGGGTCCATGTTGGCGTGTTCTTGAGTTATCAGCTCTCTTACCAAGCTGACATCTGGATCGTTAGCTTGAACCTCCTTCTAGTCATGGTGAGGTAAAGGGTTCACGGTCCTCTCTACACGTTTTGGTTCGCCTGATGACACGTTGCTGTACCCAGTATGGTGGAAAGCAGGTAGTTCAATCTCTTCCAGGTCATCTATGTCTTCTCCCTCTTCAGGAAGGTTAGGCATTCTGGACAGGGCATCAGCATTGCCGTTCTTGTGACCTGCCCGGTATTTTACAGTGAAATCATAGTTTGAAAGTCTTGCTACCCAACGCTGTTCTAGGGCTCCCAGCTTTGCAGTCTCTAAGTGGGTTAGAGGATTGTTGTCAGTGAAAGCTGTGAACGGGGTGGAAGCCAGGTAATGCTTGAAACGCTCTGTGATTGCCCAGACTAGGGCCAGGAACTCTAGCTTGAAGGAGCTGTAGTTCTCCAGGTTCCTTTCTGTGGGACGGAGCTTTCTGCTAGCGTGGGCTATCACCTTTTCCTTTCCCTGCTGGCGTTGAGCTAGGACTGCTCCTAAACCTTCATTACTTGCATCAGTGTACAATAAAAACGGGAGATTGTAGTCAGGGTAGGTTAGGATTTCTTCCCCAGTGAGAGCATCTTTCAGCTTCTGGAAGGATTGTTCCGTTCTGGTCCCCAGTGAACGGGGGTCCCTGATCTTGCCGTTTTTGGATTGACCTACTAAGAGATCTTGCATAGGTGCTGCTATCTTGGTATAGCCTTTGATGAATCGTCGGTAGTACCCGACCAGTCCTAGAAATTGACGTACCTCTTTGTGAGAAGTTGGTGCTGGCCAGTCCTTGATGACGGTGACTTTATCCGGATCCGGTGCTACGCCTTCGGCACTAACCACATGTCCTAGGTATTGGACCTTGGGTTTCAGCAGGTGGCACTTGGACGGTTTCAGTTTCATCCTGTACTTGGACAGTGACTCGAACACTTCACTCAGGTGCTGGAGGTGATCTTCATAGGTCTGAAGTATGCAATGACATCATCAAGGTATAACAGGACAGTCTCAAAGTTTTTGTGGCCCAAACAACACTTCATCAGTCTCTGAAATGTTCCTGGGCCATTGCACAACCCGAACGGCATACTGTTGAACTCGCATAGTCCCATGGGTGTCGTGAAGGCTGTTTTCTCACGGTCTTCCTCTGCAACGGCAACCTGCCAGTACCCACTAGTAAGATCTAATGTGGAGAAGTAGTTGGCAGATTTGAGTGCAGCTAGTGACTCCTCTATGCGGGGTAACGGGTATGCATCCTTGTGTGTGACTTTGTTGATTTGTCTGTAGTCTACGCACATCCTCATACTACCATCTTTCTTTTTAACCAGGACTAGTGGTGCGGCCCAGGGACTACAGCTATCCCTAATGACTCCTGCATTTTTCATGTCCTGAGCATCACTTTTGCTTTTTGGTAGTATGTGGGTGGTATTGGCCTGTACCTTTCTTTGATAGGTGCATGGTTGCCTGTGGGGATATGGTGTTGTACCCCTTTAATCCTTCCAAAGTCAAGTGGGTGTTTGCTGAACACTTGCTCATACTCCCGAACTACCCGGTAAACTCCATTTTTCTGATGAGAAGGTGTGTTGTCATTCCTACACTGAGCTCCTGACACCATTTCTCTAACTGATCTCTGGAGTGAGGGGGTTCATCAGTGACTGTTTGGGCTGAGGATTTTATATCAATTACAGCATTATCTTTAACCTGGTACAATTTTGCGACAGTTGCATATCTTGGCAGTCTGACTTCGTCATCACCATAATTTAATATGCGTACGAGGACTCTCCCTTTTCTCACATCGACCAACCCTCTGGCTGTCAAGAGTGTAGGACTACTATCAGACATTACAGGTTCTACTACAGCTTGGTAGTCCTGCCCTCTGAGGCCTATGGCTGCTCGACACCAGATCATCATTTCACTTCTGGGTGGTACCACAATTGGAATGGAATCTGTGACCCGTACTCTGCCAATTTCACCATTAGACAATGTTACCTGTTGTTGATAAACCAGAGCTCGGATCTGCTTTTGGATAGCCCTCTTTTCTCTGGGTCTACCAGCTTCAACACTCTGTTGGAGTAAAAACAACACTTCATCGATGCATTTAACCATAACATTAGTACCCAGTATTACATATGGATCTTTGTTGTTAGGCTTATCCTGGACCACTAAGATACCCTGGTTCTTCAGCTGCACCCTCCCCACCTTTACTGTAGCTTCCCATTTGTCCCTCTATTGTAACTAATATACCATTAGTGGCTTCAAGGTTCAAATCAGGGTTAGGGGGTTCCAGCTTAACATCTGGCCAGAACCGCTTGTAAAGGATACTCGGGATGGTTGTCACCTGGGATCCAGTGTCTATCAAGGCGGAGGTAGCAATGCCATCGATGACGATTGGTAGATATGGACAGTCTCCCACATACTTGTGTTCCCAGTTGGGTGTTGGGCCTGGACAGTCTACTCCTGGGGTTGGCCCTTCTCTCCCAGGGGTTGTCCGTTTAAAGGACAGGATTGTTGAGTACGTCCTCCTAAGTCATTCTGCTGATGGTGCGGCGTCTGTCAGGACTGCGGCGGTCTGCAGGTTTTCCTCGCAGCGGCTGTGTCTTTCTCTTCATCCACAGGACGTCGTCAGGGCTGTCGGTGAGTTGAATCTTGTCCGATGACCTTGCATCTGTCTTGGGTTTCTCCCAGCTTGTAGCTTGGCCATGTCCTTCATCAGCTTTTCGACATTAGCACACACTTGTTCAAACCGGTCAGGTGTTACAGTCTGTGCACTGGACTGAACCGCAGGGATTGGAGATGCTGCTGCCGGCACAGAAGGTGTGTCAGTATACTGCTGCTGTGAAGCGGGATCGGGCACTGCGGCGAGCTGTTGTCCCCAAACTGTTAAGTCTCTCAAAGTGTCAAACTCTGCGCCAGGGTTTTGTATGGACCACCAGCTTGCTTGCTTTCTATCCTCAGATAGTCTAAGGCCCACAATAAATTGTCCAATTAACGCTTTGTTCTCATCTCTGACACCATCAGGATCGACTTGTTTTAACAGACTAATGCTTCTTGCAAGCGCAGTGAATAATCTAGGACACTTTCTTGTGCCCCTTGGTTACAATGATAGAATGTCTTAATTCAGCCTCAGTATGGCTTCAAAAACCCGGGCTAACTTAGCTGAATATCTGCTCCACAGATTCCTGCGTTTCTATAGACCAGTTGCGGCTCTGCAGCTCGGCTGCGCCTGTTACTGTCCATAATAACTGAAGCTCTCTGCTTTACCGGTCATAGCGTAGTCCACGTTGATATCTTCCTATGGAATGTCTCCAAGGTACTGGGTGTACCGCTGTACTTAGGTAACCAGGTCGCATTCGAACGTATGGTAAAGATATCTGGCATAATCGGGGCGGGTTGTTATAGCATACCGCCAGTGTGTTGCTGTCCATCTGGAAGTGCGTTTTGTGGTGCCGCTTGGTTTAGCGGGGGTACCGCGTTAGTTGGGAGCTGGGATACTCATCGTTGCTCCCCTTAGTTAAGCGCGGCCAGTCCCTCGGTTTTCAAATGGAAGTGTCGGCTTCGCGGTGAGGAGTGAAGCACCACGGGAGTTTCCGGTTCCTGCTACGTACAGGGGAAGTCGTCAGAGCGTGGGGGCGGGGCAAATCTTGCGCCCTTTGCACAGTCACGCCCCTTCTTTTCCCGCCTTTCGCGCAGCAATGGCGGATCAAATGTACAGTTCGATATATACAGTCATTAAATAGTACACAATACCGTTAAGGAACGGGCCTGCTCGAATCTTGTTCGTGACGCCAAATTCTGACTCACCGTATCCGGTTCTGCACGTCGCAGTCGTTGACTCTTCTCTGTCAGGAACCGCGCCTGTGGCTGTGGGGCCCGGTGGTCCAGATCAATAGGGAGGATGGCTGAAGAGTAAGGGGTTAATTGTCTTGTGACGCCACCTGTGAGAGTTCCGGTAACTGTACCGGCGCTGCGGGGCTCCGGGGGATTGAATGCAGCAAGATGGGACGCTCCCCACAGGCGTTTGTGAACAGCAGTTTTCAGCTCTTTCCACACATTCTCGATTGGATTCAGGTCTGGACTTTGACTTGGCCATTCTAACACCTGGATACGTTTATTTTTGAAGCATTCCATTGTAGATTTTGCTTTATGTTTGGGATCATTGTCTTGTTGGAAGATAAATCTCCGTCCCAGTCTCAGGTCTTTTGCAGACTCCATCAGGTTTTCTTTAAGAATGGTCCTTGTATTTGGCTCCACCATCTTCCCATCAATTTTAACCATCTTCCCTGTCCCTGCTGAAGAAAAAAAGGCCCAAACCATGATGCTGCCACCACCATGTTTGACAGTGGGGATGGAGTTTTGAGAGTGATGAGCTGTGTTGCTTTTACACAAAACATATCGTTTTGCATTGTGGCCAAAAAGTTTGATTTTAGTTTCATCTGACCAGAGCACCTTATTCCACATGTTTGGTGTGTCTCCCAGGTGATTGGGAGTAAAAAAATCCCTGGTCTGTGGAGCGCTAGGACTCGAGATAAAATGGCACTAGGGTTATTTTTAGAAAATTATTTCTTTATTAACCTCTTACAGGCCACTACACATTCTGCAGCAAAGCGCTGCCTTCATCAGGTGATGCAACACCTGATGAAGGCAGCGCTTTGCTGCAGAAACGCGTAGTGGCCTGTAAGAGGTTAATAAAGAAATGATTTTCTAAAAATAACCCTAGTGCCATTTTATCTCGCGTCCTAGCGCTTCACAGACCAGGGATTTTTTTCTCTCAGCTTCTTGCACTTGTGCACACCTGGCAAGAGCAGCTCTGGACAAGAGATACCATTAATTCTAGATCCTGAGCTCCATGACCTAGCAATACAACACGGTCACCGTTGAAGGACCTGTGGTGACATCAATCCGGTCACGTGACCGCGGCAGGAGCTGGAGCTCCCTGAGCAAATTTCGGTGCCTCCACTATACCTCCAAGCGGAGGTGGATTCACAGGCGTAAGACTGCAGTTGTGCAGGGTTGCACAACCACCTCTGGTGAGTGGCCACACAGCCCTGGGCCTAAATCCACTTCAAAAACTTTCTTCACATGGGCTCCCACCCCCTCCCCCTTTTGTCTCCCAGGTGATTGTGGCAAACATCAAACAGACTTTTTATGGATATCTTTGAGAAATGGCTTTCTTCTTTCCCCTCTTCCATAAAGGCTAAATTTGTGCAGTGTACAACTGATTGTTTTCCTATGGACAGACTCTCCCACCTCAGCTGTAAATCTTTGCAGTTCATTCAGAGTGATCATGGGCCTTTTGGCTGCATCTTTGATCAGTCTTTTCCTTGTTCGAGATGAAAGTTTAGAGGGACATCCGGGTCTTTGTAGATTTGCAGTGGTCTGATACTCCTTCCATTTTAATATGATCATTTGCACAGTGCTCCTTGAGATGTTTAAAGCTTGGAAAATCTTTTTGTATCCAAATCCAGCTTTAAACTTTGCCACAACATTATCTCGCACCTGCCTGGTGTGTTCCTTGGTCTTCATGATGCTTTCTGCACTTAAAACAGATCCCTGAGATTATCACAGAGCGGGTGCATTGATACAGAGACTTGATTACACCAGGTGGATTCTATTAATCATTACCAGTCATTTAGGACAACATTGCATCATTCAGAGATCCTCACTGAACTTCTAAAGTGAGTTTGCTGCGGCCGAATAATATGATATTACATGCCAGACTTTTCAGTTTTTTATTTGTTAAAATAGTTTAAAATGTCCAAAAAAATTTTGTTCCACTTCATGATTGTGTCTTATTGTTGAATCTTCACAAAAAAATTAGAATTTATATCATTATGTTTAAAGACTGAAATGTTGAATAGGTTGAAAAGTTAAAGGGGCCAAATACTTTCACAAGGCACTGTATGTAATACTCAACAAATGGCCTAAGAATCAACGTTCTATGAGTGTCCTTGGCAATTTCTCCTTAATTTTTGGATCTAGTATTTTGTATAACCTGTATAATTTTTAAGGCCAGCATCATATTTTCTGGACATCGAATGACCATGGTGGCAACATATTGCAACGTCTATCATTTTCTATTCTTCAAACACAATCTCTTTTAAAGCCCGGATGCTGGATGGAGAATAATGCATAATTTGTCTCTTCAGAATTCCCCATGGGTGTTTTGATTGGGTTCAGATGGTGAAATTGATGATTTTGCTACTCAAAACTGTGTTTCCAGTTTGGTGTCAGTCTGGAGTGCAATCAGGAATTCTGCTGTATACAGAATATAGGGAACACCATATCTCCCAACTTTTGAAGAATAGAAAGAAGGACAAAAGATGGGGTGTGAAAATTTTAAGCATGCCCATGACTACACCCAAGCCACACCCATTTACAAATGATGGACATTCAACAGATGCCCAGGAATGTTAATTATTAAAGTGAACCTGTCACCCTCCCAGGGCTTATTAAACTAAAACTGCCCTTTCAGGAGCACCTATGCTGCATTCTGTGAAGGTGGCTATAATCATTCTTCCCCCCTGTACACCTAAATAAACACTTTATAAACTTTCCCACCCTATATGTAAATGATACTTACATGGTCCAGTGAGTCTTGTCACTGCGTTCGACCCTCACTCTTCTTCGGTCTTCCTCCGCCTGTTCTATGTACTAGAGCTTCCTCTTCTCTCCTGTAGCCTCCTCTTCATTCATGCATGAACAAAGAAGAATCTGCGCAGGCTCTGTGAATGATTCAGCTGACATTACCCTTGGAAAGCATTGCGGTTACTATGGCAACGCTGTCAGTGTGAGCTTAGTAACCCCGACGCTAGCCCCGCGGTCTTATAACACTGAAAGAATGAGCCGCGGGAATAGTGGCCTTAACTGAGTATAGTAACCGCAACGCTTTCCAAGGGTGATGTCACCGCTTAGCGATGCAGCTGTCAGCAGAATCATTCACGGTACCTGCGCAGATTCCTCTTTGTTTACATAAGTGCCCTGAATGAAGAGGAGGCTACAGGAGAGAAGAGGAGACACATAGAAGAGGTGAAGGAAGACTGAAGAGGTGTGAGGGCCGGACACAGTGACAAGACCCACCGGACCATATGAATATTATTTACATAAAGTTCTGGAAAAATTTATAAAGTGTTTATTTCAGTGTAAAGCAGGGAAGAGGGATTGTAGCCACCTTCAAAGAATGCAGCATAGGGATTGCTGAAGGTGACACTTTTAGTTTAATAGACCCTGGGGGGTGACAGGTTTACTTTGATATTAATCTTCTGATTATTGCATTTTTGCTGCATTTTTTTTGCCTTTTCCAATTCATTTGATGTGTTTTAGTGCCATTTGGTACTGACAGCACAGACTATGGACTGCCCTATCATACAATGCAGCAGAATGGTTGAGACTAGTGCCTGCCCTGAAGCATTATTTAGTTTATATGCAGGGCTGTGGAGTCGGAAAGACAAACCTCCGACTCCAAGTTCTCGGTTTCCCTAAATCCTACTCCACCAAAATGAACGACTCAGAATACACAGTACATTTTTCATTCTTTGTTTATTTGCTGCCATTTGGTAAATTCAAAAAAGTTATTTTTTCTCATTAATGTACACTCTGCACCCCATCTTGACTGAAGAAAACAGAAATATATACATTTTTGCAAATTTATTAATAATGAAAAACTGAAATATCACATAGTCATAAGTATTCAGACCCTTTGCTCAGTATTGAGTAGAAGTACCCTTTTGAGCCAGTACAGCCATGAGTCTTCTTGGGAATGATGCAATGATGATTTTCACACCTGGATTTGGGAATCCTCTGCCATTCTTCCTTGCAGATTCTCTCCAAGTCCATTAGGTTGGATGGTGAACGTTGGTGGACAGCCATTTTCAGGTGTCCCAGAGATGCTCAAGTGGGTTTAGGTTAGGGCTCTTGTTGGACAAGTCAAGAATGGTCGCAGAGTTGCTACGAAGCCACTACTTTGTTATTTTAGCTGTGTGCTTAGGGTCATTGTCTTGTTGGAAGATGAACCTTCAACCAAGTCTGAGGTATACTCTGAAAGAGGTTTTCTTCCAGGATATCTCTGTACTTGCACTCAGTTTTTGGAGTTCAGTTGGTGGTGAATGGACGCGGTTATGCAGACGCGTTTATCATGTGCACGGCTCATATTTGTCTGCTCCTTGTATTTTCACCTGCTTGAAGGAGGGGGAGGTTCCCCGCCCCTCCCTTATGAGCTGTTCACATATAAGCTAGCTTCACAGACAGCCCATATTATATGAAGTCCTGACTGATTCCTGTTTAAAGGTATGTTCACTCATAAGCAGGTTTTAAATACAATTGCAGTGGAGTACTACACCGCTTTTCTGGGTGCAGTACCCTTTTTGGCATCTAAATAGTGGGGTGCCACAGTTGGATCAGGCTACAAATGGCTATTGGCCAGAGGTTTCATACTCCTAATGATTGACAACAGTTGAGAAGGTGTTGATCATATTACTATGAAAATAAATATAAAAATGATATAACCCCTAACCTTTGTTATTTCATTTTAGCAAATTTTTGTGTTGTCAAACCTAGTGTTTCATACTTGACATCTTGATTTTTACTTTACCGAATCAATTGACAAGAGGTCCAATAGAAAATGTTTTCTGTCCGACTCTGGGAAAGCCTTGAAATATATTTACATGTCAAGCCATTCTCCACTAGATGCGATACATACAGTTACATGTGTGTGTGTGTGTGTGTGTGTGCACTGGCAGTGCGCAGAGGTTGAATAACTTTATATAAAGGAGCCATACAAACCCATGTGAAGTGATGTTACAGCTACTAAACAAACTCTGCCATGCTCATGAGCTTTTAATGTCTGTGAATACGCCTGTCCACTTGTATTAAAATTAGTGTTCTTATGAACCAAATTAGAGATTTCTTTGTTCTGATTCATTTCAGAAAATTAAAGTTGAGCCTTTATTTCCTTCTTTAAACAAGGATACTTTTGAATTCTTTAAAACATAATAGATATAGAAATTTGATTACCTTTACAAATACATTTGATTTGATTTTATATTGGCTACAGCATACAGCTACAGCCACAATTAAGCTACTTGACTTGAAAACAGGCAGCAAGCATTTTGACTATAGATGAGTGGATCAATCCCTGGAGGATTGAACACAATTCTAGTTTACTGAATTTCATGGTTTGAACAATTTGAGGTTCAAATCACAGTTGCAAAAAAATGCCTTACTCATAATGTATTGCCACGGTGGTCTCTTCATAATGCCCTTCAGCTATGAAATCTTACAAATGACCTTATATAGTGGCGGTCAGTGCATGGGCCATTTGAGATTACCAGATCCCAATAGATCTCAGTCATTTTCAATTTTCTGTCTCACGAGCCTGTGACAGGTTTGGGAGCTTTGTCTCATTTCTGTATTAAGACTTAATATGAAATGTGTTTATTTCCTTTGACAGTGTTAGAGTTAATGTCAGTTTCTGTTGCTAGCAAAGCTCCTTAGTTCTCTACCCAGGTGAGGCTACTTTGTGATCACTCCCCTCTCCTTTATATAATCACATGGTCCAGCATTCCTTTCTTGTGATTGAACTCCATTCCTGGCCTATAGCTACCTTAGGTGAAGATGTTACTATGAAGAAGCTGACCATTGCCAAGCCGTCTGCTGCCTAGAAGAAAGACAGCAGGATTGAAGTTGTCTTGTTGTTTCCCTGTCAGTCTTTCCTTCCCCTCTTGTTGTTTTTAGTGCAGCGGCTGTGACTAATGATCCCGCCAGGCACCTGCCTATTGAAAGTAAACATTAGCGCTAGTAACGAAATAGGCATCCTGCTTGGCAGCGGGGTGAAAGAACCCATATAGGAACAGTAGGGAGATCAGGTCACAGCTGCAGGTGACTGCAAGAGTTCTCCTTTTCCCCATTCCCTATAAGCAGGGCCCTCTGTTGTATTTGTGACCCCCGTTTTCCCCTGTCTGTTATTTTGTGTAGTGCACTGGATACCATTCGTCTGTGCCATTGTAACACTCCGTATCCTCACACACCCTAGTCCGTGATTTGACCTTCTGAGTCCCTGGGCAAAACTCTGTCACTTATAGAGTGGAAGCTATTTTATATAACAGGCTCCACTTTTTCTTTCCCATGTAGAGTGTAGTATTATGGTCAGCGGGCTCCTCACACTCACCTGTTAATTATAAACTCTTATAATCAGCTAGGTTCTCTATTCCCTCTCACGCATATATTTTCCGAGCTTTTACAAACATCCAATTTTGTTATTTGTGCAAATTTATTCACTGCAAATCAATTTTAGGGGGGAAATTCAGTGAAGTTGGCAAATTTGAATTACGGTATAAAATCTGCTCATTTCTACTATTAGAAAAAACCACAGTTTTTGCATCCAGTACATTATGGCTGGTTATACCATACCATAAATAATGTATCACCATGTGTTAAATAGTTCTGGACCATATCAGGACATATAATCAAGCATGACCGATCGCACAAAATATTTATCAAGGTTATCCCCTAGGGGAAAGAACACGATCCAATGGTCATTTATATGAAAATATTAATTTTTATTAATCAAAGATTACTCGGTACAGGGGGTGAGAGTGAGGTAGAGAATCAGCAATGATACCACTTAGTTTAGCAATATTATAACCTATGTATACCTCCAATACATGACATAGACACTCCATTAAATATTGGTCAAAAGTACACATAATTCCATTCAAGGTAGTGAACCAATTCAATTTTTGATTGATATCTAACAAGGATCTCTTGTATATTTTATATGCAGTATATATTACACACCAGATATCCATAAGAATGTGGTTTGTAAGGTTTATTTCACATATAATTCATGGAGCAGAAATAGATGAAGTCGGGGATGGCATATCTTTATAGTGCCCTACACATGTAACTCACAACTGCTCTCATATTAATGTGGTTGCAATTTATCACCATATAATATATACACCGATATCAGTTTCCTTTAATAATATCTCATGCAATTAGCAATTTATACTGTTTTTTGTTGAAAACTGAGAGAGGATCTATTAAATACCACAACAGTGAGAGCAGCACGTGTGTCACATGTGGTCACCACTCAAGGTACGCCTGCACAGCCTATATATGCTTAGTTGGTTTCAAGAGTAAATAAAGCACTGCACAAAGGAGCAAGGCACCTGTGTCTGCAGCATTGATCAGCCCCTCATTGTATCAGGAGAGGACCTCTGCTGCTGCCGTCCTTAAATAGATACTATATCAGTCAATGTGACAATAAACCACCCACCAGGGGTTCTAGTGCACCAATATGCATTGCCATCAAATAGAGATCAATAGGAATCAAACGAATATTACATTAGGGTTCAGTACCTGTTTAGATTAGTGCTGGTATCATGCATGCGCCCTTATGCGCATTTCGGATTTCTCCTTCGTCTGAGGGCTAAGTGAGTGAGGGGAAGGGGAGGTTTAAAAGGCAGCGTGAGCCAATCCGCATGCAGCACCTATTGCTATGGCGGCGGACGCTTACACCCAATTGTCTAGGCCGGCCGCGACCATCACCGACGTCATGGAGGGGCGTGCCAGCAGGTCATATGACCCGCAGCACGTTCTCCATAGAGACGCCGACAGACGAGCGGGACGGCACCATTAGGGAAGCGACCGCACAGCAAGAAGGTGCTGCACCAGATACATCAGACCATTATGTGATCAGCCAGTAATAAGTATAATGTTGATATTGACGGTTCCACGATACGTAGCGCCGAAGCCAGCTGACTGGTGACAACACCCCCATCTACTGCCGCATCAGAGTAAATCGTAGAACAAGAAATGTACGCACACCCTATTACCCGATTTATAATCAACGTAAACGTAAGAACAAATCAGGATCACCAAACGACAACAAAAGAGATAACAAGGTCATTAATTTAAGCTCCTATGAGCTGACCCACTCTGATTACTCACTATTGTCTAAAGGACTGACGTTTTCACCTGTGGCGGGATTCGATACTTTTGGGGCCATCAAAGATTTACAATTATTTGTAAGATCTTTATATTTTAAAAGGCATTTTTTTGATCCAAGTGTGCATTCTGTCTTCCCCACAGAGGAAGAACAAGCGGTACTAACTACACTGGATGATCTCTCTCTGGAGCACAAAGTGTCGGAGAGAGGTAAGATACCGTTTAATATCAAACCACATTCGAAAAAATTCCCTCCTCTCTCTCTGTGTGCCAATATTGACCTATTTGTACAGGTTGTATCAAGTGATCTTGAAAAAATCCCTCGATATGGTGGTACGGATAACTTGACGGGCAGTGAGAGAAAACGGTTAAATGAGTTAAAAAGTCTCCCGGACGTGGTGCTGAAGCCGGCTGACAAAGGTGGCAACATTGTGATATGGCCGAAATCAATGTATGAGGAGGAGGTGTTTAGACAATTACGCAATAAAACCTGTTATAAAAAATTGACCTTTAACCCTCTTTCCAAATACATTGATGAACTTGATAAAATACTAGATGCGGCAGTAGATGGGGGTGTTGTCACCAGTCAGCTGGCTTCGGCGCTACGTATCGTGGAACCGTCAATATCAACATTATACTTATTACCAAAGATTCATAAGTGTCAGACGGTTCCACCCGGGAGACCGATTATTTCCGGAAATAACAACTTCCTGGAAAATGTAAATAGGTGGGTGAATTCGATACTCCAGCCCTTTGTAGAATCACTACCATCATATACGAGGGATACCGTAGATTTCCTGAAGAAAATAGATGGAATCTCCCTAGGTGGGGGCGCGGTAATGGTGTGTGGGGATGTGGAGTCCCTATACACAAATATCAAGCATGCCGATGGATTGCGGGCGGTTAGGTTTTTTCTCTGTAGTTCACACCTACCAATGGATCTAGTAGAATTTGTCTTATGTATATTGGAGTTTTCATTGACTCACAATTTTTTTACTTTTAAGGGGTCCTTCTACCTGCAGCTCCAGGGAACGGCAATGGGTGCATCATTTGCACCGGCCTATGCAAACCTGTTCCTGGGGCTGTGGGAGAGGGACCTCTTCTTGACCGATGGTGGTATTCCTGCAGATCTCGTCCCTTTTTGGACGCGATATATTGACGATGTCTTTTTTATATGGCAGGACGAGGTGAAAGAACTCGAACCATTCATGAAACATCTAAACTCCAATAACAACAATATACATCTGACATATTCATACTCAGATACAAGGATAGAATTCCTGGATGTAGCTATTAAATGTGACCAGGAAGGTGTACTACAGACCTCTCTATACCGCAAACCGACCTCCACACAACAGCCTGTTACATGCCACATCAGCACATCCTAAATACATGATAGGGTCTGTGCCTATGGGCCAGTTCCTCCGACTAAGAAGGATGTGTTCCCAGATTGATGACTTTGAGAGACAGGCTATTGACCTTAGGAGAAGATTCATAGAGCGTGGATATAGCAAAAGAATGATAAAGCGAGCATACAATAGGGCGAAACATGCATCACGAAATCAATTGTTATATTCAAGCGTGAATCGTGAATCCACTACCCCAGTTAGATTCATTACAGGCTACAATAGTGGATATGGAATGATACGTAAAGCCCTAGCAAGATCATGGTATATCCTACAGGCAGACCCAACTTTTTGATATTTTCACAAATAATCGCAAAAATTATCGACCTAAATTTAATACTAACATGAAGCCCAATGTGTCCACGAAAAAGCAATCTAAGAATAGCTCGGATCCAATGAAGCGTTCCAGAGATATTACCTCATAAAGGGACACTGGTCAGAATTGACAAAAATGGCCTGGTCATTAGGGTCAAAATAGGCCCGGGGGTGAAGGGGTTAAAAATTAGTTGATCTTCCCCAAGAAGACATTAGGGACCTTGATAGGGAGCATGAAGTAGAGATGTGAATTTAGGAAGGATCAGACTTTTAATGAGGTTTTTTCGACCCATCCAAGATAGGAAGGGGTCTCGCCAGGTTCTCATGTAGCTTTTACTTTGTCTAGCAGTTGGTAGTAATTAAGTGGTAGAAGGTCTTTGTGACATCTGCTTATTTTTATACCCAAATAGGTAATGTAACTTTTTGACCATGAGAACGCGCACAGTGTTTTCAGTTTGGACAAAGTTGTTGGCGGTACATTCAGGTCAAGAGTTTCTGATTTTGACGTGTTTATTTTGAAGTTGGAGAGTGCTGTAGAATTCATTGAAAATGTGTATTGAGGCTGGGAAACTCTTTAGGGGGTCAGACATGAGAATGAGTAAATCATCTTCGAAGGCAGCTGTTTGAGATGTGTACCTCCCAATAAAATGCCATGCACATATTCATTGAGTTGGATGTCAGATCGCAAGGGTTCCATCGCTAGGATGAACAGTAGTGGAGATAATGGGCAACCCTGTCTTGTGCCGTTATGGATGGTGAACGTGTCTGTCAGGGAGCCATTTATGTCGATATGCGCGGTCAAGTTGGTGTACATTTTTAAAATAGCTTCCAGAGTGCTGCAGGAATTCCCCAGAGTGCTGCAGGAATTAAGTACTGTCATAGATAGACCAATTATTTTTAATATTTAAAGATTCCATAATAACAGGGTCTGTACCACAGGACTGGCGTATAGAAAATGTGGTGCCAATATTCAAAAAGGGGACAAAAACTGAACTTGGAAATTATAGGCCAGTAAGCTTAACCTCTACTGTGGGTAAAATCCTAGAGGGTTTTCTAAGAGATGCTATACTGGAGTATCTGAAGAAAAATAACCTCATGACCCATTATCAACATGGTTTTATGAGGGACCGTTCCTGTCAAACTAATCTGATAAGCTTCTATGAAGAAGTAAGTTCTGGACTGGACCAAAGAAATGCAGTGGATGTGGTGTATATGGACTTTTCAAAAGCTTTTGATACGGTGCCACACAAAAGGTTGATACATAAAATGAGGGCAATGGGGATAGGGGAAAATATGTGTAAGTGGGTTAAGAACTGGCTTAGTGATAGGAAACAAAGGGTGGTTATTAATGGAACACACTCAGAATGGGTCACAGTTAACAGTGGGGTACCACAGGGGTCAGTGTTGGGCCCACTTCTATTTAATATATTTATTAATGACCTTGTAGGGGGCATACAGAGTAGAATCTCAATATTTGCAGATGACACTAAACTCTGCAGGGTAATCAATACAGAGGAGGACAATTTTATATTACAGGAGGATTTATGTAAACTAGAAGCTTAGGCTGCTAAATGGCAAATGAGCTTTAATGGGGATAAATGTAAGGTCATGCACTTGGGCAGAGGAAACAAAAGGTATAATTATGTGCTAAATTGTAAAACACTGGGCAAAACTGTCACTGAAAAAGACCTGGGTGTATTGGTAGATGACAAACTCACATTTAGTGGCCAGTGTCAGGCAGCTGCTGCAAAGGCAAATAAAATAATGGGATGCATTAAAAGAGGCATAGATGCTGATGAGGAGAACATAATTTTACCTCTATACAAGTCACTAGTGCGACCACACTTAGAATACTGTGTACAATTCTGGTCTCCGGTGTATAAGAAAGACATAGCTGAACTATAGCGGGTCCAGAGAAGAGCGACAAAAGTCATTAGAGGACTAAGGGGTCTGCAATACCAAGACAGGTTATTAAACTTGGGGTTATTTAGCTTGGAAAAACGAAGGCTTAGGGGTGATCTTATAATAATGTATAAATATATGAGGGGACGGTACAGAGACCTTTCTAATGATCTCTTTACTCTTAGGCCTGAGACTGGGACAAGGGGGCATCCTCTACGTCTGGAGGAAAGAAGGTTTAATCATAATCACAGACGCGGATTCTTTACTGTAAGAGCAGTGAGACTATGGAACTCTCTGCCACATGCTGTTGTAATGAGTGAGTCACTACTAACATTTAACCCCTTCAGGACCCAGGCTATTTTGACCCTAAAGACCTTGGCATTTTTTGCAATTCTGACCAGTGTCCCTTTATGAGGTAATATCTCTGGAACGCTTCAACCGATCCTAGCGATTCTGAGATTGTTTTTTCGTGACACATTGGGCTTCATGCTAGTATTAAATTTAAGTCGATAATTTTTGTGTTTATTTGTGAAAAAATCAAAAATATGGCAAAAATTTTGAAAATTTCACAATTTTCACATTTTTAATTTTTTTTTCTGATAAACCAGAGAGATATGTGACAGAAAAAAGTTATTAAATAATATTTCCCACATGTCTACTTCACATCAGCACAATTTTGGAAGAAAAATTTTTTTTTGGTAGGACGTTATAAGGGTTCAAAGTTCATGAGCAATTTTTCATTTTTCAACCAAAATTTACAAAACCATTTTTTTTAGTGACCACATCACATTTGAAGTCCTTTTGAGGGGTGTACATCACAGAAAACACCCAAAAGTGACACCATTCCAAAAACTGTACCCCTCAAGCTATTCAAAACTATATTCAAGAAGATGATTAACCCTTCAGGTGCTTCACAGGACCTAAGGCAAAGTGGAAACAAAAAATGGATATTTTAATTTTTTTATCAAAAATGTTCTTTTAGCCTCAATTCTTTCATTTTCACATGGGCAACAGGATAAAATGGATATTAAAATGTGTTGTGCAAATTCTCCCGAGTACACAGATACCTCATATATGGTCATAAACCACTGTTTGGGCGCACGGCAGGGCTCAGAAGGGAAGGAGCGCAATTTGAATTTTGGAGCTAATTTTACATCCAAAAAGTGAAATGGCGCTCCTTCCCTTCTGAGCCCTGCTGTGTGCCCAAACAGTGGTTTATGACCACATATAAGGTATCGGTGTACTCAGGAGAAATTGCCCAACAAATTTTAGTATGAATTTTATGCTGTTGTCATGTGAAAACGAAAAAATTTAGGCTAAAAGAAAATTTTTGTGAAAAAAAAAGTACTATTTCATTTCCACAGATCAATTTGTAAAGCACCTGGGGGTTCAATATGCTCACTACCCATCTAGATATGTTCCCTGGGGGGTCTAGTTTCCAAAATGGGGTCACTTGTGGGGGAGCTCCAATGTTTAGGCACACAGGGGCTCTCCAAAAGCGACATGGTGTCCGCTAACAATTTGAATAAAAATCAGCTCAAATTGTTAGCTGTCACCATGTTGCGTTTGGTGAGCCCCTGTGTGCCTAAACATTGGGGCTCCGCAACAAGTGACCCCATTTTGGAAACTAGACCACCCAGGGAACGTATCTAGATGCATAGTGAGTAATTTGAACCCCCAGGTGCTTCACAAATTCATCCATAAAAATGAAAAAGCACTTTTTTTTCCACAAACATTTTCTTTTTTCATTATTACGGATCAATTTGTGAAGCACCTGGGGGTTCAAAGTGCTCACTATGCAGCTAGATATGTTCCCTGGGGGGCTAGTTTCCAAAATGGGGTCACTTGTGGGGGAGCTCCAATGTGGAGACACACAGGGGCTCTCCAAACACGACATGGTGTCCGCTAACAATTTGAATGCAAAGTGAGCTCAAATTGTTAGCGGACACCATGTTGCATTTGGAGAGCCCCTGTGCGTCTCCACATAGGAGGTCCCCCACAAGTGACCCCATTTTGGAAACTAGACCCCCAAAGGAACGTATGTAGATGCATAGTGAGCACTTTCAACCCCCAGGTGCTTCACAAATTCATCCATAAAAATGAAAAAGCACTTTTTTTTCCACAAACATTTTCTTTTTTCATTATTACGAACAGCGAAGCCCATTTTTTTTTAATTTCTAGAACTAATTCTAGAAAAAAAAATTACGTGGGGCTCCGCCATATTTTTGGTCCAGCCAGGTACAACTAGGCAGCTGGGGGCTGGAATCCTCAGCATAGAGAGGCCCAAGCGTTCTGGGCCCCCGATGCTGCGAATTGCAGCCCGCAGCCGCCCCAGAAAATGGCGCATTCATTGAAGCGCCATTTTCTGGTGCTGTACCCACGCTCTTCCAGTTGCCCTGGTGCCGGTGGCTAACTGGGTAATAAAGAGGTTAATGCCAGCTTTTTATTGGCAGCTGGCACTAAGCCCGAGATTCATAATATAGGGCCAATGTTAGACCCGCCATTAGGAATCTCTAGTACGGTAAATAGTCAATAAATACACACAGAGAAAAATCTTTTTATTTGAAAAAAAAACACAGACACAATTCGGACTCCATCTTTATTATAAAAAGATCCGACGTAGTCCACAACGAAGGTCCCACGACGCTCGATCGCTCCGACGTAGTCCATAACGAAGGTCCCACGACATTTGATTGTCTCCGACGTAGTCCACAACGAAGGTCCCACGACGCTCGATCACCTTTGCTTTCAGATCGCTACTCTGGAGCCCGATCCGCCAGCATGGTGATCGAGCTGCAGAAAGTGATCTGACACCCCGGGCGCAGTGACCCATTATGTGCATCACTGCGCCTGGGCTGCCAGATCACTTTCCGCAGCTCGATCCCCATGCATGGGGATCGAGCTGCGGAAAGCGATCTGGCAGCACAGGCGCATTGACCCACTATGTGCATCACTGCGTCCGGGCTGTCAGATTGCTTTCTGCAGTTCGATGCCCATGCAGGGAGATCGGGCTGCAGAGCAGCGATCTAAGAGCCTGGGCGCAGTGACCGACTATATGCATCACTGCGCCTGTGCTGCCAGATCGCTTTCCGCAGCTCAATCCCCATGCATGGGGATCGAGCTGCGGAAAGCGATCTGGCAGCACAGGCGCATTGACCCACTATGTGCATCACTGCGTCCGGGCTGTCAGATTGCTTTCTGCAGTTCGATGCCCATGCAGGGAGATCGGGCTGCAGAGCAGCGATCTAAGAGCCTGGGCGCAGTGACCCACTATATGCATCACTGCGCCTGTGCTGCCAGATCGCTTTCCGCAGCTCAATCCCCATGCATGGGGATCGAGCTGCGGAAAGCGATCTGGCAGCACAGGCGCATTGACCCACTATGTGCATCACTGCGTCCGGGCTGTCAGATTGCTTTCTGCAGCTCGATGCCCATGCAGGGAGATCGGGCTGCAGAGCAGCGATCTAAGAGCCTGGGCGCAGTGACCCACTATATGCATCACTGCGCCTGTGCTGCCAGATCACTTTCTGCAGCTAGATCCTCAGGATCCAGCTGTAGAAAGTGATCTGACAGATCCAGCAGTGATCCACAGTGACCATTATGTGATCACTGTGGATCACTGTGCTGGATCTGTCAGATCACTTCCTGCAGCTAGATCCTCAGGATCCAGCTGTAGAAGTGATCTGGCAGCTCCAGCACAGTGATCGACAGTGATCACATAATGGTCACTGTGGATCACTGTGCTGGATCTGTCAGATCACTTCCTGCAGCTAGATCCTCAGGATCCAGCTGTAGAAGTGATCTGGCAGCTCCAGCACAGTGATCGACAGTGATCACATAATGGTCACTGTGGATCACTGTGCTGGATCTGTCAGATCACTTCCTGCAGCTAGATCCTCAGGATCCAGCTGTAGAAGTGATCTGGCAGCTCCAGCACAGTGATCGACAGTGATCACATAATGGTCACTGTGGATCACTGTGCTGGATCTGTCAGATCACTTCCTGCAGCTAGATCCTCAGGATCCAGCTGTAGAAGTGATCTGGCAGCTCCAGCACAGAGCTCAGATCGGAGGCGGCGATACTCACAGCAGAAGAGGAGGAGGAGCGGGACGCAGCGCTGACAGCAGGGCCGCCGGAGAGGTGAGTGGGAGAAGCCGATCGCCGCTCGGGTGATCGGGGGGCAGGAGGGGGCAGTGGGGGGGCTGGCAGTAGATGTGGCAGGGGGCACTTAGGACTAGGAGGAAGCGGGGGCAGTCAGGAGGAGGCGGGCGGCAGGAAGAGGAAGCGGGAGGCAGGGACAGGAAGCGGGCGGCAGGGACAGGAAGGGGGGGGTAGAAAGATGAAGGGGGGGCAGGAAAGAGAGGTGGGGGACAGGGGGGCAGTTAGAGGATGACAGGGAGCAGATCAGAGGGTAGGGAGAGCAGCGGCAGGCAGGGAAACATTACAGGCGCGGTGATTTTCACTTTCACTTTTGAGCGCCAATCACCGCGCCTGTAGCCGGGGGGGTGGGGGTGGGGGCAAATCGACCCCCCCTGGGGTGTAGTACAACTCCCCATGTACCTGCAGGCCGAGTGACAGGTCAGTGAGACCCTCACTCGGCCTGTAGGAGCCCGATCATTCCATGGCCCACCCCTAGGGCCAAGGGTCGGGAATGACTTGGTTTTCATGGCCCAAACGTAGGGCCAAGGGTCGGGAAGGGGTTAAGAAGGGCCTGGATGCCTTTCTTGAAAACTATAATATTACCAGTTATACATACTAGATTCTTTGATAGGGCGTTGATCCAGGGAATTAGTCTGATTGCCGTATCTGGAGTCAGGAAGGAATTTTTTTCCCCCAATGTGGAGCTTAGTGTTGCCACATGGGTTTTTTTTTGCCTTCCTCTGGATCAACATATTAGGCTATGGGTTGAACTAGATGGACTTAACCCCTTCACGACCTATGACGTCATGGGACGTCATAGAAGTCGATGCGTTCCCGACCTGTGACGTCCCACGACGTCATGGCAGGATCGCGATCCCGCGGCACCGGTGATCGGGGCCGGTGACATGTCACTGGTGCTGCGGGAACATGAGGACCTGTACTTTGTCCTGGGGGGGTGGCTTTTTCCCCCTCATGGCTGAATTCGCTCTGATTGGTAGTTTAATCTGAACTACCAATCAGAGCGATTCTCCCCTCCAAATCTGATTGGATTTCTCCAATCAGACTTGGAGGGGTGGGTGCGTGGGTGCCCTCCCCCTCCTCAGCCCCTCCGACTCCAAGCTAATCCCCCCACCCACCACCGGCACCGGCACCGATCCCCTCTCAGCAGCCTCCCGCATGCTGGCGCTGCTGCAGGCGCCTAGTGCCCCGCATCCCTCCTGCCCCGGATACCACCTCCATCCACGACCCCCCCCCCCCCGTGTCCCCTCTCACCTGTCCTCCGTCGTCCTCCGTGGTGCCGCGGCTCCTTGGTGTGGCGCTCCTCCTCTTCTCCCAGGCTCCTCCTCCTCACTAGAGGATCTTGAGAGAGGTAAGTATGTGTGTGTGTGTGTGTGTGTATGTATGTGTGTATGTGTATATGTGCGTGTTCATGGGTGGATGCATGGGTGCGTGCATGGGCGCGTGCATGGGAACAAAGATGGATGGGTGCGTGGAGGGATAGGCGCATGGGTGCGTGCATGGATGGATGGACGCATGGGTGCGTGGATGGATGGGTGTGTGGATGGATGGACGCATGGGTGCGTGGATGGATGGGCGCATGGGTGTGTGCATGGGAGCATGGGTGCGTGCATGGGAGCGTGGGTGCAAAGATAGATGGATGTGTGGATGGATAGGCGCATGGGTGCGTGCATAGATGGATGAGCGCATGGGTGCGTGGATGGATGGGCGCATGGGTGCGTGCGTGGATGGATGGGTGCATGTGTGGATGGATGGGCGCATGAGTGTAACAAGGGATCAAGTGTCCTCTTGTTGTAGTCACTGGTGTCAGTCATGGTGCACTGTATGGCAATGATCTGCTATACCGTGCACCATGACTCTGACCCCAGAGACTACAACAAGAGGACACTTGATCCCTTGTTGTAGTCTCTGGGTCACAGTCATGAAGCACGGTACGGCAGATAATTGCCATACAGTGTACCATGACTGACCCCAGTGACTACAACAAAGGATCAAGTGTCCTCTTGTTGTAGTCTCTAGGGTCAGAGTCATGGTGCACGGTATGGCAGATAATTGCCATACAGTACTTCATGACTGTGACCCCAGAGACTACAACAAGGGATCAAGTGTCCTCTTGTTTTATTCACTGGGGTCAGTCATGGTGCACTGTTTGGCAATGATCTGCCGTACCGTGCACCATGACTCTGACCCCAGAGACTACAACAAGAGGACACTTGATCCCTTGTTGTAGACTCTGGGGTCACAGTCATGAAGCATGGTACGGCAGATAATTGCCATACAGTACTTCATGACTGTGACCCCAGAGACTACAACAAAGGATCAAGTGTCCTCTTGTTGTAATCACTGGTGTCAGTCATGGTGCACTGTATGGCAATGATCTGCCGTACCGTGCACCATGACTCTGACCCCAGAGATTACAACAAGAGGACGCTTGATCCCTTGTTTTAGTCTCTGGGGTCACAGTCATGAAGCACTGTACGGCAGATAATTGCCATACAGTACTTCATGACTGTGACCCCAGAGACTACAAAAAAGGATCAAGTGTCCTCTTGTAGTCACTGGGGTCAGTCATGGTGCACTGTATGGCAATGATCTGCCGTACCGTGCACCATGACTCTGACCCCAGAAACTACAACAAGAGGACACTTGATCACTTGCTGCAGTCTCTGGATGTAGCAGAGGTGATCGAGCGTCGTGGGATCTTCGTTGTGGACTACGTCGGAGGCGATCGAGCGTCGTGGGACCTTCATTGTGGACTACGTCGGATCTTTATAATAAAGATGGAGTCCGAATTTTGTTTGTGTTTTTTTCTCAAATAAAAAGATTTTTCTCTGTGTGTATTTTCTGACTATTTACCAGAGATTCCTAATGGCGGGTCTAACATTGGCCCTATATTATGAATCTCGGGCTTAGTGCCAGCTGCCGATAAAAAGCTGGCATTAACCCCTTTATTACCCAGTTAGCCACCAGCACCAGGGCAACTGGAAGAGCATGGGTACAGCGCCAGAAAATGGCGCTTCAATGAATGCGCCATTTTCTGGGGCGGCTGCGGGCTGCAATTCACAGCATGGGGGCCCAGAACGCTTGGGCCTCACTATGCTGAGGATTCCAGCCCCCAGCTGCCTAGTTGTACCTGGCTGGACCAAAAATATGGCGGAGCCCCACGTAATTTTTTTTCTAGAATTAGTTCTAGAAATTAAAAAAAAAATGGGCTTCGCTGTATTTTTGGTTCCAGCCAGGTATGACGAGGCAGCTGGGGGTGGGTGGCAGTCCGTAGCTGCCAAGTTGTACCTGGCTGGACCAAAAATATGGCGGAGCCCTATGTCATTTTTTTCTAGAAATAATTCTAGAAAAAAAAAAATAGGCTTCGCTGTATTTTTGGTTCCAGCCAGGTATGACGAGGCAGCTGGGGGCTGGTGGCAGTCCGTAGCTGCCACGTTGTACCTGGCTGGACCAAAAATATGGCAGAGCCCCATGTCATTTTTTTAAAAATTCTACAAATAAAATGACATGGAGCTTTGCCGTATTTTTGGTTGCCAGCCAGGTACAACTTGGCAGCTAGGGGGCTGGAATCCTCAGCATGGATATACCCAAATGTTTTGGGTCCCCTATGCTGCGAATTGCAACTACTAGACTAGTATGTTTTTCACAAAAAGTTTCTTTATTAATTTATACGGCTCAATTTGTGAAGCACATGGGGGTTCAAAGTGCTCACTGTGCATCTAGATAGGTTCCTTGGGGGGTCTAGGTTCCAAAATGGGGTCACTTGTGGGGGAGCTCCAATGTTTAGGCACACAGGGGCTCTCCATGCGCAACCTGGTGTTTGCCAACAATTGGAATTGTTAGCGGACATCAGGTCGCGTATGGAGAGCCCCTGTGTGCCTAAACATTTGAGCTCCCCCACAAGTGACCCCATTTTGGAAACTAGACCCCCCAAGGAACCTATCTAGATGCATAGTGAGCACTTTGAATCCCCAGGTGCTTCACAAACTGATCCGTAATGAGGTAAAAATACTTTTCTTTCCACACAAATTTTCTTTTTTAATTTGTACGGATCAATTTGTGAAGCACCTGGGGGTTGAAAGTGCTCATAATGCATCTAGATATGTTCCCTGGGGGGTCTAGTTTCCAAAATGGGGTCACTTGTGGGGGAGCCCCAATGTTTAGGCACACAGGAGCTCTCCAAATGCGACATGGTGTCCGCTAACAATTTGAGGTGATTTTCCATTCAAATTGTTAGCGGACACCATGTCGCGTTTGGAGAGCCCCTGTGTGCCTAAGCTTTGGAGCTCCCCCACAAGTGACCCCATTTTGGAAACTAGACCCCCCAGGGAACCTATCTAGATGGGTGGTGACCATATTGAACCCCCAGGTTCTTTACAAATTAATCCATAAAAATGAAAAAAAAAAATTTTGTGGAAAAAAAAAAAAGTATTTTTTAATTTTTACGGATCAATTTCTGAAGCACCTGAGGGTTCAAAGTGCTCACAATGCATCTAGATACGTTCCCTGGGGGGTCTAGTTTCCAAAATGGGGTCACTTGTGGGGGAGCCCCAATGTTTAGGCACACAGGAGCTCTCCAAATGCGACATGGTGTCCGCTAACAATTTGAGGTGATTTTCCATTCAAATTGTTAGCGGACACCATGTCGCGTGTGGAGAGCCCCTGTGTGCCTAAACTTTGGAGCTCCCCCACAAGTGACCCCATTTTGGAAACTAGACCCTCCAGGGAACTTACATATATGGGTGGTGAGCATTTTGAACCCCCACATGCTTTACAAATTGATCTGTGAATATGGAAAAAGTACTCTTTCTTCACAAAAATGTTCTTTTAGCCTCAATTCTTTCATTTTCGCATGGGTAACAGGATAAAATTCATCCTAAAATTTGTTGGGCAATTTCTCCTGAGTACACCGATGCCTCATATGTGGTCATAAACCATTGTTTGGGCGCACGGTAGGGCTCAGAAGTGAAGGAGCGCCATTTCACTTTTTGAATGGAAAACTAGCTCCAAAAGTCAAATTGCGCTTCTTCCCTTCCAAGCCCTGCCGTGCGCCCAAACCGTGGTTTATGATCACATATGAGGTATCGATATACTCAGGAGAAATTGCCCAACAAATTTTAGGATCCATTTTATCTTGTTGCCCATGTGAAAATGAAAAAATTGAGGCTAAAAGAACATTTTTGTTAGAAAAATTAAAATATCTATTTTTTTGTTTCCAATTTGCTTAGTTCCTGTGAAGCACCTGAAGGGTTAATAATCTTCTTGAATGTAGTTTTGAGTAGCTTGAGGGGTGCAGTTTTTGGAATGGTGTCACTTTTGGGTGTTTTCTGTCATGTACACCCCTCAAAGGGACTTCAAATGTGGTGGTCACTAAAAAAATGGTTTTGTAAATTTTGGTGGAAAAATGAAAAATTGCTCATGAACTTTGAACCCTTACAACTTCCTAACAAAATTGTTTTTTTTTTCCAAAATTGTGCTGATGTAAAGTAGACATGTAGGAAATATTATTTCATAACTATTTTGTGTCACATAACTCTCTGGTTTACCAGAAGAAAAATTCTAAATTTAAAAATTGCAAAATTTTCAACATTTTTGCCATATTTTTGATTTTTTTCACAGATAAACGCAAAAACTATCGACCTAAATTTAATACCAACATGAAGCCCAATATGTCACGAAAAAACAATCTCAGAATCACTAGGATCCATTGAAGCGTTCCCGAGTTATAACCTCATAAAGGGACACTGGTCAGAATTGCAAAAAATGGCAAGGTCTTTAGGGTCAAATTAGGCTGGGTCATGAAGGGGTTAAAGTCTTCCTTCAACCTTAAAAACTATGTTACTATGTACTATGTTACTATGAATAATTGGGAAGGGATGCCAAAGCTATTGAGGGTTTCTTTCAAATAGATCCAGTCTACCCTGTCGAAGGCTTTTTCTGTTTCATTTCCTAAAAGGACTAATGGGAGTTTTTGTCGGTTCACAAAATGGATAAGATGGAGTACTTTTTGTGCATTGTCCTTCCCCTTTCTTCCACCCACAAAGCCCATCTGGCTCAGGGAGATACTTTCCGGGAGAAAGCCAGCCAATCGTCGAGCGATCATGCTGGCAAATAATTTCAGATCTACATTTAATAAGGAGATTGGTCGATAGCTGCTACAAAGTTCTTTGTCCTTTCCCTCCTTATAGATCAAAGAAATTTTTGCTTCTAGAGTTTGGGTTGGGAACCGGTCACCTTTTAATATAGAGTTGTACGTATTCAGCATGTGTGGAAGGAGAATAGAGAGGAAGGATTTATAGTACGTACTAGGTAATCCATCTGGACCCAGTGCTTTGCCAGGGGAGCACTTCGACAGGGCAGACTGGAGTTCGTCCAATCGGAAGGGTTTGTTGAGTTGTTGTTGTTGTTGAGGTGTGAAGCTTGGGAGATTTACTCGGGATAGAAAAAGATTTAATTTTTTGTCTCCTTATCTTTTTCTCTTGGTTATTTTCGTCCGGTCGCAGGTTATATAGTTGTTTATAATATTTCAGGAATTCTAGCTCTATTTGGTCGTAGTTGTAGAGTGGCCCTCTGGGTTTTTAATTTAATGAATATATGTGCGATCTTGGCGTTGTCTGATTCTGGATAGCATTAGTTTAAAGGCCTTGTTGCCGTGCACATACATTCTAGTGCGCCAGGAGGCATACCATTTCGCCGATCTCACTTGCAAGATCTCTCTGAGTTGTTGTCTTTTATGTGTTAGCTGGGCAAGAATTTGAGGGGTGATCAGTGTCTTGTGTTTTGTTTCTAGTTTGGAAATTTTATCATAAACTGAATTAATTTGTAGTTGTTTTTGTTTATGTATGTACGCAGTGATCAAAATGACTTCTCCCCTGACCACCGATTTGTGGGCTTCCCATAGAATCGATGCCGAAACCCTCGCATCATTTTTTGTTCAAACTACTGGTTCAGCACCCGTCAAGTTGCCATGATCTGCAGGAGGGAAAGGATTGTTATAACGTCATCTCTAGTACCACCAAAGTGTGGTCAGAGAATACGTTGGGCAATATTGTTGTTGATCGTACCTTTGGGAGGGAGTTCCTGGGAATGAGTAGGCAGTCAAGTCTGTGGTAAGATTTATGCAGGATGGGAGTAAAAAGTGTAGTCTAGTCTTTGGGGTGTAAATACCTCCAGGCGTCTAGTAAGTGTAGGGCTCGGAGTTGAGCCTTACTCCTATCAAGACCTGTTTGCGAGAACACACTCTTCTTATTAGTAGTGTCGATCAAGGGTTCGAGCGCAACATTAATGTCTCCTCCCACTTTTAGAGTGCCTTCTCAAAAATCCTCGATCTTCCTCAAAGTCGATGAGAGCCATTTTAGGAGTTTTTTGTTATGGGCATATAGACAGCA
The DNA here is from genome assembly GCA_033576535.1 of Allobates femoralis. NCBI lineage: Eukaryota > Metazoa > Chordata > Amphibia > Anura > Aromobatidae > Allobates > Allobates femoralis. The sequence goes on from JARQOC010000001.1 coordinate 163,162,986, forward strand.
CATTGTGACCAGGTTGCCATCTAAAAGGCCTTTGATAAAAATGAAGCGACCGTTTGTATCTATAAGTTGCTCTCTGATTTGGAATGGGATTCCCTTCACTATCACTATCGAAACTCCTCTAGATTTAGCTTGTGGGGAGGTGGCGTGGAACCAAGTATCATAATGCGCACGTTCAAAATTAGGTAGTTTTGTGGATAGAAAGTGAGTTTCCTGTATTAATAGAACGTCCGCCCTATGCTTCTTGAGTAGGTGTAATGCATTTCGCCTGGGAATAGGGGAATTTAAGCCATTGGCGTTTAGTGTTGCAAACGTGAATAGTTTATGTTGCGGGTCATCTGTGTGAAGGTAGTATCGTAGGGGTGGGTCAAGAATATGATGGGTCCTTGGTTAAATCCTCTCGTCCGGGATAGGAAGCGTAGTAGGGGAGCAAGATAGGTGGGATGGAAGAGGGAGGGAAAAGAAGAATGGAAAGAGAGAGAGAAACATTAGTAACAAGTTTAACTCAACGTTGTATAGCATGTCCATCGATTAGCTCACCATACTGCAGATCGTTAGGGGTTATTAACATTGTTTGTTCTACAGTAGATAGTGTTACCTGCTAGCTTAGTTGGGTGGAGGGGATGGAGATTGGGAAAGTATAGTAGGGGGATAGGGAATTAAGGGAGGGTGGGGGGGTAGGTTGGGTATGGGGAATAGAGGGATAGGAGATTAGGGGGGGTGGGAAATGGTAAATTGCAGGTTCACATTTGGTGTCTAAGATTTGTACATATTTTAAAACCCATTTGAAACTTGGTTTGCATTTAATACAAACAATAGAAATAACTGAGAAGAAAACTTAACATTGTATAGTAAAGTTAGTAAAGTGGTTATTTCTGAGGAACAGAAACAGGCAGAATGCGGCAACTATATTCAGCAGGATGATTTTTGCACAACCATCAGTGCAGTACAGGGGGAAGGGGCGGTGGGCTGCAGAAGGGATTGGAAAAAAGGGGGATGAGGGGAGGGTAGGATATGGAGGGAGGGGAAGGGTCTGGGAGGGGAGGTTTGTTACTCGAGCAAGGGATGCTAGTTGTTAGTATGCGAATTGTAATTTAGGTTGGCTCGCGGCAATGGCTGGTGTGGGTGTTCAGCAGGTCTAGGGTGATCCATCAGGCAGTAGATGAGTGGAAGACAGTTGTGCCCATGGCTGGTTAGTTTATGTCGTCTCCACTCCATCTCTTGGGGGCGGTGTTTTGGCCAGATTATTTCTCAGTCGTTGGGATTTCGGCGTCTACACCAGGTGCCATGGGGGTGGATTTTGAAGGGATTGTTAGAGAGACGCTATGTGGTTTACCATCAATGCTATAGACAAAAACCAATACTGCACTTGCAAGACGCAGTCAGACCCCTCTTGTGTAGCAAGCCCAGGTGCAGGCTGATAAATCACCTCAACCTACAAGGTGTGGGAGGCGACTTGCCATGCAACTATGGGCCTGCATAGGGCACCATTCACACTGATATATAGTGCAGAAAAGATTTTTCCTGAAATTAATAAAAAAAGTGCAGAAAATATTTTTGTATAATGAACAAAAAACTTTTATAAATGGAATATTGGTTCATGTGTTGGCCAAGACACTTACGCTCATGATCCACGTCATGGATTCCCATGCTCATGAGTCCTATCAATATTGTACAAAAACTACTAGAAAAAAGCAGCATCAAAAAAACTTACCATCAATGCCATAGAAATAAACAATACTGCACTTGCAAGACGCAGTCAGACCCCACTTGTGTAGCAAGCCCAGGTGCAGGCTGATAAATAACCTCAACCTACAAGGTGTGGGAGGCTACTTGCCATGCAACTATGGGCCTGCATAGGGCACCATTCACACTGATATATATGGTGCAGATTGTCTGAAAGCTAGCCAAAAGCTCTGCTGCCTGAGCAATGGGCTGCACAGTACAATGTTTCTGCACCACTAGATGAATGGCACCCCCCTAGTGGCCCAACTACACCCTGAAATGAATAAAAAAGTGCAGAAAAGTTTTTTGTAAAATAAACAAAAAACTTTTAGAAATGGAATATTGGTTCATGTGTTGGCCAAGACACTTAAGCTCATGATCCACGTCACGATTCCCATGCTCATGAGTCCTATCAAAATTATACAAAAACTACTAGAAAAAACAACATAAAAAAACTTACCATCAATGCCATAGACAAAAACCAATATTGCACTTGCAGGACGCAGTCAGACCCCACTTGTGTAGCAAGCCCAGGTGCTTAGCTGGGGATCAGGTGTGTTACAAATACAGTATATGGTTCTTATAGCACTCACAGGTTCCTTAGCCCTGATGTGGAGACAAATGGGTGTAGCTTATAGTGGCAAATAGGGTCAGATCAAAGGGATTGATCTGTGTCAAGTTAACTTGGGGCACTTATTACTGTATTGATAACATGGGGTCTATGCTCCTCAGGCCTTACAGCTCCCCTTTATGTGTGTGCTGGGGCAGGATCACTGACCCGTATTGGCTGTTGGGCTGGAGGGATGCCCGTCTCCCCTCGTTCCTTGACCTGCACTTGTTGGTGCTTATATTGGTTTCTTTGTTGCCCCCTACGGTGATCCGGGGGTTTAAGCAGAGTCTAGAGGGTGTCTCCAGGTCTTGGGAGCCACAGGCACAGCACATTAATGGAGGCCGGATTGGAAGATCGCACACCTTCTCTCACCTACCCCTCTCTGCATCGCCGCCGGGTCCCCCACTGCTTCCCGCGGCAATCGGAGGTTTGGGCGGGCTTCTGAAATGGGACCTCCAGGTCTCAGTAGCTGCTGGAGGTGGACGGCTCGCCAGGGGAAGCGCCACTCAGTATATCAATGGCGGCAGGGCTGGAAGAGTGCGTGCCTCCTCTCACTCTCTCTCCCACACCGCCTCCGTTGCTCCCTGTGACAGTCGGAGGTTTAGGTGAGCCCCCAGGATGCTCGCTACAGCTGCCGTCGGGAGAGTGGCACATAGGGGGAGCACCGCTCTGTTCAATAATGTTAGCGGGCCAAAAGCACGCTCAGCTTCCCCGTCTTCTCGTTCCCTGCAGCCGGTGTTATCCTGTCCCCAGCCTCTATGGATGAGTCAAGAACAGAGGGAGCAGTCAGAGTCCCTTATTTGCGGAGAGGGGTAAGTTTTGGAGCCAGAGAGGGGGGCGCAGATATGACCCACCTGGGGAGTGGTATGTGAAGCTCAGGTGAGCACAATAATCCAGTTTTTGGGGTCCTCGGTGGTGAAGGTTGGGTATGGGGTCCTGGTGGTGGTGGCATTGATGCTCCTCGAAGTCGGATGGCTCAGATGGGGGGAGATGGATAGGAGCACTGTGATGTGCGTGCTCACTATACGGCAGCCATCTTGGATGTATCCCCCATCCTCTTGAATTTTGTACTTTAGCACGTCCAATTGTCTGCTATATTTGGAGCCTTTAAATGGAACTTGAAAACAAATCTCTTCAAAAAAGCCAGCAATGACCCCTTGTTACCTCATCACCACCGCAGCTACTGTTACCTTTCTCCCAACCTAATGTCACGTTCCCCATAATGCTGTGGAATGGAAGCCCACAAAAGCAAGGCTCTATCCCCACTGTACCAGTCTCATAGTTAGTTTGCTTACGGTAAATGATATCTTTATTTTGTATGTAACCCCTTCTCATGTATATAAACATGGAATTAAAGGTGTTCTATGATAATAATTATTTAATAATTTAATGAAAATACATAATATATGTATAATAAACTATCGTATTTGGCGCCACAGGGAGGTACTGCACCCCAAACAGAAGGTGTAGTGCCTCCGTAGTTATGGGTTTGGGGGTTCCCCCTTATGGAGTCTGTCACACACACACAACACTAGGCCACCTTAGAGTAGGGGACTGGTTATTCAGTAGGTCCCAAAGGGGAAAGGGGTGGAGACTAGGTTACAGCAGGAGACTTAAGAGTGAATTTAAACAGTTAGTGCTGGGAAGGCAGCCAAAGAGGATGTGTCTGACAGGGCTGCTGACAGGAGGGCACCTCTCTGTAGAGGGTGATCCAGGACAGAAGGAGACGACCCAGGACCGGTTGGAGCCGGCTGGAGAAGTCTGGGGTCAACAACCAGCATAACAGAGCCGAGGCAGTCGGCGGTCTACCCCTGACTACGAACCATCCAACTGCGGGACCAGAATAAGGGAGCCGTAGTGCCACAAAGAGGTACCTCCACCTCAGTCCTGAACAGGTCCAGGACACTCTAGATAACGGGCCAAATTCCAGTGGTGGGAGGATTTGTTTGTTGTCACTCCCATCCGTACCGGTAAGGAACAAACCGTGTCTACCAGTAACAGACCAGGGGACTGGTGAGGGAGCTCTGAAAAAGTGGTTAAGGAAAGTGTAAGGAAGTACTGAGACCCTGAAAGCCATAAAGGAAGGTACACTGACGGACTCTATAAGACTGCCCGAAACCTGTTGCTACACCTCCGTTCAACCAGAGTGTGCCTGAGAACCTACTGTGTACTTTAACATTTGCCCGGTACCAGTAAAGGACTTCTTGAGTTGAATAAGTGTCTGTCCTCCTTTCCCGCTGGCCTCAGTATCATCAGAGGGGTAAGAACAACTACTCCCCTCATCCACCCTGCTGCCCTGAGGTAAAACTCCACCTGTGGGGAGCTGTAACACCCAAGCTGCATTACATCACCTCAGCGACCGGCCTGCAGTGCTGGTATCTAAATTACCAGATACCACAGGTGACGTCACAACATTTCCCCATCCCCCATCATCACCTTTCAATGAGGGTTAGGGAACGGAACTGGGAAATCGACCACCCGTGATCCCTGTTACCGCTACCCACTCATCCCGGTATCCGAGTACCCCACCCTGGCCGACTCAATCGCAGAGACTAAAAATAGACTTTTAAAACTTTTCAAATCTCTCCCTCTTCTCCAAGAAAAATTAAGTATCTTTTAAACAAGCATATGTCATATCACTGCAACCAGAAAAGTCCAATCTATCAAAAAACAAAAGTGATTAGATTGATTGGTAAATACCTGTAACAAAAAAAAATGATACACCAGAATTATAGCTTTTTAGTCCTTACAACACCAAAAATGATGCAATCAAAACATCATATTTACTTTTTTATTAATTGAGTGGAAACCACTATGGAGTTTTTGTTACATAAAATATAACTTTTATTAAATATATAAAAGCAGACATATAAACGTTATGAACGAAGTACAAGGGAAACTCACAAAAGGCTGCAGTCAGGTAGTAACTCCCTGAGCAAGCACTGCACATATAAGGTACAAAATTCACATCAATAGCAGAATGCACAATGTAATTGGGTATGTTAACCCACATAAAAGATATAGTACCAATCACTCACCCATAGTGCACACTTGTGAAGATAACCTGGCAGTTACTCAAGGAGCCCTGGCCTGCAGCGCGCCCCTAACAGCTGTTACGCCACTGCTTGGTCGCTTGGTACCCAATTAAATTGTGCATTCTGCTATTGATGTGAATTTTGTACCTTATATGTGCAGTGCTTGCTCAGGGAGTTACTACCTGACTGCAGCCTTTTGTGAGTTTCCCTTGTACTTCGTTCATAACGTTTATATGTCTGCTTTTATATATTTAATAAAAGTTATATTTTATGTAACAAAAACTCCATAGTGGTTTCCACTCAATTAATGCTTGAGAGGAGTGTTACTTATTCCCATGTACGCACACCTTAAGGGATGATGCATCTACAACCATGAGATTATTTGATATAAGGTGTATGGTGATTTTGAATATTTATACTATATTTACTTTTTTGTATCAATAAGAAAAATCTGCTTTTTGCACAAAGAGCAAACCCTCACAAAGCTTCATTCACATAAATATGAAAATGATAGAGGTCTCAAAAAATGGCAACATAAGCACATTTTTATTTACTTTTAATTTTTGAAATTTTTTTTCCAAACCATTACAAATTTGATATACGGTAACCTTAATTGTAAAGTCCTGAAGAAACTTATGGCCACATTGCTTTTGCTGCACTGTGAACATGTAAAAACACAACTGAAAAATTTACTGAAAAATTGTGATCATTCTTTTTTTATTTTACCGCATTTAACTTTTTTTGCCAATTTCCAGAACCTCAAATGATAACATGAATGGCATCATTCTAAACTACAACTTTTTCCAAAAAAACCCCCACAAAAAACAATCAAGCCTTTATATGGCTTTGTTGATGAAAAATATGATTAAAATACAAAAGTAAAAAAATTGGAAAATCTCCAGTTAGGAATGACTTAATTACAATCGAAAATAATTTTTAAAGCTTACTGTCATTTCCTATAAGAGGTTTAATACTAAAAGCAAGAAAACAACGCTATAGCTTACAAGAGAGATATCTGAGAATCACATAGTTGCCCATGGAACAGGAGTAACTCAAACTGAAGCCTCACTTGAAAAAAATAAGGGGGTTATAGTCAAGTAAAGGCCACGTCAGACGCTTCAAAATCAATCACAATATCGCCTGAGAAGTCATGTGAACGAGATCGCTCAAAGAATTTATTGATATCATTTGTACGGTGTCACAAGCATAGATCTCGTGAACGATTTTAAATTTGGCAACATGCCAGCGATCGTGCGCACTACTCAGCGATCGACACCGTCTAGCGTCAGGAATAGGCGAAGTCGAGAAAGATATCGTTTGAGAGGTGTCACACAGCATGATGCAGCAGGTTGAACGCAGGTTAATTGAACGATGAACAACGGATTTGAGGTCCTGCTCACAAATTTTCAACCAAACAATCAAGCGATTTTTTGCTGAAAGATCGCTTGGTTACACGCAACAACGCACAAACCATATTGCTTAAGCAACCAAAACTCTGGATCGCTTAAGCGATATCGTTCACAATATTGCAGCGTGTGACGTGACCTTAACAGTTATAATCTCTTCATAGGATAGATTGCAAATGTATTTTCTAATATGTGTTCCTAGATGTTCACTGATGCTGCGAACAAGGGTCCTATGTCTCCTGCTTGGATGAATATCACAGCATATATTCACAACCATTGGTTTATGGCAGTGGTAGAGCAGGTACCTGACTGTTGCCCCCATGGGGAGTATCCATGCACTTAAAGGGATCCTGTCACCTCCAAAACGCCTCCTAAACTAGCAAAACATGTCCCTGCACAATCCTATCACTAATCTCACACTTCTTTTGTCTCCTAAAAGCATCCTGTGAAAGTGGAGAAAAACGTTTTAATACTTACTCATTAGTGATTATAATTAGCAGGGGCTATATTCTTTAGTCACCAGGGGGTGTTGTTTTGCAGCTCCAGGATCCACCCTCTCTCTGTCTGTGCTTAAGTGAAACTGAAACTGAAGGCAGGACTAATGATTTGCATTCTGTGAGTGATAGAGAGGGGGGAGGGCAATGCCTGCACATCACAGCAGAACACACAGAGACAGGGTGGATCCAGGAGCTGAAAAACAGCCCGCCTTGGCGACTATGAATATAGTCACTGCTAACTATAATCACTAATGAGTGAGTATTAAAACGTTTTTATACACTCTCACAGGATGATTTTAGGAGACAAAAGAAGTGTGAGATTAGTGATAGGATGCTGCAGAGACATGTTTTGCTAGCTTAGGAGGTGTTTTGGAGGTGACAGGATCCCTTTAAGTACTCCAATTCACACTTCAGCCACAGGGCTCACATTCTCATCATCATTGTGATACCAGCAGACATGCCCCCAATGATTATACATTGCATCACTTATCTTTTGGATAAATGATAAGGGCAGTTGGTGAGTTAAACCCTTTGGGAAAAGATTTTAAATTGGTCATTTTTTTTTTATTTTCAGAAATATACCTTTCTGTCCATTGTTGTCTATGCGCTGTTTAAAAAAGAAACCTGTTGTCACTAAAAAGTGAGATTAGATTTTGCCGGTGCTACGCGGCGTCTTGCGGCTATGTTGGTGTGGAATATATTGCTCTCATTTTTGAATGACACAAAAGCTAAATCTTTTTTATATTTTCTTTTCTTACCGAAAGGAAATGTTTAATATTTATTAGTCAGTGTAGTTTTGGGATTTGAAGTAAGAATCAGCTTGTCTAAGAAAAGTCTCATAGTGATGCATCATCCTATAACACTTGCTGCTCAATATCAATGGGAAAATATTCAGATATACTAAATGGAAAGCTAAAGGTAGTAAACAAATATAAAAGCAAAACCCATCAGGGGGTTCAGTATGTTCAAAAAATTTGTTGAGGACAGATCAGGACTGATCATTTAATCCATCCTGGGATATTCAAATTATTTTGCCTACATGGGGCATCATTTTTATTTATTTTTTTGTATTGCTGATATCTATGGAAAATGTAATGTAATAAGGAAATACTTTATTAATCTATCTAATCTATTAACTTTTTTCGACTACAAATGGCGTTTAAAACATGTTATATTGTGTTACCCTTTGTTAAGAATTTTTACAGTGGTAGGTTAACAAACAACAATTTATTCTGGAAGTGTCTCTCTTTTTTTGTTTAGTTATAGAGGTTATTTAGGACATCAGTGCAGAGTAAAGTGAAAACTGCCCATACATATAAAGTCTATAAGTGCACTAGAACTGAATAATATCTAAAATAAATGCTGATATAATTATTTATTAGGTGGCACCAAAGAGCCAAACCTAACACCAAATTCACATACAGGATGCAGGAATCTCCATCATAGAGATGGTCCCGGGTGGAAAATGCTGACGAGGCAGCCTCTATTGTAAGTGGGCATGTCAACAGTTTTCATTCACAACGGGAACTCCATTTGTGTCAGATGTGCATTAATGGACACCAGGCTGAGGGTCTCTTGGATTGTGGGAGCCTTGTGATCCTGTTTCATGGGTTGTTAAACTCTGTCGAAACCCCCATTGGATAGAATGTACTTGTCATTTATATATTGTATTCAGGCAAGGTCCCTTATAAATTTGGGCCTGGGGGCAGAGTTAGGCAGTTCAGTACAGAGCAGTACTGAGGAAGACGTCCTAGTGAATGGAGCTGCGCTAGGCCCGTGCCAGTGAGAGAAACTGACCAGTGTGAGGGACCCAAGTGTGAGGGTCGGAGGCAAGGCTAGTTAGCCTGGGGAGTGGAACCATACCGGTTCTTCCCAGAGGAGCAGTGTTGACAACCTGGACACCGAGTCTGAGACTGTGAGGGAACTAACAGCCCAGCAGTAAAGACGGAGGATTGGGGAGGACCCAAGCCTCCCTGCCATAGAAGTACCTGAAGGCACAGCTGCATATAGAGCCCAGAGACCGCAGCTTACACAGCGGTGCCCACCAGCAGGGTTCACACCACCTGCCATACAGGTGAAGCGATCAGGAGGGTCAGGGCCTAGCTGCAGGCAGCCTAGGACCGTAGCAACCACAGCACAACTGGGAGGCCTCATAACTCATCGGGTGTGCAGATCCTGAACTGCTTCCAAACCACCTGGACGGTACTCTGGACTTAACCTTGCACATCAACATCAGTAAAGGTGCAGAAACAATAACCCTATGTGACTGTTATTGGGGTCCCTGATCCTGCTCCCATTATAGACTGTCCTAGAACATTCACAACTGCCCCGGAGATCCCGCTCCACCTACGGGGAGCGTAACCATCTTGCTGCTCCACCATCAACTTGAGGACTGTCCTGCAGCGCCAGTAACATTACCAGAACCGTAGGTGGTGTCACGAAAACACTCTTATTTTATTTTTATTGACTATTTTTCACTTCAGCTGTGCTGCAGTTTTTCAACAAGCTTTATCTAGGCAGCCAAACCTAAACTGGTAACAGATTTTCTTGAGAAGTCCATGTTCCAGTTCCATGCACGAACACTTTGGTGTCCGGGGTACAGAACCCGAACTTTAAGTTGGTGTTTGCCCATCACTACTGATAACTTTGAACTCTTATACCTTCCTAACAAATAAAGCTATGTTTTAACAATGGTGCATAGATTGAGTATACATGTAGAAAATGTTAGTTATATCACACAGAAGTATAAATACATTTTGTGAGTGTACAAAAGTTCAAAGTTCAAAAATGCCAAGTTTTCAGTTTTTGTCCACTTTTCGATATTTTTGTAAATGAAAAAAATATCACTAAGGCCCCTTTCACATCAGCGTTTTTTTTTAAATCGCGGCAGATGCTGTGAAAAAACCGCATCTGGCGCGATTACCACATAACCGCACACTTGTGGCACAGTTGCGCAAGCCCAATGCAATGTCTATGCGAGCTTGCGGCAGGTGCGGCAAGTGCGGTATCGCACTTGTGGCAGGTGCGGCCGCAAAAAAACGCTGCTGACCGCGGTTATTTTCGCGGGCGCACCTGCCGCAAGTGCCGAAACCGCACTTGCCGCACCTGCCGCACACTTACCGCAAGCCCCATAGACATTGCATGGGGCTTGCCGCAACTGTGTCGCAAGTGTCGCGGTTATGCGGTAATCGCGGCAGATGCGGTTTTTTCACCGCATCTGCCGCGATTTAAAAAACCGCTGATGTGAAAGGGGCCTAACATGAAGTAAAATAAGTCACGTAAAAAAAAAAAAAAAAACACAATCCCTGGGATCTGATGACGCATTGCAGACTTATTACCTTTATAAAATGTCACTGGTAAGAGTTGTAAATTCAATCTGATCAAGAAGGTGAAAACAAACTTGATGGTACAGGGGTCAAAGCAAGCAAGTGGAATATTCTGCAATAGGCAAGTCAATCACCAATCTAAACACCATCGAGCTTGCACTTTACAGGTGTAAGAAAAAACTTGGGGCAGAAAGAGCAATAAACATGCAACTACAGACGTTAGCTGCAGTAAAGGCCTGGCAAAGCATCACAAAGGAGGAAAGATATCATTCGTTGACTCCCATAACTAAACTTCAGACAGTCATTGCTTGTAAAATATTCCCTACAACTTATTAAAAATTTACATTTTATTTGTAGTAAAGTTAAATTGTCCAATTACTTTTGAGCCCCTGAAATGAGGACACTTTGTAGAAAAATAATTGCAATTCCTAAACATTTCACAGGATATTTTTGTTCAATCAATTTAATTAAACCTGAAAGTCTACACTTCAATTACATCTTAGTTGTTTAATATTAAATCCAAAATAGTGAAATGCAGACGCCAATTTTGGGCAAACCAAACTTTAAAGTTAGAAGTTTGTACTTAGAAAAATATTAGAACCTGAGATTCCTCAGTGGTTGATACCTTTTAATGGCTAACTGAAAAGATGGTAAGTATAGCAAGCTTTCGGAACATAGCCCTTTCATGATGCTGATAATGGCACAAATTCTGAAGACACACATATATACATAAGCAGGGTGAGATGATGATGCAGTAAATATGACAGGTGACATAAAGCAGAGTCACTTTTGGGAGGGAGAGAGGAGCTGGGAAGGTAAAATCAAAATTCCGAGATAAGAGGAACAGATAGAACAATAATACAATGATTAATAGTCTGTGGAGACCTTAAAACTCCTCTAAGGCTGCTTTCACATCAGCGTTTATTTGAAATTACCGCATACCGGCTGCACTTGCGACACGGTTGCGGCAAGCCCACACAAAGTATAGGCGGGCTTGCGGCAGGTGCGGCAAGTGCGGTTTTGCCACTTGCGGCGTTTTTTTTCGCGGCCGCACCTGCCGCAAGTGCCAAAACCGCACTTGCCGCACCTGCCGCAAGCCCGGCTATACATTGTATGGGGCTTGCCGCAACCGTGCCGCAACCGTGCCGCAAGTGCAGCCGGTATGCGGTAATCACGGCAGATGCGTTTTTTTCACCGCATCTGCCGCGATTTAAAAAAAACGCTGATGTGAAAGGGGCCTTAGGCCCCTTTCACATCAGAGGTAATCGTTGATCACGGCAGTTGCGGTGAAAAAACTGCCACTGCCGTGATTACTGCATAACGGCCACACTTGCGGTTCACCTGCGGCAAGCCCCATGCAATGTCTATGGGGCTTGCAGCAGGTGCGGCAAGTGCGGTTTCGGCACTTGCGGCAGATGCGGCCGGGAAAAAAAACGCAGCTGATCGCGGATTTTTCGCAGCCGCATCTGCCGCAAGTGCCGAAACCGCAACTATACCGCACTTGCCACACCTGCCGCAAGCCCCATAGACAAAGCATGGGGCTTGCCGCAAGTGAACCGCAAGTGAGGCCGTTATGCAGTAATCACGGCAGTTGCGTTTTTTTCACCGGAACTGCCGCAAGGTATAAATCTATGAGAGACAGTTCACATAAGAAGTGTCAAAAGTTCATTGTCCTCTAACTGGGGTCTGTTGGAAGATGTGATATCCCCAAATGTCCTTTTAATTGGTTTAAAAAAAACATAAATCCATGTGAGACATTTAATCCTGGTTTGAATGTGTCAAAGGTCGTTTATGAAAAAATTTGACTTGGGCTCCAAAACTAATTTTGATAATGAGCGCAAGTAAAACAGCAGCTACATGCTGCAACCCCGAGTTATGAGTTTTATAGTGGCTGTTAATCAAAAACAGAAGGGATCCCATGATTAAAAAAATAGCATGTTGTGCCCCCAATTTTTAATACTCAGATATGGTAAAGTGCATGGCTGAGGGTTAGCATTCCTAGCCTGGGAAAGCTTATGGGTATTGCTCCCCCAGCTAAAAATAGCAGCCCACAGCCAGCCCAGATTTTGGCACATCCATTAGATGCACCAAATCAGGTTCTTGCCCAGCTTATTCCATCTACCCTGGTGTGGTGGCAAGAGAGGTATTAAAAGGGGTTACTGACTCCTGTTATTTGTCAAAAATCACAGCTGTTACCAATCTCCAGGTTAATGATGAGTAGGGGTCTATGAACCCTCCTATCATTTACCTTTAAGTAAAAAAATAAAGACAAACACTGAATAAAATCCTTTACTTGGATTAGAAAATTCACACATCCTCTTTAACCCTTTTAAACCCAAAACACCCCTGCAGTTCCAAAGTAGTCCACACAGTTTCTCTCGACAAATATGGCCTTGCTACAGCCGAAATGCTGCAGTATTCGAATACATAACCGCTCACTGCAAATTTTGGGATACAGTGACAGCTGCAGAAAAGCCCACAGTGTCTCAGTGACATCATCGCTCCCCTGAAGCTGTCAGTGCTCTCAGTTGAACCTGCTGCTGGATTAACAGATTGCAGGATATGGTGGCATAGCTGTCCATCAATCTGGCAGCAGGTTCAACTGAGTTCACACTGTAGGAAACTACAGCTGTGAACTCAGTTTAACTTGCGGCTGTATTTCTGACCTGCTTTGTCGCCATGCCCTGAAATCCATTAATCTGCAGCAGGTTCAACTGAGTTCACTTACAGGGGAAGCCCTTTGTAGCCTTCCCCCGAGGCTGTAAGTGAATTTAGTTGATCTCGCTGCTGGAATAATAATTTGCAGGACATCGCGGCACAGTTGTCCGGCAATCCAGCTGCAGGTTCAACTGAGTTCACAGCTGTAGTTTCCCACAGTGTGAACTCAGTTGAACTGCTGCAGGATTTATGGGTCATGTTTATTTCTTTTGCAAGTTAGTAATAGGGGTCACATAAGCCACCATGTCCTGTAACCTATTAAATTGGTAGTGGATTCAACTGAGTCCCCTGACAGCCACAGTGAAGCCCTTAGTGACTCAGTGACATCACCACTTCCCTGCAGTTGTCAATGTATCCCAGAAGCTGCAGTGACCAGTCACGTATTTGATCACTGCAACGTCTGGGAGATAGCAGAGTTAGAATCATCAAAAGGATTTCCTTTAACTTACAGGGGTGTTTTGGGGGTTAAAAAAGTAGTGAGAGAGTATGCATGTGTGATTTTTTTTTAATGGATTCTTTTCTGTGTTTGTGTTTATTTGTGTTTATTTGTTTTGTGTTACAGGTTAGTGGCAGGGGAATTTCATAGACACTTACCAATCACTAAATTAACTCAATGAATGTGCCAAATTCCAGAGTTTTAGCAGGGAGGCAAAAACCATGGGACTTCCCAGGCTGAAAATACCAAACACAGCCATGCACTTTACTGTGTTGGAGTATCAAAATTGAGGGGACCCCATGCTGTTTTTTTAAATTATGTGATCCCCCTATTTTTGATAAATTGCCACTGTAAAGCTCACGGCTAGAGTTTAGTCTGTTGCTGCTGTTTTTGATAATATGCGCAGTAGTGCAGATAATTTTTTTAAATTACATATTTATTTATTTTTACCCTACCATACAGCAAACTCATCTGCATCCAATAACATACATTGACACAGAGGGTGGAGGGGCATGTATAGCTGTCTGCAACAAATCAGAGACGCTGGTTCAGTGGGCCCGGAAAAGAGTCTGACAGTGGTATCATCTTCCTAGAACCACGGTATGTATAAGTGTCCTGCTCTTACCCACCTCCATTTGCAGTCCCCTTACCCTTACTCCCATCATTTTACAGACATTTTTCAGCACTTAAGTTCGGGTCCCCATTGACTATTATGGGGTTCGGAGTTTGAGATCAAGTTTAGGTGCTAAACAGGATTTTTTTTAACAGTCGGTCGAACCAGTTGAACCCAAACATCCACGAGTCCACTCATCTCTGCCCAACACAAAGATTGTCATTGTCCAAATATTTATGGACCTAACTATACAAATAGAAAACAGAATAGCTAAATCTATAGCATCACTAGTAAAACTACAAAATTCTGACAGTTCTCTTAAAAATAGATATGCTCAGAAAAACATTGCAAACCTCAAATATGTGGCTTGTGCGCCCGGGGACCTTTTACGAGCTCTGGTCACAGACCAACATACATGTTTCTGCAGCTGTATGTGTAAGATCATTTAATTCCTCTTGACAGATGATACAAAGTGTAAAAATAAGGTTTTGCTGTCTTTTATTATTGTATAACCTACAAGCTTCGAGTCATTACTGGCATTTCTGCCCTAAGCTACATTGGTGCAGATGTCTACTTAAATCAGTGTTTTTCAATCGACTGCCTTTCTTTATTCTATTGTTATGCAATTAATTAATATTGAAGCTTCTGAATGTATACCTACACATGAAGAAACAGTTATATAATATAGCAAAAGCCACCAGTCGTAAAATGATAAAAATACTTGAACTTTTTAGCACTATAGTTTGGTAATGTACGTTTCCTTCTATATGACCCATTTTTTACTCTATATAATTTCATAAATCAATCCCAATAGAAATTTGAAAATAAAATAATAGTTTTATGTTTTGGTATGTACTCAAAAAATGATAAAGTTTACGGATCTATGCTCAAGTACAAACAGGTCAAAGGGCATTTACCACCAGATGACCACTCTTTTATTTTAAATTAAACTCTTAAAGCAAGATTTTTTCCTGTTATTAAAATAAGCATTTTACTACTTCAACTCCTGTCTATTTTAATGACTTTTCCAGGCATATTGATACTAATTTACTTACTATTTTATATCTGTTCTGTTCTGTTGGGGCTGACATGTGGTGATGTGACATCTTGCTTCTTACCTCCTGCCACTCTCAGTTTAAAGTACAGAGTAAAAAGATTTCCTTTCTATGCTTTGAATAGCTTAGGCTAGGGCCACATTAGCTTGTGGCCTCTGCCATGCCGGATCAGGCAAGGATCAGTATTCCCACAGAATTATGGTAGCATTACCATAATGTAATGATGCCTTAATGCTGCCATAGACTAATATGGGTGACGGACCCAAAGCGCATGCAAATGCCGCCATAAAAGTGCCGGAGTTTAAAATCTGGCACTATTTTGTAGTGGACACCTTAAAGCAGGCGGCATTATTATTTCCGCTATAAAATAGCACGAGATTTTAAACTTTTATGCTGGATTTGCATGTGCTTCGGGTCCCGTCACCCATATTAGCCTATGGCAGCGTTGAGGCAGCATTACACTACGGTAATGCTGCACTAATGCTGCGGGAATGCTGATCTATGCTGGATCTGGCATGGCGGGAGTCACGGCTTTCTTGAAAATGTCAATCAATGGATTGACTCCAAGATTCAACCAATGGTAAGTGATCTCCCCTCATATATCAAGGACACGGGTGATTTCTTGCAATGAATCAATGGCCTCTTTATAGGTGTGGACTCCATTATCGTAACAGGTTTTTAGAGTCATGGTACACCAATACTAGTCATAATGACGGTTTGGGGGCTGTTGATTTGTTCTTGAAAAGCTTGTGTTCCCTGGTTGAGATTTGGGGTTTACTATTGCGACTGTTGGAGTTCTCCCTAACTCATAATTTTTTTTTAAAGAGTCCTTCTACCTACAGCTACAGAGAACTGCAATGGGCGCATCTCTTGCACCTGCGTACGCAAATTTATTCCTGGGGCTGTAGGAGAGGGACCTTTTCCTGTCAGATCGATCTGTCATTATGTCCTCTTTTGGGCACGGTACATCAAAGACATTTTTCTGATCTGGCAGGAATCGATTGAGTCTTTGGTTGATTTTTTCAATTTTCTGAACTCCAATAGTAGCAATATCAGTATTTCTTACCAATACTCTAACAATGAGGTTGATTTCTTGGATGTGAAAGTCAGCTGTGACTCCCAGAATTGTCTAAGACAAATTTATATAGGAAACCTACCTCAACCAATACTCTCTTACATTTATCTTTGGCATACTCATGTTTTTTTGTAGAATGAATTCCCGTGGGCCAATTTTTGCACCTTCAAAGAATCTGTTCCACGGATGGTTACTTTGAGCAGCAGGCTGGTGAATTGCTCAATCAGTTTTTGGAGAGGGGGTACAGCAGGAGAGTCATAAAGCGTGTGTATCATCGTGCTAAATACAATGCGTGACTCCCTGCTGTACCGTCCTCACATGGTAGAGTCGGGAAATGCGGTTCAGTTTTTAACAATGTTTAATTCCGGATTTGATAAAATCTGTGAATGTCTCACCAGGCATGGCCCATCCTACAGGCCGATCCTATATTATGCAATTTACTGCCCACTAGACCACTATTAACTGCTAGGCGGTGTAGGAATTTCCGTGACCTGCTAGTCCGGAGCCACCATCATGGTATGGAATATAAGACCTTCTTGGATAGTTTTGCTCATCGCATGGCTGTAACCCATGTGGTGGCTGCATTGCCTGCCCCAATATTGACCGAAGTGATGTGTTCACCAATTCATCTGACTTGAGGATATTTAAAATTAGACACAAGATCAATTGTACCTCACAAAATGTTATATTCTTTGCATCTGGTCCTTGCCCCAAAATTTATGTGGGGCTGACTTCTCGACAGCTAAAAGTCAGGGTGAGAGAACACGTGTTGGGGATTGAGGCGGCAGCCACCACCACTGATATTAATGCACTAAAGACTATACCAAGGCATTTTTACAACTTTGATAATTGTGATAGTAGGCTGCTACGGGTTAAGGGCATTGATTTGTTGGATGTGGGGGTAAGGAGAGGTAACAATAGTAAGCACCTTCCCCAGAGGGAATGTAAATGGATTTGGAACCTGCAGACGGGACAAACAAAGGGCTTGAATGAAAATGTAAGCTTTATTCCCTTTATATAAATGGCACTCTGTTTGTGTTTTTACCTCACTCACATATTTTTAACTGTTTACTAGGTCACTGATATATTGCATTACTGCATTGGATGGATTTGTACTAAATTATGTTTGACGTCTGGATACCCTTGGTTGGACTTCAAATTGTTGCCACCATTGACGTATTTAACATTATTTCTACCGTTATTGACTAGTCAATTTAATGTATACATATCTCAGTTGCCTTTATTGACATAATTACCATGTGTATTGTCAATATCGTTAGTTAACTTTTATGTATACATATTGTAACATAACAGATATGTATTTTTGTTACCATTATTGATTTATGCAATAATGCACTATTAATACTGTTTTTTTGTATAAATTCTTTATTTAATGTGACAGATATTCTTGTGAACTATATGACTATATATTATTTCTTTAGAGAGAATAGACTTTGAACATATCATATTGCTTGGATAATTTGATATTGTGGCAATTAATTATTGGTTACTGATTATAGGTTACTGTTTATACCTATGTATTGCAAGGGCAACGCTGCTATTATATTAGTCGTGTGGTTAATTATACTGAGTAAGCAGGGTGGACGCTGTTAACTATGATAAACACCGGGTAGCGCTGCCTAGGCACCCGCTTTTTATCATAGTTACCAGCAATGTGGAGGTGGCTCCCTGGTCCCTGGTCGCTGGGGAGATCTGCCTGTTTGACAGCTCCCCGGCGACCAGGTAGCGATGCACCAATGATCCCTACAGGATCGTTATCGTTGTTGGGATCACTTGTGCATTGTTGTGTGTGACGAGAGCTTAACCCATGAGTGGCATATTACAATATGGTCTGGATAAATAAGAAAATCTCCTACATTATATATTTAAGGGATTCATTTCGTTGCACCATATTTCTCCATCGATATGTACATTTATTGTGGCCTATGTTTTTATTTGTGCCACACCACCTGTCACCTTGAGTATCTGCTGAATGACCCTATGTGGGTCCAATGCCATCACCTCCATCTGTGATGCTTTCCGCTCATTTGCTGCAGTGAGCAAGACTGCTTCGGCATCTTGAGGACCTTGAATTAAGTTATGTGATCATACCATGTGAACACTGACGCCGCAGCGTCATTGCATCGCTATGATAACCATGACGCAATGTAGCGCCATAAGCGGGCGGCGTGAATGTGATTGGCTGATGCAGCCTTTTTAAAGTGCACTCCCCCGGTGTTAGACACACCTCGTGACAAAGGTCCTTTAGACTGAAACACCAGTTGGGCTGTCAGCGTGCCACTAGGAGATACTAAGGTATTGTTACACTCCTTTATACTTACGCAAAATATGGTGCTGCGTACTATATATAGCTACATAATATTGTAGATCATTGCACTCCAAGAGTACACAACCCTGTACATTTTATAATTTTGGGTGTGCAATAACTATAATCAGCTCAAAGGACCTAGTGCCTAGATAATAAGCCTTTTAATCATTTTGGCTTAGCCTTTTGGAATCCTATTGACGTTTAATGTTTAAGATTATACTTAATGATGGTGGTGCAATAATTATTTCATCTCTGTGTCTTTGGTGCTATGATATATGTTTCAGATATGCAAGTGTAATTCACAGTGTGTGATGTACTGTAGTATATTAATTGCATATTACATACTAGCTGTGAGCCCGATGCAAATGCATCGGGTGTCTAGAATACTATACTTTGTATGAGGATTACCGCAAGCGCGCCGCAAGTGTAACGACTCGCTGGCGCCGACCAATTAGAAGCGCGGAGAAAGACCGGTAAATCGTTAACTTTGAGGCCGAGCCTCTGGTTCGATTTTCGGCCAGCGACTCGCAATGGCCGCTTCGCGGCCATTGCTCGTACTCAGCCTGCGTGAGCAATGGCCTCGCGGCCATTGCTCGCGCAAGCCAGCGACTCGCATTGCTCGTCCTCAGCCTGCGCGAGCAATGGCCTCGCGGCCATTGGTCGCGCAGGCCAGCGACTCGCATTGGCCGCTACGCGGCCAATGCTTCGCCGTGCTGACGTCACAGAGTGACATAGCCACGGTCTTTTCGGGGACCGACACGAAAGTGCCTACGGCAATTATATAGTAGATACTGTACATTGCATATGGAGGGGTGAGGAGAGCGGAGGCTGGAGGGGAGAGCGGAGGCTGGAGGGGAGGGCAGAGGCTAGAGGGCAGAGCAGAGGCTGGAGGGCAGAGGCTGGAGGGGAGAGCGGAGGCTGGAAGGGAGAGCAGAGGCTGGAAGGGAGAGCGGAGGCTGGAGGGGATTGGCTGGAGGCTGGAGGGGATTGGCTGGAGGCTGGAAAGGAGAGGCTGGAGGGGAAAGGCTGGAGGGGAGAGGCTGGAGGGCAGAGGCTTTAGGGCAGAGGCTGGAGGGGAGAACGGAGGCTGGAGAGGAGAGCGGAGGCTGGAAGGCAGAGCGGAGGCTGGAAGGCAGAGCAGAGGCTGGAGGGCAGAGCAGAGGCTGGAGGGGAGAGCGGAGGCTGGAGGGGAGAGCGGAGGCTGGAGGGCAGAGCAGAGGCTGGAGGGCAGAGCAGAGGCTGGAGGGCAGAGCAGAGGCTGGAGGGCATAGCAGAGGCTGGAGGGGAGAGCGGAGGCTGGAGGGCAGAGCGGAGGCTGGAGGGCAGAGCGGAGGCTGGAGGGCAGAGCGGAGGCTGGAGGGGAGAGCGGAGGCTGGAGGGGAGAGCGGAGGCTGGAAGTGTGAGCAGAGGCTGGAGGGGAGAGCGGAGGCTGGAGGGGATTGGCTGGAGGCTGGAGGGGATTGGCTGGAGGCTGGAATGGAGAGGCTGGAGGGGAAAGGCTGGAGGGGAGAGGCTGGAGGGCAGAGGCTTTAGGGCAGAGGCTGGAGGGGAGAACGGAGGCTGGAGAGGAGAGCGGAGGCTGGAGGGGAGAGCGGAGGCTGGAGGGGATTGGCTGGAGGCTGGAGGGGATTGGCTGGAGGCTGGAAAGGAGAGGCTGGAGGGGAAAGGCTGGAGGGGAGAGGCTGGAGGGCAGAGGCTGGAGGGGAGAACGGAGGCTGGAGAGGAGAGCGGAGGCTGGAGGGGAGAGCGGAGGCTGGAGGGGAGAGCGGAGGCTGGAGGGGAGAGGCTGGAGGGGAGAGCGGAGGCTGGAAGGCAGAGCGGAGGCTGGAAGGCAGAGCAGAGGCTGGAGGGCAGAGCAGAGGCTGGAGGGCAGAGCAGAGGCTGGAGGGGAGAGCGGAGGCTGGAGGGGAGAGCGGAGGCTGGAGGGGAGAGGCTGGAGGGGAGAGCGGAGGCTGGAGGGCAGAGTGGAGGCTGGAGGGGAGAGCGGAGGCTGGAGGGCAGAGCGGAGGCTGGAGGGCAGAGCGGAGGCTGGAGGTCAGAGCGGAGGCTGGAGGTCAGAGCGGAGGCTGGAGGTCAGAGCGGAGGCTGGAGGGCAGAGGCTGGAGGGCAGAGCGGAGGCTGGAGGGGAGAGCGGAGGCTGGAGGGGAGAGCGGAGGCTGGAAGGGAGAGCGGAGGCTGGAGGGGAGAGCGGAGGCTGGAAAGGAGAGCGGAGGCTGGAGGGGAGAGCGGAGGCTGGAGGGCAGAGCGGAGGCTGGAGGGGAGAGCGGAGGCTGGAGGGGAGAGCGGAGGCTGGAGGGGATTGGCTGGAGGCTGGAGGGGATTGGCTGGAGGCTGGAAAGGAGAGGCTGGAGGGGAAAGGCTGGAGGGGAGAGGCTGGAGGGCAGAGGCTGGAGGGGAGAACGGAGGCTGGAGAGGAGAGCGGAGGCTGGAGGGGAGAGCGGAGGCTGGAGGGGAGAGCGGAGGCTGGAGGGAAGAGGCTGGAGGGGAGAGCGGAGGCTGGAAGGCAGAGCGGAGGCTGGAAGGCAGAGCAGAGGCTGGAGGGCAGAGCAGAGGCTGGAGGGCAGAGCAGAGGCTGGAGGGGAGAGCGGAGGCTGAAGGGGAGAGCGGAGGCTGGAGGGGAGAGCGGAGGCTGGAGGGGAGAGGCTGGAGGGGAGAGCGGAGGCTGGAGGGCAGAGCGGAGGCTGGAGGGGAGAGCGGAGGCTGGAGGGCAGAGCGGAAGCTGGAGGGCAGAGCAGAGGCTGGAGGTCAGAGCGGAGGCTGGAGGTCAGAGCGGAGGCTGGAGGTCAGAGCGGAGGCTGGAGGGCAGAGGCTGGAGGGCAGAGGCTGGAGGGGAGAGCGGAGGCTGGAGGGGAGAGCGGAGGCTGGAGGGGGAAGCGGAGGCTGGAAGGGAGAGTGGAGGCTGGAGGGGAGAGCGGAGGCTGGAAATGAGAGCGGAGGCTGGAGGGGAGAGCGGAGGCTGGAGGGGAGAGCGGAGGCTGGAGGGCAGAGCGGAGGCTGGAGGGGAGAGCGAAGGCTGGAGGGGATAGGCTGGAGGGGAGAGGCTGGAGGGGAGAGCGGAGGCTGGATGGCAGAGGCTGGAGGGCATAAGGGAGGCTGGAGAGGAGAACGGAGGCTGGAGGGGAGAGCGGAGGCTGGAGGGGGGGTGCTGTCAGACAGATGTGAGGGCCGGGGGGAGTGCAGACTCACCGCCACCGGCGTGCGTGTGCTGTAGGAGGAGAGGAGGGGCGGGCAGAGCTGCCGGACAGGAAGTTCCGTCCTCCCTCCTCTCCGGGCGCACGGCGGGCGGCTGGTGTCAGCACGGGGCCCCCCAGGGGGTGGAGGCAATGGGCCACTCATGCCGAGTGGCGGGATGACAGCGGCGGTCGCAATGCCCGCTACGCGGGCAATGCCTCGCACGGCGTGGTGACGTCACAGTGTGACATAGCCACGGCGTGCCGGGGTCCGACAGAAACGTGCTACGGCAATTATATAGTAGATACATCTTGCACTAAGATTGGTGTGCAATAAGAATCATGACGTCACTTTGTGCCTTGACATAGAGCCTGCAGTATATACTATATAAGCAGCAATATTTGCATGCCTTGACAATGTATTGTACTTTGCACTTTATATGATCTATGTATGCCTTCCTATACATTGGTCATAAAATGTTTTTTTCTGGAGTGTTAATGTCTGCATGTCCCTTATGTGTAAATGGTAAAATCAGCTGTCCTCCACACTCCACTTCAATATTTTTTCTCACTTGATTCCATGTATCCTCAAACTTTAATAAACCTTGCATACTCTACATATGGGTTATTGATCGTTTTTTCCTGGTGTTATAATTATTAATTTAGCGATTGCCCTGGAGTAATCCTTATCTCCGGTTGTGAGATAGTAATATAGATTGAGATGTTTTATCAATTTGAGCTGTGGTTGTAGATGTTAATTAGCGTTGGATATAGGTATGGTACACGTCACAAATGTATTTAGTAAATATATTTCTAAAGGTGCTACTGGTATGAAATTCTCACCAGATGTTAGTAACAACCCTTTCAATTAAAAAAGGTAAATAAATCACACCATAGATGACAATAAATTATGTTATGTGTAGTAGTTAGAAATGACACATGGAAAAAGTATTGCACATATGCAGAACGAGATGAACAAAAGCCATGGGAAGTCATGTCACCATCTTAAATCTATCTGTGATAAGAAAGCAATCATGCCCTTAGTGAAAAATTCTAGCGGCTGTTTCAACTGATGGCATTTAACCCCTTCCCGACCTTTCATGTTATAGAGATGTCATGGAAGTCGGTGTGTTCCTGACCCATGATGTCTCTATAACGTCATGGCTTCTTTGCGGTCCTACAGCTCCGGTGACCGGTTCAGTGACAAGTCACCGGAGCTGCAGGATCGCAAGGACACATACTTTAGCCCAGGGGGGAAAAGGTGGCTTAGACCCCCTGTGGCTAAAGTCGCTCTGATTGGCAGTTGAAAGTGAAACTACCGATCAGAGCGAATCAGAGCGATTCACCCTCCAGATCTAATTGGAGCTCTCCAATCAGATCTGGAGGGCAGATCGGCGAGTGCCCTCCCCCTCCTCAGTCGACTCCCACTCCGGTGGTCATCAGAACCCCCCGCCGGGCTGCACTCACAAATGCACCTGTTGGTCAGCCTCCTCAGCCCCATCCCATGCTAATCTTTGCCTCCCTTCCTGGGCCCCCCCACCTCTGGAGCCCTGTGTCTTGGCCCCCTCACCTCACCTGGTGGGCTGCACCTGCCAGTCAGCCTTCTCTGCTGTGGTGTTGGCCCTCCTCCTCTTCCAGGCTCCTCCTCCTCACCGGTGGATGAGATAAGAATGGATGGATGGGTGGATGGTTGCATGCATGCATGCATGCATGGATGCATGGGTGAATGGATGGATGGAAGAGTGCATAGGTGGATGGATGAATGCATGCATGGGTGGATGGATGGGTGCATGAGTGGATGGATGGGTGCACGGTTGTGTGCATGCATTGGTGTGTGCATGCATGGATGGATGTGTGCGTTCATCGATGTTGCATGGATATGTGCGTTCATGCATGGATGTGTGCATGCGTGGATGTGTGCGTGCATGGATGTGTGCGTGCATGGATGTTTGCATGCGTGGATGTCTCTGCGTGCGTGGATGTCTGCGTGCATGGATGTTTGCATGCATGGATGTGTGCATGGGTGTGTGGATGTGTGTGTGCATCGATATTGCATGGATGTGTGCATGCATGCATGGATGTGAGCATGCATGGATGTGTGCGTGGATGTGTGCATGCGTGGATGTGTGCGTGTGTGTATATGTGGATGTGTACGTGGATGTGTGCGTGCGTGGATGTTTGCATGCGTGGATGTCTCTGCTTGCAAGGATGTCTGCATGGATGTGTGCATGTGTGTGTGGATGTGTGCTTGCGTGGATGTGTGTGTGCGTGGATGTGTGCATGCATGGATGTGTTCATGGATGGATGTGTGCATGCATGGATGTGCGTGGATGTGTGTGTGCGTGGATATCTGCGTGTGTGGATGTTTGCGTGTGTGGATGTGAGCGTGCGTGGATGTCTTTGCATGCGCGGATGTCTGCGTGTGTGGATGTGAGCGTGCGTGGATGTCTTTGCATGCGCGGATGTCTGCGTGCGTGGATGTCTGCATGCATGGATATGTGCGTGCATGTGTAGATGCATACGTGGATGTGAGCATGTGTGGATGTATGTTTGTGTGCGTGGATGTGTGCATGCATGGATGTGTGCTTGCGTGGATGTGGATGTGTACATGGATGTGTGCGTGGATGTCTCTGTGTGCGTGGATGTGTGCGTGCGTGGATTTTGGCGTGCGTGGATTTGTGCGTGCATGGATGTGTGTGTGTGTGTGGATGTGTGCCTTGATGGATGTGTGCATAGATGGATGTGTGCATGGATGGATGTGTTTACATGCGTGGATGTGTTCATTCATTGATGGGTGCATGCATGGATGTTTACATGCTTGGATGGGTGCATGAGTGGATAGATGGATGCATGGGTGGATGGATGGGTGCAACAAGGGATCAAGTGTCCTCTTGTTGTAATCTCTGGGATCATAGTCATGGTGCACTGTATGACAGATCATTGCCATACAGTGCACCATAACTCTGACCCCAGAGACTGTATGAAGAGGACACTTGATCCCTTGCTGCAATCTCTGGATGGAGCAGAGGCGATCGAGCGTCGTGGGACCTTCGTTGTGGACTATATCAGAGGCGATCGAGCGTCGTGGAGCCTTCGTTGTGGACTACGTTGGATCTTTGTAATAAAGGTAGAGTCCGAATTTTGTTTGTGTTTTTTTTCAAATAAAAAGATTTTTCTCTGTGTGGTGTATTTTCTGACTATTTACTAGAGATTCCTAGTGGCCGGGTTTAACATTGGCCCGACATTATGAATCTCAAGCTTAGTGCCAGCTGCCAATAAAAAAGGTGGCATTAACCCCTTTATTACCCAGCTTGTCACCGCACCAGGGCAACTGGAAGAGCCTGGGTACAGTGCCAGAAAATGGTGCTTGAATGAATGCGCCATTTTCTGGGGCAGCTGCAGTTCAGAGTATGGGGGGCCCAGAACACTTGGGCCTCTCCATGCTGAAGATTCCAGCCCTCAGCTGCCAAGTTGAAACTGGCTGGGCCAAAAATATGGCAGAGCCCCACGTCATTTTTTTTTCTAGATTTAGTTTAAAAAATAAAAAAAAATGGGCTTCGCTGTATTTTTGGTTGCCAGCCTGGTACAACGAGGCAGCTGGGGGTTGGTAGCAGTCTCTAGCTGCCAAGTTGTACCTGGCTGGACCAAAAATATGGAGGAGCCCCACGTCATTTTTTTTTCTAAAATCAGTTCTAGAAATATAAAAAAAAGGCCTTTGCTGTATTTTTGGTTGCCAGCCAAGTACAACTTGGCAGCTTGGGGGCTGGAATCCACAGCGTGGAGAGACCCAAATGTTGTGGGCCCCCCACGCTGCAAATTGCAACCCACAGCCACCCCAGAAAATAGTGCATTCATTAGAGGCGCCATTTTCTGGTGCAGTACCCCAACTCTTCCAGTTGTCCTTGTGCTGGTGGCACACGGGTTCTCCATATGCGACATGGTGTCCGCTAACAATTTTAATGGAAAATTAGCTCCAATTGTGAGTGGAAACCATGTCCGTATAGATAGTCCCTCCCTGTGTGCCTGAACATGGGAGTTCCCCCACAAGTGACCCCATTTTGGAAACTAGACCTCACAGGGAACTTATCTAGATGCATAGTAAGCAAACTCTGATCCCCAGGTGCTTCACAAATTAATCCGTATAAATAAAAAAGAATGTTTTTGTGGAAAAAAAAGTACTTTTTCATATTTACAGATCAATTTGTGAAGCACTTGGGGGTTCAAGGTGCTCACTATGCATCTAGATAAGTTCCTTGGGGGGTCTAGTTTCCAAAATGGGGTCACTTGTAGGGGAGCTTCAATGTTTAGGCACGCAGGGACTCTCCAAATGCGACATGGTATCCGCTAACAATTTGAATGGAAAATTAACTCAAATTGTTAGCGGACACCATGTCGCGTTTGGAGTCCCTGTGTGCCTCCCCCACAAGTGACCCCATTTTGGAAACTAGAGCCCCTAGGGAACTTATCTAGATGGCTGGTGAGCACTTTGTAGCCCCAGATGCTTGACAAATTGATCCTTAAATATGAATAAATACTTTTTTTTTCACAAAAATTTTCTTTTTTTATTTATACAGATTAATTTGTAAAGCACCTGGGGGAACAAAGTTTCATTTTAATTGATCCGTTAAAAATGAAAAAGTACTTTTGTTTTCACAAAAAGTTTATTTTAGCCTAAATATTTTCATTTTCACATAGGCAACAGGATAAAATGCATCCTTAAATTTGTTGGGCAATTTCTCCTGAGTACACGATACCTCATATGTGGTCATAAGCCACTGTTTGGGCGCATGGCAGGGCTCAGAAGGGAAGGAGCGCCATTTTCACTTTTTGAATGGAAAATTAGCTCCAAAAGTCAAATTGCGCTCCTTCCCTTCTGAGCCCTGCCATGCACCCAAACAGTGGTTTATGACCACATATGAGGTATCGGTGTACTCAGGAGTAATTGCCTAACAAATTTTAGGATCCATTTTATCCTGTTGCCCATGTGAAAATGAAAGAATTGAGGCTAAAAGAACATTTTTGTTAGAAAAATTAAAATGTCCATTTTTTCCTTCCACGCTGCTTTAATTCCTATGAAGCACCTGAAGTGTTAATAATCTTCTTGAATGTAGTTTTGAGTAGCTTGATGGGTGCAGTTTTTGGAATGGTGTCTCTTTTGGGTGTTTTCTGTCATGTACTCAAAAGGTTTCTTCAAATGTGATGTGGTCATTAAAAAAATGTTTTTTTTTAAATTTTGCTGGAAAAATGAGAAATTGCTGATGAATTTTTAACCCTTATAACTTCCTAACAAAAAAATTTTTTTTTACAAAATTGAGCTGATGTAAAGTACACATGTGGGAAATGTTTTTGTGTCACATAACTCAATGGTTTAGCAGAATACAAATTAAAAATTTGAAAATTGCGAAATTTTCTAAATTTTTGCCAAATTTTTTATTTTTTCACAAATAAACGCAAAAATTATCAACCTAAATTTAACACCAACATGATGCCCAATATGTCACGAAAAAACAATCTCAGAATCACTAGGATCCGTTGAAGGGTTTCAGAGTTATCTTATATAGGGACACTGGTCAGAATTGACAAAAATGCCAAGGTGCTAAACAATCTCAAGATGAGTAAAAAGAGTGAGCTTTCTCAAGACCTTTCCTCATGTCCTTATTGTTGCAAACTATGATGGAATTAATCAAAGAAGAATTTCTAACCTACTGAAGGTTCCATTGAGAAATATAGTGGCCATAAACCTGAAATGGGAATAAGATAATTTAACCATAAACTGATAATGACAGGGTTCTCCTTGCACGATGTCAGACACAGGATTGCAAATAATTGCCAGAAGAGTTGTCAAAGAGCCAAGGACTACCTGTAAAGACATTCAGAAAGACCTAGAATCAGTAAGTACAATTATTCAAAGAAATCAAAAAAATTAAAATCTGAGATTCCTCAGATAGCTGTTGATACCATTTAATGGCTAACTGAGAAGATGGTAAGAAATACTAAACTTTCCAGACTCTAAGGCCTCTTCATCAGGCTTATAATGACAGAAATTCTGAACACACATATATACACAAATTGGATGATTGGATATTCAAAGTAGATAAGACAGGAGAGGTGAAGCAGAAGATAGTGGTAAGTGTTGGGAGGGGGTAAAAAAAGCAGCTGGGCCATTAATTATCACCATTTAGAGATAAGAATGACAACTGTTTAGTTATCCTTTGATTAGTGGTCTGGTCCTGGATTTCAAACTTCTTCAATTAATTTAAAAAGACATAAATCCACGTGACACATTCATTCCTGCTCAGAATGAGTCAAAGGTCATCATCAGTTTGTATTCCCAAACTATTCTGCCCCTTTGGGATTTGAAATAACCTTTCAATACTAGAATTTTCATATCCATTATGGTGTGATCAGGGCTACAAAAATGATTGGCCACAGGTAGATCTGTTCTTTTTTTTTTTTATTTTGTGGCGATGAGAGTTCATCCTAGTTCTGAGTTCTTGTCCGTCTCCCTAACAAACAGACCCACACTTGGACATTTGGTACATATAAATAAGTACACCACATTGGTTGTGGTGCAGCCGAAGGTACCTTGGATCTTGTAGTCCTGATGTGTGCTGGGAATCTTTATCCTGTCCATTGTCATTATAAATGGACAGGTTTTGCACCTCTTCTGGTTTCAGGGAAAGGTTCCTGTTGCTTCTGGAGAGGACAGTGGGCTTCTGACAATGATGCTTTTTAGATTCATGAGCTGCCTAAAACACCGAATTGGGGGGTCTGGAAATATAGATCTTAGTTAGCTATCTTTTTATAGTAGTGGTTGCAGTTTCCGTGCAGCTCCACTTAACACTTCAGATTTGGATTGTAGGTGACTACGAAAGCGACCCAGTTGTTTTCTTCTTTAGTGTTGTAATGTAGGAATTCCTTGATATTCTGGTGGCTCTTCTAATTTGGTTTTCAATTGCTCTTGAATGATAAACCTGATTCATAAAGGTGTTTCTAAAGGTCCTGTCACACACAAAGACGCTCCAGCGATCCCGACAGTGATAACGACCTGCCGGAACACTGGAGCGTCGTTACCTGGTCGCTGGGGAGCTGTCAAACATGCAGATCCCCCCAACAATCAGGGACCTGGGAGCCACCTCCCACATCGCTGAAGGCGATGTTACTAGAGTCGCGCCTGGATACCTGGTGTTTATCATAGTTACCAGTGTCCTCCCTGCTTAGCGCTGGTAACCATAATAAACACTGGGTGTTTACCATGGTTACCAGCCCTGTGAGGTCACTGATCGCTGGTCTCTCGCTGTTACAGGCAGCGATGCGTGCTGACCAGCAGGAGACCAACGATCAAAAAATGACCCAGAGCACTTTGCAGTGATCAGCGACCTTACAGCAGGGGCCTGATCGCTGCTAGATGTCACACATAACGACATCGCTGGAGAGATCGTTGTAACATCACAGTTACAACGATCTCGCTAACAATCTCATTATGTGTGACTGGGGCTTAAGGCCCCAAAGGTGATTGTCTCTATCTGTAATGTTAAATATAAAGGGAGGGGACAAGAGGCGCAATAGTGCCCTATCACTAGTGACACTAGTATGTAGTCGGTGGTGCTGTGTGGCCGCTCACCTGATCCAGTTGTGGTCCCCACAACTGGTTTGACTGCGTTTAGGAATCAATGTTCCAAGCTGCTGCAGGACCTCCACCTACCACTGGATCGTGGTATGTTCCAAGAAAGATGATGGGAGTGATGGTGTGTCACGGTCCGCGCTGCTTTTGGATTAAAAACTCACCAAAGAGCCCATCCCTGAGGAAGACGCCGGGCTGTGGCGTTGAAACGCGTTGGAATAAGGAATAAAGAGGATGAAAGTTTGCTGGGCTCTTTGGTGAGTTTTTAATCCAGAAGCAGCGCGGACCGTGACACACCATCACTCCCATCATCTATCTGTAATGTTGGAACATATCCCATTGTATCTATCATGCTTCTTATCTCTGAATGCTGATATTTACCCACCTGCTCTTTTTCCCCCCTTCCAACACTGATCACTATGTTCTGCTTCACCTGAAATGTCTTATGTACTGCAAAAATCCAATCATCTGTTTGTGTAAATATGTGTGT
Source organism: Allobates femoralis (assembly GCA_033576535.1). Lineage (NCBI taxonomy): Eukaryota > Metazoa > Chordata > Amphibia > Anura > Aromobatidae > Allobates > Allobates femoralis. Next base: position 163,193,092 of record JARQOC010000001.1, read on the forward strand.
GTTCAGAATTTGTGTCATTATTAGCTTGAAGAAGAGACCTTAGAGTCTCAAAAGTTTTCTATTTACTGCCATATTTTAAGTTAGCCATTAAAAGGTATCAACTGGGGGGGCGTGGCCTGCTGCTGATGGCGCTAGTCGCAAGCTAGAGGAGCTCCTCACCCAGGACGGACTTAACGGCACCTAAACGGCGATCCCGGACCCCTAACCAGCAGCTACCGATGGGAGACCGAGCCAGGAACATCCCGACATGTCGAGGGCCGCCTCCAGAGACCGCCACACCGAAAACAAGGTGACTGACTACTTTGAGGCAGAGCGGCAGCGTGCGTCCCCTGAAAACATGGCTACAGCCTCAGTGCGCCCGCCTCCTTCTTCCCCACACAGGAGCTCCCTCTCTACTCGCTCTCTTCACAGCTTGGAGGAGAGAAACGCTGGCGATCTTGCCCCAGTAACGCAGGGAGCCCTGAGACACCTTTTGGGCTCCTTGAGAACATCCATTATGGAGGATATGAGGGGTCTCATTGGCACACTGAGGGAAGACATAGGAGCACTGGGTGAAAGGACCTCTCTCCTGGAGAGCAAAATGGGAGAGTTTTCTGCAGCACATAACAGGCTATTAGATAGCCACTCAGATCTGGATAAAGAGTTGGGGGCTGTGAATACTACCCTGTGTCATCTGGAAGATAAGCTAAGGAGAAATAATATTAAGATAAGGGGTCTGAAGGAAAATACTGAAGATACAGACATTACTAAAGTAGTGGCTGAGTTTCTCATAGCTACCCTTCCGGAGACCCCGGCTGCAGATCTGGCTATTGAAAAAGCCTTCCGGATCCCTAAACCGGCGAGACTACCTCCTGAAACCCCGAGGGATATACTGGTCCAACTGGTGAGACCGGGAATGCGAGACTATCTTATGCAAAGAATAAGACTGGGGCCCCCTATGCAAGAGCCATACACCAATGTGGCGATCTTTCCTGATCTTTCACCTGGCACCTTGTCCCGCAGATGTGAATTCACTTCCAGCTGCAAAATTCTCAGGGATGGAGGTGTTTTTTACAGCTGGGGGTCTCCAGTCTCTCTGAATTTTAAATTCAGGGGGAAGAGACATTCCTTCTCATCTCCCACCCAATTAAGGAAAACCCTCAGATCATGGAACCTGGGGTCCCCTGGCAAGACCCTGTCTCTCACGTCGGGATCCTGACCGAGACTCCAGAGCATCCCAGGAGAAAGGAAGGGTCTCATGATTGAAGGGAACGAATGGCACTTCGGTCCTGAGTGACTAGTTCTTCATTTGTTGAGAGGCTCAGCCCGAATTTTCTAAATGAGCCGATATAGCCTCCATGCCTGCTGAGGCTCTGCTAAGTTGGTGGGGTTCCCGTGAGACGGACTTGGCATGAATTTTCCCCCTTCACGTCTACTATTTCCAGCTAAGTTGGAATTAACCAGTTTTCATATTTGTTTTTCTTGTTTTTCTATTGTAGTCCTAGCGGACACCTTTGGTTTTCACGTTTATCTAATGTGTTTCTCTTTCCTCTCTACTTTTTCTCTTCCCCTACCCTTTCTACTTTATTCCTCCCCTTTCTGGCACTTCCTATCTACTTATCACCTCTAAGGTTCTTACCCTCCGTATATCTTTTCGCACACCCCTCCCCCCCCACCTCCCTCCTCCTTGGGGTTGAGCGGTTGGCCTGTCCAACGCTGCCTCGCGTAAAATGTGTATCAAGATTTTGTCGCTCAATGTTAAGGGGCTGAATTCCCCAGTGAAAAGGTCTTTTTTGTGGAGAGAGGCAAAGAGAGCCTCGACGGATAAAGTGTGTGTTCAGGAAACGCATCTTCTGGAAGCAGATAACAACAGACTACATAGTGGGTCTTTCCCACACATTTTTCATGCCAACCATGTAGAAAAAAAGGCAGGGGTGAGCATAATGGTAAAACATACGGTCCAATTCCGCATGATTAAGGTGATTCCAGACCAAGCTGGCAGGTACCTTATCTTGATATGTGAAATCGCAGGATTAATATACATTATTGTGAACGTCTATGCCCCGAATAGTGGTCAGCTTAAATTTCTGAGGTCCTTGTTTGGGAGACTGGGGGGATGGCGTAAGGTAGGCTGGTTGTCTGTGGCGACTTCAATGTGGTCATGGAACAGAGGCTGGACTCCTCCTCTCCGGTTACCTGGAGAGGCGGGACTCTAGGCCCCCTTTGCCAAGAGTTCCACCTCCATGATATATGGAGATATCTGCATGCAGAGGAAAGGGTTTATTCCTTTTTCTCACATAGCCATTCATCCTATTCCAGGATTGATCTCTTTCTTGTAAACGACGCTATCTTGGAGTCATGCGTGGCTTCTGAGATAGGTGTCATAACATGGTCGGACCATGCCCCCGTCTCGGAGATCAGGTTGGGAGCGGGAGGTGGACTTATTCGGCATTGGAAACTAAACATGGGTCTCTTATCAGACCCCCAGACCATCATTGAGTTTGAAAAAAAGCTACAAGACTTTTTCACTCTAAATGACAACTGGGAGGTCACGGACGACACACTGTGGTATTCCCATAAGGCGGTCCTCCGTGGGCTCTTCCTGCAAAAGGCGGCCCAAGAAAAAAGGAAAAGAGAGGCTTTAAGAACGGAATGTACCTCACATATTCAGAAACTTGAAATTGCTAATAAAGCTGCTCCGTCGTCTCGCCTCCTCTCCCAGATACTGGACCTTCAGAATAGACTTAGATCACTTCTTCTCCGTCAGTATGAGGTCAATCTTAGGAAAATTAAAACCAAATTTTATGTGGCAGGGGACAGAGCAGGGAGGCTTTTAGCCCGTAGACTTAAAAAGAGAGCGGCCATGTCCATGATCACCGCTATGAAGACCTCAGAGGGAGACTTGGTTCGGGATCCGCAAAAAATAGTGTAAGTGTTCGCAAAATATTATGAAACGTTATATAATTTAGAGCATGATGCGTCCACTCCTCAGCCCACAGTGGAAGTGATACAGCAGTTCTTGCGGGTTATGGACCTCCCCTCCGTCTCTCCTGATGATCTGGAAAATTTGAACCGGCCGTTTACTCAACCAGAAATTGAAACAGTTATTAAATCTTTGAAATCCAATTCAGCCCCAGGTCAAGATGGATTCGCGAATGAGTATTATAAGACCTTCATTCCTGTCCTGGCCCCATACCTATTGCGATTGTTCTCCATGTGGCAATCCAGAGGTTCGATCCCAAACTCTGCATTAGAGGCAACAATAACAACAACTCCCAAGGGTGGGAAAGACCCGGACAGGGCTTTCCTCTTTCCCCCCTGATTTTTGCTCTTCTTATGGAACCCCTTGCTTCCCTTAGAGTGGACCCATCTATTTCGGGCATATCAGTCGGGGAAAGGAGACGCGTATAATCCTAGGGATAGTTAAATTACTAGATTTATTTGGACAAACCTCCTACTATAAATTGAATGCGAGCAAGTCCATGATTTTTCCTATCCACGTACCTGCCGCGGAATCGGAACGGTTAGCGCAGATTTACTCTTTCAAATGGTGTCCAGGGGGCATCCCATATTTGGGGGTCTCCCTTGGCTAATCTGTAAAAATAGCTTTTAATAATCTCAATTCACTGTTGGGAGACCTATGAAAGGCGTTGGAGACCTACCCCCTTGTCACCATGTCGTGGATGGCAAGAGTACAGGCTGTTCGGATGATCTGGCTACCTAAAGTTATTTATTTAATTAGATGCCTACCAATACAGTATCCCTCTGGGCTGCTCTCCCGCCTACAAGCTTTGATCAGCAGATTTGTCTGGGCCAATAAAACCCCTAGAGTACAGAGGAAAATAATCTTCAGCTGGCTAGAGGTGGTACGGGGGTCCCGGATATCGCCTCTTACCTTAAAGCGATTACACTGGAGGCTGCAAAACATTGGTGGAGGGGGGAGGGGAGGGAGGGTTGGCTACAAATTGAAGCTAGCGAAACTAGAGGGGGCTCGCTTAAAAATCTCTTAGCGGCTACTTCCCTGGGCCCCCAGAGGACATAGGGAATGCTGCGATTGATCCGTGCCCTCCTTGAGGTGTGGGGGGGTCTCGGGGGACGGTGGTCTAGTCTGCCGGTCACTGAGATCCCTCTTACGGCCCTTCAGCTCCTAAACCTTTCTGGCTGGAAGGAAAATGGTCTTGAGGGGCTGAGTGACTTGATGAGTCAGGGCAAACTAAGCACTTATGCGGATTTCATTACCAAACACCCTGAAATGGCTCGTTTTTCCCTACAGTTCTGCCAGATGTCGCATTTTCTCCGCTCTGCTTCCTGCCGCCATAACTTTAGACCTCCTGAAGTGTCTCCATTGTTGCAATTTGTCTTATCGGTCCCTGAGGTTACTAAGGGCCTCTCATCTATGTATATGGGTTTTTTAAACTGTAACGTTCCAACAAAGTTGAAGTGTATGGAGAGGTGGGAGGGAGACCTGATGTTCTCCACAGACATAGAGAAATGGGAAGGGGCAATTCGAGTAGCCAGGAATGCCACTCATTGCAAATCATGTGGAACTTTTTAGTGAGAGCGGCCGTGTGGCCCACTTGAGTGTCTGCGGGACCCCAGACTGGAACAGAGGCAGCAACCAGCCAGTAGGTGAGTCAAGGAGCGGCCCTCCCCGCTCCTCACTTGGCCCCAGTAGCACAGATACCCCCTGCCCCTGCTCCTCACTTGGCTCCAGTATCACCAACCCCCCACCCCACGCTCCTCACTTGGCCCCAGTAGCCCCCTTCCGGGTTTCCTCACTTGGCCCCTGGCTGTACAAAGTGGACTGCCACCCGAGGCAAGATCAGTCAGCCAGCCCCTGCGGATGGGTATGATATTTTCTTACTTTCAACAACTTTTATTCCACTTTCGCAGTGTATATAGATAAACTGTGAAAGTGAATGGACTACTTGCTACTCCTAACGAGTAATCACAAGAAACTTACGAAGTAGCGAGTAGCCCGAATAGCGTTACTATTCGGCGAGTACCGAATAGCAAAGATTATACTCACGCATCCCTAGTATCAACCACTGAGGGCTTTCAGATTTTAATATTTTTCTATCTACTGGCTAACACGGTACAAACATTTTTTACCTTATCAAAGAAAACATTGTGGCGCCCCTGCGTACAGGGTGCCCACAAGTAGGAACTGCAGGCAGGCAGGTGAAGACAGGTTTTTACACAAAACACCTTCATAATACACACCCACTGACACAAGACCCAACCCGGAGCACGGGACTCTAGGTGGGCAAGGGGTGGTAGGGCCAGTCACAAGTGGGTGGGACATAGTAAAGATAGTGGACTGGGTACATAAGGGGAAAAACAGGAAGTAGTAGTCAGTAGGCCAGTAGGTGCCAAGAAGTAAAGACAAGAGTATGCAGGAGAAGGCTGAGCAGTAAAGAACAGCAGAGTAAAGAGAGAAACTTCCCTGAAGGTTTCAGCAGAATCCTGCGAGGCACAGTCCCCAGGAGAGAAAGCCCGCTCCACAGCCCAGGAACAAAGGGTAGGGGGTAGACCGGACCAGTACAGCTGGGTCCGAGGAAACCGGCAGCTTTGACAGAGCTCGACTGGGAGAAGGTATCACATAGCAACATATAGGACCCAGGCTTGCTATCCACACACCAGGGGGAAGCAAAACAAGGGACCGAGTTGCCACCATACTGCACACGGGGAGAAGAGAAGTTAGAGAAAAGCCTGAAAGGTATCAGAGAGAGAGAAGGGTCTCAGAAGGAAACCTGGCTGCAGAGGGTTAAGTGACTGTCTGGAGTTACCCGTGTAAAAGTAAAATGTACCGTAAATTGTTTGTATGAAGGAAAAACGTGCAAGTAAAACCCGGTGAACCCTCCTAAAGTCACCTGTGTGTGATTCCCTGCATGCAGAACTGTTTCACTATTTTACATCCTGTCAGGAGCTGCCCGACCCACGGCGGGCTCATCCATCTAGCTGCAGCACCACCCATCCATCCTCCTGGCAGAAGTAAGCAGCAGCGGTGGTCCCCTCACTGACCACAACCTGTGGGTGGCGTCACGACAATCCCTGTAACTGCCCCCAACTTTTACTTGTGGGATCGGGACACGGTCCGGACCAAGACCACTCTGATAACCCCTGTGATACGCCGGTCTGGTACCGAGTACTCTGTCCCAGTGGGCTCCACAACATTACTGAACAAAAGCATGTCAAAGCACATTTTAAAGTGAAATACTGGAAAAATATAGACAGGTCAGATGAGACGAAAATGTTGATGTCTTAATGCACAACATCTTCAGCGGCAAAAGGCACCAGATGTTACCATGAAAAACACCATAACACAGTGAAATTTAGAGGTGGGGACAGCATGATGTGGGGCTGTTTTACATAAATCAGCACTGGCAAACTTCATTTAATTAAAGGAAGGATGACTGTACAAAAGACATAAATCTGCTGCCATCTACCAGGATGATGAAGATGAATTTCATTTTAACAAGCCAATGACCCCAAACATACAGCCAAGAAAATGCTCAATTGTTCACAGAGAAGAAAATAAAGCTGCTAGAATGGCTCAGCCAATCACCTAACCTGAATCAAGTAAAAAATGTATGGAAAGAACTGAGGGTCAGAGTTTATAGAAGGAGCCCACAGAACTTTCAGGATCTGAGTGGCATCTTGAAGCTCTCATCAACAATAAAGGCTTTTGCACAAAGTATGAATTCAATTTCTTGCCAGCATGTTCAATACATTTTGCCTGTGTCATCCCTCATTTTTACACATAACTTACCGTATATACTCGCGTATAAGCCGAGTTTTTCAGCCCAAAATTTGGGCTGAAAAGTCCCCCCTTGGCTTATACGCGAGTATGTAAATTTTACAGCTTCATTCCGCGTCTTCCGCATTCCTGTAGTCGCGGGCAATGACGTCATTGCCCGCAACTACAGGAAGTCGGAAGCCGGAAGACGCGGAATGAAGCCGGGGATCGTGTGTCGCAAGCTGCGGACGGCGCGACAGGACACTGGTAAGTATGATTTTACTTTACAGGCTGCCGCGCAAGGGGGGGGCCCTGGAGCTTGATGGGGGGGCCTGTATACCTCCGGGGCTGCGGCTGTATACAGCCCTGGGGATGCTGCTGTATACAGCCCTGGGGTTGCTGCTGTATACAGCCCTGGGGCTGCTTCTGTATATAGCCCTGGGGCTGCTGCTGTATACAGCCCTGGGGCTGCTGTATACACCACTGGGGCTGCTGTATACTACCTAATGGCTGCTGTATATACCTCTGGGGCTGCTGTATACACCACTAGGGCTGCTGTATATACCTCTGGGGCTGCATATACCTCTGGGCTGCATATGGGGCTGCATATACCTCTGGGGCTGCATATACCTCTGGTGCATATGGGGCTGCATATACCTCTGGGGATGCATATACTTGGGGCTGCATATACCTCTGGGGCTGCAAATGGGCTGCATATACCTCTGCTATATACCTTGGTGTGCATATGGGGCTGCATATACCTCTGGGGCTGCATATGGGCTGATATACCTCTGGGGCTGCATATACCTGGGGCTGCATATGGGGCTGCATATACCTCTGGGGCTGCATATACCTCTGGGGCTGTATATACCTCTGGGGCTGCTGTATACTACCACTGGGGCTGCTGCTGTATACTACCACTGGGGAGGCTGCTGTATACCTCACTGCTGGGGGTTGTATACCTGTGCTGGAGTCCACCCTCGGCTTATACGCGAGTCAATAAGTTTTCCCAGTTTTGGGGGGCAAAAGTAGGGGGGTCGGCTTATACACGGGTCGGCTTATACACGAGTATATACGGTAATTTATGGTCATCTTTGGTTTTTCTTCGCCTTTGTTGATTGAAAAGGTTGTTACCAACATCTGCTGAGTATTTTAATATAATAATACTTATTTTACCCACTATATATGTTAAATGTTTTAGTGTTTTTCTACCTACCGTATACACTTGAGTATAAGCTGACCTGAGTTTAAGCTGAGGCCCCTAATTTTACCCCGTAAACTGGAGAAACCTGTTGACTCAAGTATAAGCCTTGAGTGGGAAATGCAGCACCCCCCATCCTGGTATATAACCCCTCATCACTGTAGATAGCCCTTCATCTTGGTGTATATAGCCCTGTATATACACTGTATATCGCACCTCATAATATCGTGCCTCCATCACTGGTATATAGTGCCCCCATCACTGGCATATATCTCCCCCATCACAGTATACGCCCCCATCACTGGTATATTGCCCTCCATCACAGTACAAAGCCCCCATTATTAATATATAGCCCTTCATCACTGTTGTATAACCTCCATCACTGGTATATAGCTCCTCATTACTGTATATAGCCCCCATCATTGGTATAGCGCCCCCATCGCTGCTATATAGCCTCCATTGCTGATATATGACCACTATCATTTTATACAGCCCCCATCACTGGTATAGCTCCCCCATCCCTGGTATAGCTCCCCCCATCCCTGGTATAGCTCCCCCATCCCTGGTATAGCTCCCCCATCCCTGGTATAGCTCCCCCATTCCTGGTATAGCTCTCCCATCCCTGATATAGCTCCCCCATCCCTGGCATAGCTGCCCTATCCCTGGTATAGCTTCCCCATCCCTGGTATAGCTCCCCCATTCCCGGTATAGCTCTCACATCCCTGATATAGCTCCCCCATCCCTGGAATAGCTCCCCCATTCCTGGTATAGCTCCCACATCCCTGGTATAGCTCCCCCATCCCTGGTATAGCTTCCCCATCCTTGGTATAGCTCCACCATCCCTGGTATAGCTCCCCCATCACTGATATATGGGCCCCATGCTGGCACTCACCATAAAATAACAACCTTCTTACTCACCTTCCGACGATTCTCTGCACTGTCTGCCAGCTCCGTGCATCCTCCCTCTGGTCTGCCGGCGGCTAATCATGTGACTGGTGCTTCAGTGACGTCGTCGCTGCTGCGCCACGGCGGTCACATGATTAAAAGCTGGCAGACTGGAGGGAGGACACATGAAGCCGGCAGACAGTGCAGAGAATCATCGGAAGGTGAGTAAGAAGGTTGTTATTTTATGGTGAGTGCCAGCATGGGGCCCATATAGCAGCAATGGGGGATGAGTATATATAGTGCAATGTAATATTCACCGCTCCCCTGCCGCTGATTGACAGGGGGATGCAGTGCATATTGCATTGCACTAATGAGTGGGCCCATGTGACCGCCCGTTCCTACTGCAACTTCCCCCGCCTCCTCCTGTCCCCGGTCACCGCCCCCCCACTCAGCCTGTACACTGTGACTCGAATATAAGCTGAGGGGGGCACTTTTCAGCACAAAAATTGTGCTGAAAAACTCAGCTTATACTCGAGTATACGCGATATCTCTTTTTTCAGAGCTGTAAACTCTGATGTACCGTTGCATCTCAATGAATTAGGATAACATCAAAAAGTTAATTTATTTCAGTAATTCAATACATATATTAATTTTCTGAGATAATGACCTTTGGGTTTTCAGTGGCTGTAAGCCATAATCATCAACATTTACAGAAATAAACACTTGAAATAGATCACTCTGTTTTTAATGACTTTATAATATATGCATTTAACTTTTTGTATTGAATTACAGAAAAATTAACTTTTTGATAAAATTTTAATGCATTGAGATGCACCTGTATACTCGCTTATCTTAAAATCACCCTAAAATGGCTGTTACATTTTCTGCCTAGGTTTCTATAAAAGACATGGTAGTCCCTCTTGATTGGCAGCAGTATGTCATGTGCTAGCAGAAAGGCATTATGGGAAACTCATGCAGTCATGCTCAAAAGTCTTTAAGTCTTCTTTCCAATCTTCTGCAATGTGTTAAAAGTAGGGATGGGCGAGTCTACTCGCTAGGACTCGTTACTCGGCGAGTAGTAAGGAACTCGCATGAGTCGGTACTCTGCGAGTTTCCAAGCGATTACTCGCACAGTAACGAGTCCAATGCAAATCAATGGCATTGACTTGCATTGAACTCGTTACTGTGCAAGTAATCTCAGGGAAACTCGCACTGAAACGAGTCCAGCTGTCTGCTCTGTGTCGGGCTCGGGTCCTGCAGGCTGCCGCAGCTCCAGGGTCCTAGAGCCCGCCTACTCTCCCTGTGCACAGAGATGATGTAGCAGAGCTGAGATTGTTCTCAGTCTGCTCATTCCCTGTGCATAGACATCTATATCTATGCACAGGGATGTAGCAGAGAGGACATCGCGTTTTGGACTACGTCGGACAGAAGAGGATTTTTTTAATTAAAGATGGAGTCCCTAATGGCTTTTTTTTTTATTCTAATAAAAATTTTTCTCTGTGTTGTGTTTTTTTTAACCCTTTATTGGAGATTCTTAGTGTCCGGGTCAAACGTGGCCTGACATTAAGAATCTCGGGCTTAATACCAGCCTGTATAACAAAGCTGGTATTAACTCCTTTATTACCCAGCGTGCCACCGCCACCAGGGCCGCTGGAAGAGCGGGGTTCAGCGCTAGAGGATGGCGCTTCAATGAACGCGCCATCTTCTGGGGCGGCTGCGGTCTGCAATTTGCAGCGGGGGGTGCCCAGAAAGCTTGGGCCTCTCTGCGCTGCGGATTCCAGCCCCCAGCTGCTTAGCTGTACCTGGCTGACATAGAAATTGCGCGGAGCCCCACGCATTTTTTTTTTTATTATTTCATGAAATTCATGAAATAATAAAAAAAAAAGGGCTCCCCTATATTCTTGTGTCCGGCCAGGTACAAATAGGCACCTGGGGGTTGGGGGCAGCCCGTCGCTGCCTGCTGGATCCGGCTGGTTCCAGTAATACGGCGAAGCCCACGTCAAATTTTTTTCTGACAAATCCATAAAACAATGTAAATAAAAGGGACTGCATCTTTATTAACCCCTGGACCATGGGCGAGGGGTTAATAAAGATGCAGTCCCTTTTTTAGGATTGTTTTATTGATTTTTCAGAAAAAAAATGACGTGGGCTTCGCCGTATTTCTGGAACCAGCCGGATCTAGCAGGCAGCGACGGGCTGCCCCCAACCCCTAGGTGCCTATTTGTACCTGGCCGGACACAAGAATATAGGGGAGCCCTTTTTTTTTATTATTTCATGAATTTCATGAAATAATAAAGAAAAAATGCGTGGGGCTCCGCGCAATTTCTATGTCTAGCCAGGTACAGCTAAGCAGCTGGGGGCTGGAATCCGCAGCGCAGGGAGACCCAAGCTTTCTGGGCACCCCCCGCTGCAAATTGCAGCCCGCAGCCGCCCCAGAAGATGGCGCGTTCATTGAAGTGCCATCCTCTAGCGCTGAACCCCGCTCTTCCAGCGGCCCTGGTGGCGGTGGCACGCTGGGTAATAAAGGGGTTAATACCAGCTTTGTTATACAAGCTGGTATTAAGCCCGAGATTCTTAATGTCAGGCCAGGTTTGACCCGGCCACTAAGAATCTCCAATAAAGGGTTAAAAAAAACACCACACAGAGAAAAATTATTTATTAAAAATAAAGACACAGACACCATTAGGGACTCCAACTTTATTACCAACACATATCCCTCCAAAGATCCAGGTCTTCTCTCTTCTTTCTTCTCTCTTCTGTCTTCTGTCTTCCTTCTTCTTCTTGTTGCAGCGCCGGTAAGCAGAGAGTTAACTGTGCTGTGACAGCGGGAGCCTATTAAACATGATTTAGCTATTGTAGCAGATAGAGCCTGAAGCTTCCGAGACACATCTGCGATTTGTAAATCGCACATTACTCGCTATTACTCGCTTCCCCATTCATTTACATTGGACTCGCTAGACTCGCAACGAGTAACGAGTCCCGGGCTCGGACTCGCTAGAGTCAAACGATTCCGAGTAATTTAGGACTCGCCCATCACTAGTTAAAAGGAAGGAATCATTTTTTTCTCTGTTTCGCATGAATTGAACCTCATATTGATCAAATTCGCTAGGAACTGTGACTTTCATAAAGATTGACTAAAATTTGATTTTCTTTAATCAAATTGATTCCATCATTTTCAATAATGACTTATTGCTCCCCCACAGTAATCTGAGCCAACCAAGTTTAGCACATGCAACATTCCTGACTGCAGGAAAGTGTCAGGGTAGTAAAGTTTAGTTAAAGTGGGAGTAATGTTAGAAAGGAAAAACTGTGCAAAGTGATTTATTCATCTTGAGATCTAGGAAACTTTATATCATATTTTAGATGTGAAGAAGGACCTTAAAAAAGGGAGAAAGGGAGGGAGCATTAAAACACTTTAAACTTTGTCTATTAAAAAAATATAGTCTACAAGGCATAAAACAAAACCTGGCAGAAAGATATAGATGTAAACAATATCAAGCCACAATGATAGCTGAAGAATATTCTAAATAAAAGGTGGAGTGCACTTAATGCAATCCGGTTTTCGCATCCGGTTTTGCAGCCTGCATGAAAAATCATGCAGGCTGCATTTTGCGGAGCGCTAGTAAAACCGGATCCGTAATGGATGAGGTTAGCGGATTGTGCCTTCCAAATGTTACCCCAGCCTTAGGCAGCCAGTGTTGTAACATTGTTGCAGAACAGCAGAGCTGTAAGAGCTGTAGCAAATGAGTTTATAAAAAGACAAAGTTTGGTTCTACTGTTCAGTATCTGTTCAGTATCAGTTATATGTTTCACATTGGTAATGTCTTCTTTTATTAAAAATTAGGTATGGAGGCAGATTCTCATGCCATGTCCTGCCCATACTGGTTTCATAGATAGCTGGCACATAGGGATGGGCGAATCCTAAAATACTCGGAATCGCTAGACTCTAACGAGTCCGAGCCGGAAACTGGCTACTTGTTGCGAGTTTAGCGAGTCCAATGTTAATGAATGGGGAAGCGAGTATTGCAGCGATTCCTGTGCTGCTGGACCCTATAAGGGGTCTGGCAGCAGAGGAAAAACCTGCAATTCCACATTTTATTCTTTAAAAGCCAGCAGCAAAAAGCCGCTGGCTTTTAAAGAATATAAAATTTTTTTTTTTTTTAATAAAAACGGACTGCTGTCCTTGCTCGGTAATCTCCGGAGCCTGCAGCAGAGATTTGGGCTTTGACAGCAAGGTTCACCTGAGGTGAACCCAAAGACATTTCTCAGCCTGCTGTACCTCTGGATAGACATGTGTGTCTATGTAGAGCGATGTAGCAGAGCTGACACCACGTTTGGGACAACGTCGGACGGAAGAGGATTTTTTTTATCAACTATTTGGGTTATTAGCTGTTTGGGTTAAATGTGAGGAATCTTGAGGTGGGTTTCCTACACTCACTGACACTCCCTATCTCTGATCTGCTCCAGGTCTCCCTACTCGCCCTGCACTAGCTCAGATCGTCACAGGAATGTGCCCAAAATGGTGGGGGCAAGCCTTATATACAGCCTTGCCTGTCATACATGACATAGGCATCACGATGGACAGCAGCCAATCATAGTAATGCCACAACAAACAGGGCTGTGGCATTACTGAATATGATTGGCTAACCTGCTTGTCCATCTTCACAGTTTTCTGACCTAACATGCTAGGCTGTCTAAGGAACATTAACATATTCTGTATTCAGTGAGTCCCGAATACAGTAGTCGTAGACTCGCTCATCCCTAGACTCGCTGCTGACAGCGGGTATCCGTGAACCGGTGCTATTGTTTAAATGATTTGGGAAGAATCCAGCTACAAAGACAGCAATGTGATAGAGATACTGAATGCAAACTCTGACAAAACTAGGATTGCCATTGATTTGCATTGGACTCGTTACTGTGCGAGTAATTGCTTGGAAACTCGCAGAGTACCGACTCCTGCGAGTTCCTTACTACTCGCAGAGTAACGAGACCTAACGAGTAGATTCGCCCATCCCTACTGGCACACACTGAGGCAAGAAATGTTCTTTTTCTAAAGCAAAAATATTCTATTTTTCTTTCTGCTGAAGAAATATGAACAACTATATTCCCACATTTTGACTACATACTCAACTCTTCTTCAAGGGATAATTTTCTCTAGATACAGGCATAAACAACAAAACAGAATTAGTTGTAAACACTTTATATAACAAATGAAAAAGCAAATATCTTTATAAACTCAAATTTACATGCAGCATTCCGTGTATATGTGAACACAGTCGCTTGTGAACACCGGTTATATATCACAGCTATGCTGCGTTTTACCCGTACGTAGTGCGGCGAAGTGCTTGCTGGCATCGTAGGGCTTATGTGACCTATCCGGACATTCTAAAATATGATATTAGTATAGTTTTATATAAAATTTTAAAAAAGAAATAAGAACGGAAAAGTGAGGTTCTGTAGAGATACCCTAACGATGCTCGCGCTATACTCTGAGAGAGTGGTTATAGTTGGCGTCTAATGCATACGTTTGTACGCTAGTAGAATGAGCGTATCTTATATAAACTATACCAGTGTTTCCCAACTCCAGTCTTCAAGGCACACCAACAGGTCATGTTTTCAGGATTTCCTTATCATTAGACAGATGATGGAATTATCCCCTGTGCAAGTGATTAAACTAACACCTGTGCAATCCTAAGGAAATCCTGAAAACATGACCTGTTGGTGTGCCTTGAGGACTGGAGTTGGGAAACACTGAACTATACTAATATCATATTGTGGAATGTCCCTATAGGTCACGTAAGCCATACAACACCAACAAGCACTTCCCCCTACTACGTAAGCTTAAACTTCAGCATAGCTGTGATATATAACGTGTGTTCACAAGCGACTGTGTTCACATATTCACAGTATGTAGCATGTAAATTTGAGTTTATAAATGTGTTTGCTTTTTCATTTGTTATATAAAGTGTTTATGTCGAGCCCATTGGGACGGGGTACTCGGTACCGGACCAGGTCTGCTACTGCGGAAGTCACGGGTGGTCCTGGTCCGGACCGTGTTCTGGGCTGGCAAATTAAAGGGGATATTTACAGGGGATTGTCAGTCGTGACGCCACCCACTATGTGTGGCCAGTGATGGGGCCGCCGCTGCTGCAGAACCTCGGGGGATGATGTAATGGCAGCGTAGATGGAATAGTTCCAGTGGGTAGAACTGTATTCCCTGGGGCAGTGATGGTTAAAGTCTATGATGTAGTGTGCAGGCTTGGTGCTGAGTGTAATTCATTTACTAGCCAGATGCTGCAGGAATCCTTCCTCGATGCTGGTGCTGACAGGCTGTGGCTCTGCAGGTTGCAAGCTGTTATTATCCTGTTTGGAAGGAATAGTTCGCATGTCGAGACTTATTCAGGGTTTTCCGTGTTTACTTTCAAAGCTTTTCAGTACAGCTCACAGTTCAGTTACAGTTCAACACAGTTCTTACAAGTCTCAGTTCAATTCACAGTACATGGGCACACTCTCCCCTCCGGGATTCCCTTTACTCTCTGCAGCCAGGCCTCTCTCTCTGCGACCCCTCACTCTGTCTCTGTGTCCTTTCCGGGGCTGTTAACTCTGTGTTTCTGTGTTCGCTTGGTGTGCATCTCCGGACAGTATGGCAGTGACTCGGGCCCCTGTGGGTCCTCCTGTTTGTCACTGAGCTGCCTGTCATTTGGGGTAGGGACCCTAACATGCATCTGTGGTCCCCCGTCGGTTTTCTGGGGATGCCTGGTGAAACTACGGTCCCCTCTAGAGCCGACACTCTACTCAGCCCAGCCACCAGCAGTCCTCCAGTGTGAGGCTCTACCAGGCTCTCTCTACTTTGTCTTCCAGTGTCATAGGAGGGCTACTACGCCTGCAGTCTAGTTGTCTCGGCCGTGATTCTAGGGCCCGGGTATCACCGTCCCTCACTTCCCTTCACACTCCTGGGGGTACTGGCTCCGGATAGGCTTTCTCTCTCCTCCAGCTCGCACTGGCTCAGTACAGATTCTGCGTTCCTTACACCCCACTTTGCCAGGACGTGTGATTCAGTCTTTTCTGCTAAGCCTACCTCGGCCTACTGACTCCTTCCTCCTCCCCATTCACTATTTCTACTGTTAGTCACCTGACTACGTGTGTGCCCAACCCACTCCTCTAAATCCACCACCCCTTGCCTGCCTAGAGTCTCCAAGCTCAGGGCTGGATGCTGCCCTCTACTGTATGTGGGTTGTGTGGGCAGTGAGGGTGTTGATGTGCAACAGTCGTCCTACCTGCCTGGCTGCAGTTCCCTTTGTGGCCTCCTGAAAGCAGGGGCGCCACACTCTCCCAGAGTTAAACCAGCGTGTCCCCGCGCTGCCCGTCATGGATCCCCCTGAAAACATTTTTATTTTTCAAACAACATTAACATTAAGCATTACGGATTCTTGGTTTCTTCCCGTCCGGGAGGTACGATTCTCTTAGAACTTTACTTTAAGTTAACTATAAACAAGTGCATGGATATATACATTTCTACCCTTCTGGACCTCTGCTGGGTCTAATGCAACAATGCATTTACTTCACTTTCATGTAGCTAAAACACATTATAAACACTACTTTATATCAAAAGTATAAAAGCATTCTTCCTTCTGTTCTTCAAAAAGTGCAAAAATTCTCAAAAAGCTCAAAGTTCAAAGTTCACGATTCAAAATTTAAACAGTCACTTACACTACTTTTCATGTGCGAAACTGGTTTTTAAACCAATGGGGAGTACGCAAAGGTGCTCAACTATTTACAAGGGACAGTTCGTACCAAGTCATTGTCCTTGATTTCTATTGTTCATAATCCACAAGACAAACGGGGTAGACTAGCATTCATTCAGGTATGGGATGGGGTCAATAAGGAACAGGTCACAATCACACTTACAATTTCCTCTTCTTTTCTGGATGCAGGACCCGTGTTGTTACTCTTTCTTGGCTTGCTTCCAAGGCAACACCTGCGACGTTCTCCTTCTGGGGTACACTTCCAGATTCTGTAATGCAGCTATCAGCAAGTAGCTTTCCGGGGTCTGAGTTATAGCATCCTTCATTGTCTTTGATACAACAGTCTCTAGGATGGTCACTGGATCCGTGTTCACTGCCGTATCCGTATACTTAGGCATGTCTGGATCATCGATGGATTCTGGATCTTCTAGTGCTGGCATGTCATCTTCTTCTGCATGCAAACAAAGTCTTTTAACCTTTGTGCTGTATGGGCCACGTTCACCTTTAACGATATGTTAGGATACCCACTCTCCAACTTCAACTTGTCTGTCTGGGTGGTCTGATGGCAACTGTTCTGCCACCTCTCTTTTGTTAATAAAGATGTCACTTCTGGTACCGGGTTCACGTGCAAAGGCAAAACCTCTTTCCTCTATTACTTTTACAATTTGGCCCTCATGCCGTGGGGATCTTTGTATGTCTCTATCCCTTCTAGTGATATTCTTGGCCTCTTTAGCACGAGCGATCATTATCTGTTTCTGCACTTGCTGTTCTGTCTCTTCTTTTTACCATTTTCTAACGCACCTTCTGATATACTTGTAGTGAGGTGAGCAATTCAGATTGTATCATAGAAATGGATATAGAAATGAACAGTACACAGTCCGCTACTGCCCCTTGTGGACAAGTGCTGAAACAAACGCAGGGAAGTGGGAAATTCCCTTTTCAGCTAATGTGTTTACTCAGGAAGAGAGAGCAGCAGGAAGTCAGTGCAGATCCAGAGCTGAGCCAGAGAAGACCTGCTTGTGGATGTCTGTTGAAAGAGGGCTACTTTGCTACACCTTGCCAGAAAAATCACCCCGCAGAAGCCCCCGTGACTGATCCTGGGCCACTGGACTTTGGTGCTGTGACTCTGGCCGCTCTGCAAAACCTTGCCCGCCGAGCACCCGAAGTGCATGTGCAGGGGCCGTGACCGACATAAGGGAGCCATTTGTACTGCCGTGATCTCTCTCCTGCTGCTCGGGGTGCCCCCGAGACTGAGAGAGACTTTTGTGCTACTGTGGGCACCTTCTGCTGCTCGGTGTGCCCTGAGACTGGGAGAGACTAACAAAGAAAGATTCCGTTACCTGCGGAAGGAGACCAAAGAAGAAGACTGAGGAGTTTCCCCCTTCAGCGCTGCACCGGGACCCGTCCTCGTGAGATCCCCAGGCCTGCGACGTGGGAGCGACATCTTCTTCTGTGATAGACTGGTACGTGATTTTAGGGAAAGTTAGGGAAAGATACCTTCATTGTTGTGTTTTTTTCTTTTCTTTCGGCGTACCCGGAAGAAGTGAAGATCCAGAGACTCTAATATATACAAGTGCGCATATAGTTCGGTTGACTGGGATATAAATATGTTTCCCAGTAAAGAAACGTTATTATCGGTTAAACCTGAGTATGGGGATTCTGTTGAGAAAGATCATACACACACACCCGCGGCCTTACCACCGGTCATTACATACTCCTCACGGGTGATTAACTCTGCAGGACCCACTTGACTATCTGCGTCTCCTAAGAAGCCCATTAAATCATCACAGTCCTTATCTCGCTCCCACCAGCAGCGGAGCTGCTCCCCTCTCACCTCAGTAGTAGTCGGTGGTGGTATCAGGGGCTCCGGTAGGGATAACCAGTGTTGTTCCAGGGCTCCGAGTGGGTCAGCTTCCTTCCTTGCGGGGCGCGGTGCAGACTCGTGGGATAGTCACATCCACTAAGGTCGCGGTACGGCATTCTGCTTCGCTTTCAGCGCGATTTCGTGCTTCTCTAACCCAGCCGGGTTGTATGGACAGAGTCTGATAAGTTTGGCGGTGCTCAATATCGATTTGAATCCGGGTCCGATGCTCCTCCTGGGCCCGTGTCATCTGCTGGGGTAGCAGTCGCAGCACACCTCGCCGGGTGTCTTGGACATGGGGACGTTCTCTGCCGCCTTCTGCCATCTCACTACGGTCACGCAAGGTCTCTCCCTGGCCGGGTTCCTCCACCAATACGTTCCGTGGGCCCTCCGGGTTCACTTCGGGTCTCTCGTGCGCAGCGCTCTCCTCGGCGTCCTCCGCTTCCGTCATCGTGTCTTGCAATGGCGACTGCTTCATTTCCGGTTCTTCATCCAGCCTCTTCCTGATGACGATTTCTGTTTCTTCTCCCGCCAGCTTCTCATTGGTAGGTGGGTCTAGGGGCGGAGGCTCTTCTTTTAGAGTGATGGCTGGCTCTCCGGGAGTTAAGGGGAGCCAGGGTGGGTCCTTCTCTTCGCGCCTTGGACCGGACCGGCCCACGATGGGAGTTTTGGTTACGCCTCCTCTGCACATGGCATTAAGATTCTATGGCCGCCATTAAGGTCAGATTTTGGCGGGAAAGTCCAGAACACGTTTCTTTAGGCGCACGAGGTCCAATTCTTTTGGACCAGGTAGATCCTGTTCGTGAAGCCAGGTTTGTCGAGCCCACTGGGACGGGGTACTCAGTACCGGACCGGGTCTGCTACTGGGGAAGTCACGGGTGGTCCTGGTCCGGACCGTGTCCCGGGCTGGCAAATAAAAGGGGATATTTACAGGGGATTGTCAGTCGTGACGCCACGCACTATGTGCGGCCAGTGATGGGGCCGCCGCTGCTGCAGAACCTCGGGGGATGATGTAATGGCAGCGTAGATGGAATAGTTTCAGTGGGTAGAACTGTATTCCCCGGGGCAGTGATGGTTAAAGTCTATGATGTAGTGTGCAGGCTTGGTGCTGAGTGTAATTCACTTACTAGCCAGATGCTGCAGGAATCCTTCCTCGATGCTGGTGCTGACAGGCTGTGGCTCTGCAGGTTGCAAGCTGTTATAATCCTGTTTGGAAGGAATAGTTCGCAGGTCGAGACAAACGAGAGAGACTTATTCAGGGTTTTCCGTGTTTACTTTCAAAGCTCTCCAGTACAGCTCACAGTTCAGTTACAGTTCAACACAGTTCTTACAAGTCTCAGTTCAATTCACAGTACACGGGCACACTCTCCCCTCCAGGATTCCCTTTACTCTCTGCAGCCAGGCCTCTCTCTCTGCGACCCCTCACTCTGTCTCTGTGTCCTTTCCGGGGCTGTTAACTCTCTGTTTCTGTGTTCGCTTGGCGTGCGTCTCCGGACAGTATGGCAGTGACTCGGGCCCCTGTGGGTCCTCCTCTTTGTCACTGAGCTGCCTGTCCTTTGGGGTAGGGACCCTAAGATGCAGCTGTGGTCCCCCGTCGGTTTTCTGGGGATGCCGGGTGAAACTACTGTCTCCTCTAGAGCCGACACTCTACTCAGCCCAGCCTCCAACAGTCCTCCAGTGTGAGGCTCTACCAGGCTCTCTCTACTGTGTCTTCCAGTGTCATAGGAGGGCTACTCCGCCTGCAGTCTGGTAGTCTCGGCCGTGATTCTAGGGCCGGGGTATCACCGTCCCTCACTTCCCTTCACACTCCTGGGGGTACTGGCTCCGGATAGGCTTTCTCTCTTCTCCGGCTCGCACTGGTTCGGTACAGATTCTGTGCTCCTTACACCCCACTTTGCCAGGACGTGTGATTCAGTCTTTTCTGCTCAGCCTACCTCGGCCTACTGACTCCTTCCTCCTCCCCCTTCACTATTTCTAATGTTAGTCACCTGACTACGTGTGTGCCCAACCCACTCCTCTAAATCCACCACTCCTCACCTGCCTAGAGTCTCCAAGCTCAGGGCTGGATGCTGCCCTCTACTGTACGTGGGTTGTGTGGGCAGTGAGGGTGTTGATGTGCAACAGTCGTCCTACCTGCCTGGATGCAGTTCCCTTTGTTGCCTCCTGAACGCAGGGGCACCACATTTACAACTGATTCTGTTTTGTTATTTATGCCTGTATCTAGAGAAAATTATCCCTTGAAGAAGAGTCGAGTATGTAGAGTCAAAACATGGGAATATATTTGTTCATATTTCTTCAGCAAAAAATAAAATATTTTTTCTTTACAAAAATAACATTTCTTGCCTCAGTGTGTGCCAGCTATCTATGAAACCAGTATAAGTTTTTTTCTGGGCACCATGATTTATTAAGGTGAAGCCTGGTCCTCTCTAGTGACTTTAATGTCCTGCCCATAGACTGGAACAGTTCATTTATAAATAAGAAAAATGTGGTTATATCTGGAATGAGTCATCAGATTGTAGACATTAAGGTATAATTTTATTCAGCTTCCTATGATCTCCATGCCCATATAGATGACTGAGGAAGGTTGGTCCTACTGACAGATTACCTTCAAAGAGGACGTATCACATAGGCCGGCTTCACACTACGATTCAATCCGATCCGTGGCTGTCTGTTGTAAACCGGACAGCCCCGGACCGGTTTTGGCCCCATAATATCCTATCGGGCCAGATGGAAGCCGGATGGCAGCTCCCTGTCATCCGGATTCCATCTCTCCGGAAGACTTCGGGAGAATTCAGATTTTTCTTCCGGACAAAAAAACGTTGCTTGCAATGTTTTTGTGTCCTGAGAGAAAAATCTCGACAAATTGCCGTCTCCCGGATCCTCCCGGATTCCCTCGGATCCTCCCGGATGCGGTGTAATCTGGTGCTCCCTAACATAGGAGCCTATGGGGCCGGATTGCTCCGGACATGTGAGAATCCGGGAAACAGATACCTGCGGCTGCACGCCGCTCTTATTTCAGGACCGCGGCTAGCTCCCCGTGAGCTGCAGTCCTGAATCATCAGTAGCGGCAGCTGCGTCCGGCGGCATATTAGTCCTCCGGTTCTGTGTGCTGATCCAGTCCGGGACTTTCTGGTCCACAGCGGACAGCCACAGATCGGATTGAATCGTAGTGTGAAGCGGGCCTTAAGAGAAAAGCAAAAAAAAAACACAATTGATGTAATCATATAAGTTTACTAAGATATGTTATTAGATGAGTGGAGTGATGATTAGTGATGAGCGAGTACTAAAATGCTCGGGTGCTCGAAGCTCGGGCCGAGCATCCCGAGATACTCGTGTACTCGGCCCGAGTACCGAGCCCAATGTTATCCTATGGGAGACCCGAGTAGTTTTATGAAATGACTGACGGCAGCATGTAGAAACCCTAAAAATGTCACAAAAGTCTCAGAAGAGTGCTCAAATGACATGGCAACACCATGGGGAAGACCCTGGAAGCATTTCTCACTCAAAAGTCACAGCTGTGAACAATGTTGTCCGAGTTTCACGCCAATTTTACGGAGTCACCAGAAAACCTTCCAAAATGACACCAAAATGAATATTTAGGGTGGAAATGTTAAGGGCACATACCCAATAGTGAGATACAGCTGGTGTATGTTACTTTTTGTGAATACATGAAAGATTTTACGTGAAAATATTGTGCGGCACTCCGATGACCCTAAAAAGAGACGTACATGAAGCCCTGTCTTGACATAATGTGCCCATTTTGAGGAACTGGGTCTATTGTAGTATTTTCCTTTGCCAGGGCAGTCCAAAATTGGGAGGTTCACCAATGCCCCTGGATAGAGACGTGCATGAGGGCCTGTAAACCTGAAGTGGGTGTGTTGTAATATAGCCCTTTGGCAGGGCAGCCAAAAATTTGGAGGCTCCACATTGTCCCAGGATAGAGACGTGCAGGAGGGCCTGTAAACCTGAAGTGGGTGTATTGTAGGATAGCCCTTTGGCAGGGCAGCCAAAAATTGGGAGGCTCCACATTGTCCCAGGATAGAGACGTGCATGAGGGCCTGTAAACCTGAAGTGGGTGTATTGTAGTATAGCCCTTTGGCAGGGCAGCCAAAAATTGGGAGGCTCTACATTGTCCCAGGATAGAGACGTGCAGGAGGGCCTGTAAACCTGAAGTGGGTGTATTGTAATATAGCCCTTTGGCAGGGCAGCCAAAAATTGGGAGGCTCCACATTGTCTCAGGATAGAGACGTGCAGGAGGGCCTGTAAACCTGAAGTGGGTGTAATGTAGTATAGCCCTTTGGCAGGGCAGCCAAAAATTGGGAGGCTCCACATTGTCCCTGGATAGAGACGTGCAGGAGGGCCTCAAAACATTTTTCCCATTGAAAAGGAACGGGTATCCTGTCGTTGTAATGCCCATTCTAAAAGAATGGGCGTAAAAATTTACCACTGGGGTATACCTGAAACAACAGCCTAACTATTGTAACAGTCATCATGGTCGCACATGAGGAGAAGGAGGAGCAGTCCAGCGATTAGCCAAGGAAGAGGAAGACGACGTGGTGGATGATCCAGTAGCTGACCCAACCTGGCAGGAGGATATGCAGAGCGAGGACAGCAGTGCACAGGGGGAGGGAGGCGTAGCTTCCCAACAGGCAGTATGAAGCAGGGTCGTGTCCGCAGGCAGAAGGCAGGCAACCGTTCCCCGGAACAACAACACGACACAAGGTGCCTGTGCAAATGTTAGGTCTTCCCGAGTCTGGCAGTTTTTTAAGTTGGCTCCAGATGACTCTATAAAGGCCATTTGCAACACCTGCCATGCCAGCATCAGCAGGGGTACGAAAACTAGCAGCCTGACCACCACCAGCATGATCAGGCACATGTCAGCCAAGCACCCGACTTTGTGGGAAGTACAACAGAGTCGAGGAGCGGTGCTTGCTGATGTCACTGCTACGTCTTCACGTGTTGTGCATGCGAGCCAATCCCCTGTCCATGCTGGCCGCGAACAAGCCTCCGGCCCTGCACCTGAAGTTGCCCACGCACAAATAACACCACCATCAAGCACGTTCTTGTCCCAGCGCAGCGTTCAATTATCCATTCAGCAAACCTTTGAACGCAGGCGCAAATACGATGCCAACGCCCCACATGCCACAGTCCTAAATTGTCACATTACGCGACTCATAGCGCAAGAAATGTTCCCTTTCCGGCTGGTGGAGACGGAAGCATTCCGCGACTTGATGCCGGTTGCTGTCCCACGTTACTCGGTCCCCAGCCGCCACTATTTCTCCAGATGTGCCGTCCCCGCATTGCATAACCACGTGTCCCAAAGCATCACACGTGCCCTGAACAACGCTGTTTCAGCCAAAGTCCACCTAACCACAGACACGTGGACAAGTGCTTGTGGGCAAGGCCGCTACATCTCCTTGATGGCACACTGGGTTAATATTGTGGAAGCTGGGACCCAGTCTGAGCGAGGGACGGAACACGTCCTTCCCACACCAAGGATTGGAGGCCCTACCACTGTCAGGGTTTCACCGACGCTCTACAGCTCCGGAATGTCATGCTCCTCAGCCTCCTCCTCCTGCGCATCCTCATCCACTGTACCCTCCACACCAGTCACAAGCTGGAAGCACTGCAGCACTGCCTCTGCGAAGCGGCAACAGGCTGTGCTGAAGCTAGTCTGCATAGGTCACAAACCCCACAATGCAGAAGAGGTGTGGACAGCTCTGAAACAGCAGGCAGGTCACTGGCTGACACCTCTGAACCTAAAGCCAGGAAAGGTCGTGTGTGAAAATGGCCGGAACCTGGTGGCAGCTTTGAGGCGAGGCCAGCGAACGCATGTTCCATGCGTGTCACATGTGCTCAACCTGGTGGTTCAGCGGTTTTTTACATCATACCCAGAGCTGTCCAATCTGCTGGTAAAAGTTCGCCGCCGGTCTGCGCATTTTCGCAAGTCACCTGCTGCTTCAGCCGGCCTTGCCGGCTTTCAGCGCCGTTTGCGTCTTCCGGCCCACAGACTGGTGTGTGATGTCCCCACGCGTTGGAATTCAACTCTGCACATGTTGATCAGGATATGTGAGCAGAAGAGGGCAGTTGTTGACTACCTGCATCACCTAAGCCGTCGGGAAATGGGTCAAACTCCACAGATAACACCTCCGGAGTGGAGATGGATGTCCGACCTATGTACCGTCCTCCAAAACTTTGAGGACTCCACCAAGATGGTGAGCGGCGATGACGCCATTATTAGCGACACCATACCGCTACTCTGCCTTCTAAAATGGTCTCTGCTGAAAAACAAAGATGATGCATTGCAGGCCGAGCGCGATGACTTGGAGCAAGAAACTGTAGTGGGTGTGGGTGATAACACACAGCCCAGCCTCATGTCATCACAACGTGCAGTGGAGGACTATGACGAGGAGGAGGAGGATGAAGACATGGAGCAACTCTCTGGCCAAATTGAGGATATGACATGCACACCAGTCATACCCTCGATTCAGCGTGGCTGGCCAGAGGACAGGGGAGATGAGGAGGAGGAGGAGGAGGAGGACAGCATGTTCAGTCATCGTGTTGGTCAGGATACTGAAGTGATGGCTGTTAAGAGTCTGGCGCACATGGCTGACTTTATGGTAAGCTGCCTGGCTCGTGACCCTCGCGTTCAGAACATCTTGGCCATCAATCAGTACTGGTTGGCAACACTCTTAGACCCACGCTACAAGGAGAACTTCATGTCTCTCATTCCTGAGGCGGAGAGGTCAGCCAAAATGCAGCAGTTCCAGAAGGCCATAGTCACGGAAGTAGGCAAAGCATTCCCCTCACAAAACGCTAGCGGCATAGGTCATGAATCGGTGGACAACCAAGGCGTATGGCCGAGAGTGGCACAAGTCCAATCCGCCAGAGGTAGGGGAACAGTCTTTACGATGTGGGACAGTTTTCTCAGCCCCTCACGTACCACAGCCCGTGAGGTGCGGGGTAGTGCCACAAGAAATGCTAAGTTTGGCCAGATGCTGAAGGAGTACCTTGCAGATAGAACAACTGTACTGCGAGATTCCTCTGTGCCTCTCCAAGCTGGACACGTGGCATGAATTGGCTCTCTACGCCTTGAAAGTCCTGGCCTGCCCTGCCACTACCGTTTTGTCAGAGCGTGTTTTCAGTGCCGCAGGTGGAATCATTACTGATAAACGCACCTGCCTGTCAACTGAAAATGCTGACAGGCTGACTCTGATCAAGATAAAGAAGGGTTGGATTGGGCCAGACTTCACCACACCACACACAAATGACAGCGGAATTTAAATTTTGTTATGGCAATTTGCCATGTACCTCACTCACCCATGGGTACACACTTCTGGACTTCCGAGTGTCCAAGTGTGGGATCAGTAATGTCCGTGGACGTGTACTCGGCCTGGTGGTAGGAAGGAGGATCAGGTTGGGAAATGTGCGGTGCAGTATCACGGCTACTGACACTTGACCGTGTGGAAGACAGGGTGTTTGTGGAGGTGCCAATCTGACTTGAAGCATTATCCGCTATCCAAGTAACAACCTGTTGACACTGGTGTTGGTTCAAGAGCGGTGTACTGCAGCGGGCCCCAAGAATTTGGGACAGGACGTGTGAGCGAGTAGATGTGCCCCTTTCTTGTTACGAAATTAGTGCTTGCACACGACCTCGGCCTCTGCCTGCACCACCATCACGTTAACTTCCTTGTTCCTTGCCAACGTCCTTGCGCATTTTGCTTGTATACAGCGACACCAGTCTGGTGACTTTAATGGTCACAGAAGAGTAGGATTTTAGTCCCTAACCTGTATTAAGGTAGTAAGTACACCAGTCTGGTGACAGTTCAGATCACAGGAGATTAGGATTTTAGTCCCTAACCTGTATTAAGGTAGTAAGTACACCAGTCTGGTGACAGTTCAGATCACAGGAGAGTAGGATTTTAGTCCCTAACCTGTATTAAGATAGTAAGTACACCAGTCTGGTGACAGTTCAGATCACAGGAGATTAGGATTTTAGTCCCTAACCAGTATTACGGTAGTAAGTACACCAGTCTGGTGACTGTAATGGTCACAGATTATTAGGATTTTAGTCCCTAACCTGTATCAAGGTAGTTAGTACACCAGTCTGGTGAATGTAGTGGTCATAGGAGAGTAGGATTTTAGTCCCTAACCTGTATTAAGGTAGTAAGTACACCACTCTGGTGACAGTTCAGATCACAGGAGATTAGGATTTTAGTCCCTAACCAGTATTAAGGTAGTAAGTACACCAGTCTGGTGACTGTAATGGTCACAGATTATTAGGATTTTAGTCCCTAACCTGTATCAAGGTAGTAAGTACACCAGTCTGGTGAATGTAATGGTCACAGGAGAGTAGGATTTTAGTCCCTAACCTGTATTAAGGTAGTAAGTACACCAGTCTGGTGACAGTTCAGATCACAGGAGATTAGTATTTTAGTCCCTAACCTGTATTAAGGTAGTAAGTACACCAGTCTGGTGACAGATCAGATCACAGGAGATTAGTATTTTAGTCCCTAACCAGTATTAAGGTAGTAAGTACACCAGTCTGGTGACTGTAATGGTCACAGATTATTAGGATTTTAGTCCCTAACCTGCATCAAGGTAGTAAGTACACCAGTCTGGTGAATGTAATGGTCACAGGAGAGTAGGATTTTAGTCCCTAACCTGTATTAAGGTAGTAAGTACACCAGTCTGGTGACTGTAATGGTCACAGGAGAGTAGGATTTTAGTCCCTAACCTGTATTAAGGTAGTAAGTACACCAGTCTGGTGACAGTTCAGATCACAGGAGATTAGGATTTTAGTCCCTAACCTGTATTAAGGTAGTAAGTACAACAGTCTGGTGACTGTTATGGTCACAGAAAAGCTTGGATTCCAATCTGGATCACCCTGCCTATATCCTCCTAGATTAGTCCTGAGAAGGACTGTTGTGGTCAGCAACAGCAGTTTGCAGCCCTGCTCCGGATCTACCTATGAGGGCCGCAAATCTGTCCCTAAGCAGCAGCAGACACTCTCCCTACACTCACTGTCTGGATGGCTGTGTGCAGAGCACAGCGCGGCCGGGTCTTATAAAGGCTCGGTCACGCTGTGCAGGCCGGCCAATCACTGCAATGCCACAAATAACAGGGCTGTGGCATTGCAGTGGTCTGCCAGCCAATCCCTGCATGTGGGCTGGCTCTCAAAAGAGCGCCAACATGCAGGGATGAGGACCACGAGCACAGCACAAGTATCGCGAGATTACTCGGTGCTCGCCGAGTAGCCCGAGTACAGTGATACTCGTGCGAGTACCGAGCAGCGCAGAGCATACTCGTTCATCACTACACATTATTTATTTGTGTAGATCTGGTTCTTAATATCAGCCTCCTTTAAACCATAACCCGTTAGTTCATCAGTACATGTTACCACTTTTACCATAATACAACCTTCACTTTTTTTATACATTGTGTGGGCGCCAATCTGTTCTTGCCACCACATACCCCATTTGTGTTTCTAATAGAGTTTTGATATTTTTTCATTGACTTCTTTGATTTTTTTTACTTTGTTATTCGTTTTTCTGCAGATTGGTTTTGAATTGAATATTTTTGCAGATTCCTTCTGTTATTATCAAAATCCCCTTCTGCAAAATTTTACATAGTTAAAATGAGTTTACTATGAATGTATTATGCAAATTATAGAAGGAAACGAAAGTATATTGCAAGCGTATCAAAGAAACATATAAACATTTTCTATTTTCTGAGGTTACATATGTAATCATGATCAATAATATTGATGGTTGGCCGCAATAATGCAGGGCATAGGAGCTCCGGTGAGCTATACCACACCAGCATTTTCTATCTGATACTATTTGGATCCTTTGAAAGTAAAGCTAAACGTTACTGATGGCTTTATAGATCTGTATCCCGATGTGAGTTTCTAAACTAAGCCTTAGAAGATGCCTTTGCTATCCATTTAAAATTGCTTCTTCATTATCCACCTACTACTGTGTTTTCAGTGGATTACAGCAGCTTTCTCTCAGTTAATATTGATTTCTTTTCTAATTTAATGCATATTACACGGTGACTCATTGTGTAACAGTAGAGGGGATTACATTATTATCAATGTTATCTTCATACTAACTTGGGGTTAGCGCATGAAAGCCAATGTACGAAGGATCAGGTGGATACAAGTGGATGCTCATTACTCATTCAAAGTTCTTGCTCGTTGCGCAATATTTTATAGGAAACACATTGACTTTCTTGTGCTTTAAACTGGGAGAATGATTTTTAAAAGTCGAATGGTAATAAGACTACTCATCCTTCTGGAACTGATGGCAACACACAGCCGATAGGTTTCTGGAGGCAAAACATAAGCCAAAATAGACAATGAATACAAAATCAATATCAAAGTGGAATGTGTTAAGCAGCTCTCACTCCTGAATGTGAGAGACTATGATATACCTCGCTTTCAGATATGCCTATTTCTAGTAAGAGTTCTAAGCAGCTTTTTTCACTTTTTTATTCTAAACAACCGATATTCCCATCGGGTTAGTTGGATTGAAGTAAATTACATTTCTGTAGATAAAAATGTCAGGTTAGTTCATCACTTTTCAAAACACCAAAAGATATATCATCTAGTTCAGTAAATCTCCTGTGCATTAAGTACCCAAGACTCTTTTCTGAAACGTGATTAAGTATACACTATATTTTATCTCTGCTGAAATGACAAATGACGGCCTGGGTTTAACATGTTTATTCCTAACTACAGTTATATTTACAAAGGTTACAATCATCATTTCGCAGTTGCTGAGATATACTGTAATACACTGTTAAATAGACTCCAGTAAAAATGTCCTATCGCATTTCTCCTGTGAGTAAATCCAACAAATTCAAATGTTTCATTATATCAAATGTATATAGGACAGATAGTATGTGAAGATACTAGTCAAAAGTATTCAAATATATCAAAGTAAAATTTGAAAGAAAAAAAGGGAAAGAAAAAGCATTTTAGGGCTCGGACACACTCATCCGAGTTTGACGGACGAGACTCGGAACAGGTTGGAGCAGTGACCCTGAACGGCCTCTCCCTGTCTGGATGGGGAGTGTGGAGCTGCACAGAAACACAAGCAGCTGTCATTCCCCGTCCAGAGACAGAGGGCTGTTCAGGGTCACTGCTCCAGCCTGTTCCGAGTCTCGTCGTCAAACTCGAATGTAACTAGGAGAGTGTGTCTGAGCCCTAAGTGTAATCTTGTTTCTCGAGACCTTGCAGCAGTATTTCTGTCTACATCTGGATCCTCCTATGCCAGCCTTTTTCCTCCCCATAGATTTCTATGAACCTATAAGAAGATTTACAAAACAGATTGCTCCATAATGCAGATGACGCACCCCAGCACTGGGGTACTCGGATCCCGGGTGTAGCTTTAAGGGACTGTCACTGGTGGCCGATGCCCGGATCCGTGGCTCTGGTGGTCACGAAAAAGGGGTTTAGTAAAAAAAATAGAGTAATAAAAGTTTTGTTTAACGTGACGCCACCTGCAGTATGTTGCTCCCTGCAGGCGGAGTCAGGTCCCCAGGGAGTGAGGTAAAGAAATGGTTTTGCACCGGGAGAGGCGCAGTCTTCTCCTTAAGACTGGAGCACAGGTGACCAACTTAATAGAAATGAGACACAGGAGACCTTCTTGCTCTGCACGGGTATTTACTGGCAACTTGTCAAGGCAGTTCTCATCGGTACACAGTCATACAGTTACGGGTAGCTAGCCGGGTAGTATCCAAAGGTTGCAGAGTCCCTCTGAGGCCCTCAACGATGTTTTTTCTGGTAACAATCTCTGTCCTTTTCACTGCTCTATCCTTACTATCCTGCGTGGCCCTGCCGGAGTCGTCTTCCTACCAGGCCCGTTGGGTATATAGAGGTTACCCTTCTCTCTAAGGGGCTCAACCCGGTTTGGATCTCCTGGTGGGGACGTGCGTGTCGGATCATGTAGGGGCTATATGAAAGGCCTTCGACCCACCAGGTTTTGGCGGCTCAGAGCTAAACTTTCCTGCACTGCACTTAGAGCCACTACTCTGTCTTGGACTGGGTTCCCTCCGGACTGGTTATCAGGACGGACCAGCTCTGGGCTTGCTCAAGCCAGGGACACCCTTTCTGTCTGGGCTGCCTTCCTTTACAGGCACTCCACTTCACTCTTCTCACGACTCACTAACTGCCACTCCTTCCCACTCTTTTCACTACACCTTAGCTCCTCCCACCGGGAC
Organism: Allobates femoralis; assembly: GCA_033576535.1. Classification (NCBI taxonomy): domain Eukaryota; kingdom Metazoa; phylum Chordata; class Amphibia; order Anura; family Aromobatidae; genus Allobates; species Allobates femoralis. The sequence goes on from JARQOC010000001.1 coordinate 163,223,727, forward strand.
TGGCTTCCTACCAATGGATTAACCATAAGGTAACTTAACCTAAGTGTGATGCAGGGATGAGGCCTCATATTAACATTACCATCCTCTGGTAGCAGGGATACCACACACACTGTCTGGGTGCATTACCCCTTCTGTGGCACACTGACCAGTAAGACGCCACACAGATATCCTTGGTAAGGCCAGAAACACACTAAGCAAGGCGCATGAGAGATATTCACATGAGTCTCACTTGTCTCACCCGGTACAGCCGCCGTCTCGCTGTACGGGATTGTGAAGCTGCATAGAAAGACATGCAGCTGACACAATCCCATTCAGAGAGCAGGTGGCCATGGTGGGTGAGTCATGCAAGATTCATGTGCGTATATCTCATGTGTCTTGCTTAGTGAATCTCTGGCCCAAGGTGGAGATGCTTAGGTCTGATAGAAAGGGCATATGGTAGCACGCTCACCTTGGAGGGATGTGCAAATATCTGGCAGAACCCTATTTCAAATCCAGAGATGGAAGGAATTAGCTACAGCTTTTGGTAATATGGTACTACAAGTCCCACCACATGTTACTGCTTTTATTCTATTTTTGTGTTAAATGGATTCAAGTTTCACCTCAATATGCCTAAATGATGTTGTATGCTATGTTATTTGGTGTCATCCATTATGTGCTTTCATTTTGTTTCACTTCCTTTTTTACACTGACCCCTGAACCAATGATTTCACTTTTTTGGAGTTCTTATTTTAAAACTGTATGAGTTTGATTTTATTCCTACTTTTTATTGCACATCACCATGTGGCAGCATTATGTAGTATATACTCTTGTATTAATTGTTTATGTGCACTTACCCATGATCTCATGATGTCCATTTGTTACTCTTTTCCCTCCTTTTTGTCAGTGTAAATCCTACTTATTGTCCTTCTGACATACATGCCTGGATATATGTGCAATATTGAAATGTATGTTCTTTTAATACATTTTTATTATAGAATTTTATGAGCAGCAATAGAATTTACTTATTTCAGTAATGTGAAATATTGTATTTACCAAATTCAGGTTTTACAGATTTTACATCAATCATGGGAGAGGAAGAAGCATATTTATCTGATAAGGTATTAAAATTAGACCAAAAATTGCCCAGCTCTATTTCTTATATTGATGAAGCATAAGAGAGCTGGCTAATGTCATTTTACAGTGCTGCATTGGCCTTTCAGGTTTTATATTTTGTCAATTATGATACCTTGTACACTGGTGGTCAGTACCTGGGCCAACAGAGATCAGTGGTTCCCACTAGAGCACAGATTGTACAGCAGAGATGTTTTCTGGCTCAAGAGTCACTGGGCAGGGCTGAGCTCAGACTAGCATATGGCATTAGATGTGAGAGCATTGGATGTATATGCTAAGGACACCTGGCTCAGGCTCTGCTGCAAGCGAGAGCTGAGTGTCATGTTACTGTGCTCCAATCCTGAGAATACATCTCAGTTGCAGTGCAGGAAAGGTAAATTTCTCTGTCTTCTCCATTGCCAGTCTGTGCATATATTACACTGCACTTGGATGTCATCAGAGTGCAGTGCGATGTTTCACTCGCACTCATAGACTTGTATGGATGCGCGTGAGCCAAGACTCACTGACACTCAGAGCATGCTGTGATTTTCGGCTCAGTCTAATTAAGGATGAGCAATGATGTAAACAGAAGGTTAGCGCTCGGATTACAACCAGGACACTGCTCTCAGTATATTTACCTTTAGGCTTTATTAAAAGAGTGTAGAATTCCAATTCCTCCACAACGCGTTTCTGCGCTTAGTGCGCCTTTCTCAAGTGGTTACTGGAATTCTCAATTCTGATTGTTTAAATGCATTACATGACATAAGGGGGAGGGACAAAATAGGAAATTATACCATGGCATGTTGAAAAAACAGATCTGGATCATGGAACTGATTCCCTGTCTAGTAATACATTCATGGTTGAAATCAACCAAAAATATAAGAAATATAGAACATGTTTTCAAAGAACATAGGCTATTTGCTAAAATACATAATACAATTGATATAACGAAGTAATTCTTTTAAATACATTAAAAATTAAAAATAAATAATGTATAATAATATAAAATTATTAATTAATAAAAATCCATTAAAAGTTGAATAAAATAGGGACATGAGGGTATGAGGGAGGGGAAAAGAAGGGGGGGGAGACATGAAAGGAAAAGACAATGTCAACCTGTCCTAAAACATGTGATGAAATTTCTAAAGAATAATTGGTTCCTATAATAAAATTAAATCGAATATTATCCTAACACTCATCCAGAATAGTTCATTAATTAGTGTTTTCAAGCATGAGATTGAGTCCCTCTGGGGACAGAGTGCCCATTTTAAAGATCCAGAAGGACTCTCTTCTATTCAACGTATTGATTCTGTTAGTAGTGTTTTCATTTATCTGTTCTATTACCAGGAGTTTCAATTTGGAAGGATCTCTATTGTGGGCAAGGTCAAAGTGTCTGGAAACACTATGTTTAGTGAAGCCTATGCTGATGTTATGTCGGTGCTTGTTCAGTCTTGCCCTCATTGTCTGTGTGGTTCTTCCTATGTATTGTTGACCACACGGGCACTCTAATAGGTAGACAACGCAACGTGAGGAGCAATCTAACCGTTGTTTAATATCATATGTTGAGTTAGTAGTGTTGGATTTGAAATTCGTGCTACCGTCAGATATGATGTTGCAACATTTGCCACCGTGGCACAACCAAAACAGGTGAGCACTTGGCCATATTAACCGCTCTCAATAACTGCTCAGGAGTCTGGCGCAACTTGTTTTATTTTTCATTTAATTAAGGATGAGGAAATACAGTGCCTTGTGAAAGTATTTGGCCCCTTGAACTTTTCAACCTTTTGCCACATTTCAGGCTTCAAACATAAAGATAGAAATTCAAATTTTTTTGTGAACAATCAACAACAAGTGGGACACAGTCGTGAAGTTAAACGAAATTTATTGGATATTTTAAACCTTTTTTACAAATAAAAAACTGAAAAGTGGGGCGTGCAATATTTTTCGGCCCCTTTACTTTCAGTGCAGCAAACTCACTCCAGAAGTTCAGTGAGGATCTCTGAACGATCCAATGTTGTCCTAAATGACTGCTACCGATAAATGGAATCCACCTGTGTGTAATCAAGACTCCGTATAAATGCACCTGCTCTGTGATAGTCTCAGGGTTCTGTTTCAAGTGCAGAGAGCATCATGAATACCAAGGAACACACTAGGCAGGTCTGAGATACTGATGCGGGGAAGTTTAAAGCCGGTTTTGGATACAAAAAGATTTCCCAAGTTTTAAACATCTCAAGGAGCACTGTGTAAGTGATCATATTGAAATGGAAGGAGTATCAGACCACTGCAAATCTACCAAGACCCCGCCGTCCCTCTAAACTTTCATCTCTAACAAGGAGACGACTGATCAGAGATGCAGCCAAAAGGCCCATGATCACTCTGGATGAACTGCAGAGATCTGCAGCTGTGGTGGGAGAGTTTCTCCATAGGACAACAATCAGTCGTGCACTGCAAAACTTCGGCCTTTATGGAAGAGTGGCAAGAAGAAAGTCAGTTCTCAAAGAGATCCATAAAACGTCTCATTTGAAGTTTGCCACAAGCCACCTAGGAGACACACCAAACATGTGGAATAAGGTGTTCTGGTCAGATGAAACCAAAATCAAACTTTTTGGCCACAATGCAAAACGATATGTTTCCGTAAAAGCAACACAGCTCATCACCCTCAAAACACCATCCCCACTGTCAAACATGGTGGTGGCAGCATCATGGTTTGGGCCTTGTTTTCTTCAGCAGGGACAGGGAAGATGGTTAAAATTGATGGGAAAACGGAAGGAGCCAAATACAGGACCATTCTGGAAGAAAGCCTGTTGGAGTCTGCAAAAGACCTGAGACTGAGACTGATTCCAAACATAAAGCAAAATCTACAATGGAATGGTTCAAAAATAAATGTATCCAGGTGTTAGAATGGCCAAGTCAAAGTCCAGACCTGAATCCAATGGAGAATCTGTGGAAAGAGCTGAAAACTGCTGTTCACAAACGCTCTCCATCCAACCTCTCTGAGCTCGAGCTGTTTTGTAAGGCAGAATTGGGAAGAATTTCAGTCTCTCGATGTGGAAAACTGATAGAGACATATCCCAAGCGACTTGCAGCTGTAATCGCAGCAAAAGGTGGCGTTACAAAGTATTAACTCAAGGGGCGCAAATAATATTGCACGCCCCACTTTTCAGTTTTTTATTTGTTAAAAAATGTTAAAATATGCAATATATTTCGTTCCACTTCACGATTGTGTCCCGCTTGTTGTTGATTCTTCACAAAAAAATTAGAATTTATATTTTTATATTTGAAGCCTAAAATGTGGCAAAAGGTTGAAAAGTTCAAGGGGGCCAAATACTTTCACAAGGCACTGTACTTGCAGATCTGACTTAGGCTAGGGTCACATTTTAAAGGCATAATCCGTAACCGCATCCATTACCGGATGCGGTTTTAACCGTGTGTCCTTCATATTATCACTTGATAGTAAAAATGCAACCCTCACTCCGGATCTGGATGCATTAATGCATCCGGTTTTGGAATGTGGGTTTTTGCAATTTTAAAAACCAAATCCGATACCGCATGATATATTTATCCGGATCCGGTTTTGGAACCGGCGCGATAGACACAGCCTGCATGATTTTTCCCACACGCTCCAAAACCGGATCCGGTAACCAGATTGCAATTAGTGCAATCCGGTTTTTCTGTTGAAGCCTATGGCTCCGGATCCGGTTTTAAGCATTTTTAATGCTCAAAACCGGATCAGGATCTGCAAGCCCAACCGCAGATGTGACCCTAGCTGTACAGAATTGTCTAATGTTGGACCAAGTGCATTGAAAGATTTCCTCACATTTCACTCATGCGTGCTACATGCCAGTGTGACTCCGGACTAAGTCTCTCTCTTTTCCTTTTGTCACTATTTCTCAAGACCCATTACATTTTTAGTTCTTGGGATCTGGGGCTGGAAGAGGGCTTATTTGTTGTGCACTGAACTGCTGTTTTTATTGATACCATTTTGGGGAGTTTAGCTGTGTAACATTACAAACCCTTCCACCATCTGTCCTGCAACTACTATCTCTGTACTGTCCCTCACCAATATTATCTGTTTGGAGATGTACCAGAAATATAACTCTAATGTCTATTATGCTCAACTTGTACTCTTCTACCCTGCAGTGTGAGCAGAGCAAAATTTCATTACATCTCACAAAGGAGTAGTCCAGAAAAGAGATGTAAACATATTCTGATCTAAACACAGAGCTATTAGAGTTTTCTTTGCACAGCAGACAGAAGTGTCATCAGTGACACACTAAGTAATCAGGAGCGCAAATTGTTTGTAATTTGACAGCTAAACTCAGCAGCACTGCCCCTCCCCCCCACAAATTCATGAGGTTAGACCTCGAAATCAGGGCTTTAGCTAGGGGTCACACTGCCTGAAGAGCTGATTTTAATGGTCTGAGCTAAATACTTAGACTTTTTCTAAAGAAGCGCATACCGTTAACGCTATGCGCTTCTGGATAACGCTGCCCCATAGCAACACAGAGCTATACATCCTCTTGAAAACTCTGATAACCTTCACTTGGACTTAAAAAATAACTCATTAGGTGCCAAATAATTTTCTAATTTCTCTGCAATGGAAAGGTAGAATAAATACAAATATTTTATTCTGTTCTGCAATCATTATTACATCCTTTGTCCAGTTACACATGGATAATTTGGTAAAGTTTCTCTTTAAAGGCCCCTTCACACGCAAGGATATCGTTAAGGATATCATTGAAATATCATGGATTTGTGAACGTTCCAACTATATCGTTTGTGCGTCTTTGGGCGTAAATGAACAATGTAGGATGAAAAAATTGTTGGGACGGTCATCACAAAAATAAGATCCTGACCTCAAATCTATCGTTCGTCGTCCAATTAACATCCTGGGAAACAGCAACATCGTTCAGTGTGACACCTTTTTGAACGATCTCATTCAAAATTCTCCTATTCCTGCCGCTTTGGAAAATCATTGAAAGGATCTTCTCAAAATAACTGGAGCGTTGCCAAATACAAGATCATTAACGATATCCTTGCGTGTGACAACACACCAACGATGTTGGAAGGATTGCAGACACGTGACATAGGGAACGATTTCGTTCACCTTATCCTTGTGTGTGAAGCGGCTTTAATTAAAATGAACTTAATCTTGTCTAAAAGTGATAATAGAGAAGCAGAGAGAAGATTTATGAAATAAAAGATAGGCCATGGAACAGTAATAAACAGATTTAAATGGGAAACACAGTAGATTGAAACTGGCTCTAATTTTACAAAATGCTTGTACAGAAAAAGTCAATGTTATCAAATGTCTGCAAATCTGTCAGGAGTGTGTCCCACCCTGGGAGACCTCGGTTGAGACTGGAGTCAGAAGGTATACAACTTTTGTTTAACTGAATCTAATTTCTTTTATCACTGCAGGATTAAAGACTTTTTCTTTGCTTGCCGTTTTTTGTGTCCTTTAATCTCAGGTGCAGTTCTTTTGTGACCACTCCCCTCCATATAAGTAGTCACATGTCTTTTCATCTGATGAAGGTTATAGATTCCATTTCTATGTTGATTACTTTGGAAGGAGCCTCTTTCTGGAAAAAGCTGAAGGGTCATTACTATTGAAGCGCTGGTGTTTAGGCTTAGAGTGTTTTTACCTTTTGTGTCTATTTCTCCTCTGTCTGTCTTCTCTTCCTCATGTTGTATTATTGCAGAGTAGAAACCAGTGTCCTCAAAGGCCTACACACCAGCCATGGTTAGTGCAGTGCAAGCAAGGGCCTAAGCATGTGATAGCGATGAAAGAGAAGGATTAGGGATGGGCGAGTATACTCGCTACTATTCGGCACTCGCCGAATAGTAGCGGTATTCGTGTACTCGCTACTCGCCGAGTAAATTAGGATTACTCGGGAGTAGCAAGTACCGAATACTGCAAAAGTCCTGTAAAAGAGAGAAAAAGTGGTTACACCGAGGACCTTTCCATCTGGCCAATCAGGTGGTTGCTAGCGATTACGTCATTGTGACGTGGCGGCATCTGATTGGCTGAGAGAATGAAAGGTCCTTTTCCATGAATAGATGTGCATCGGCCGGTCCCAGTACAGCCGTCGGTTAAGGTGAGTATCCGATTTTTTTATTTTTTAACCACTTTTTCTCTCTATCTATTGATACAATGCAAAAGTATTCGGAATCGCTATACTCGCAACGAGTAGCGAGTACGGCTACCTACTCGTTGCGGGTATAGCGATTCCGAATAGTAAGGTATTCGCCATCCCTAAGAAGGACCCATATAGGGATATTAGGGAGTTCAGCCTCTGGTGAGTGTCAGAAAGTGACCTCTGTCTGCTCTCCCTATTGTCAGAGCCTTCCTTTTATTCCATTTTTGCAGTCGCCTTTGTGTTGCGCAACACGTTGGGCATCCGTACACCACGGTGTGACAAAATCATAGGAATAAACACTAATATAGCACATGATGACTCAAGAGAACCATATGCCCTACCAAGGCTATATCTGGCTGGACAACTCCTTTAACAAGTGTACAGATAGTAACTATTGCTATATTATTGCACCATCCTGAACTAAGATAAAATACAGCCTGAATTAATTATTGTAGAGGAATCATTTTCACTTTATAAACTAAAAGCAGGAAAACGCTAAAGCAAAAATGTCATGGTATTGTTCGAGTTTCCTACGTGCTAGATTACAGTAATTTCAGAACGAGATGTGGTGCTGTAATAATTGATTGATTTGGGTATTGAAAATAACTCATAGAAGCATAAATCAAGGATTTTACAAATCATTCAAAAACTTGAGCTTGCTATAAAGAGCACTTCTCTCCTTTCTGCTCAAACAGAATAATCTTTGGCTCTGTAGGGAATTATATGACAGATAAATTAATCATAATACAAGCTACAGAGAAAGTCAAGGGTCTTACTTAAACATAGGGAACAGTACATGGCTGAGGCTTTAGTACATTGTGTGATACTATGTTAGGGCTAGTAAACCTTTCAACCCATACGTAAAACTGCTTCTACACCTTCACACAGAGGAATGTGCTGTAATTTTTTACTTACATTTCTTGAAAACGTTTCCTAAATCATGTCGTATTGGAAACGCATACATTTCCATGCCTGTCTGATTTATAGACACTGTACATTTCTAATGGGATTCAGCTAGCTGAAAGACTGAAGTACATGTTTTCACTTCCAATGTTTGCTGCAAAATCCATTCCTATTGAATTCTATGGATTCTTCTTAAAGAACGATATAATGATGTCGAGATAAGCAAAATTTATTTACTGCAAATTTTAAATGGTGTTAAAACTTTAATACTACATTCCCCTCATGGACATTTGATGACTTTTTGATGTTGCAGAATTTTAGCAGCATTTCTGGACCCATTATGTGAATTAGGTTATTTGTGTTTTTTTTTATTGCAATTTTGTATGCATTTTTTATATGAGTTTTAACCCAATTCTTAAGGCCTCTTTTTGGTGTTTGCTCCAAATCTGCATCTCCTGGTAGGCAAAACGCTATATTTTTAGACGTTGACTTCCTGGATTTGAAGATTCTATTGGAAAAGGGTAAGATTACAACTGCCTTGTTTAGGAAAGCCACAGCCACTAACAGTGTCCTTCACTTCGATAGTTTCCATCCAAGTCATATCAAAAGAGCTATTCCTAAAGGACAGTTCTTGCGTATCAAACGCAACTGCTCCGAGCATGAGACCTTCCTACGTGAGTCCCGTGACCTTACAACAAGATTTAAGGCACGGGGTTACCCACGGAAGATCATTTCCCAAGCCTTCCAGTCAGCAGCCGGTAATGATAGGGATGCCTTATTACAACCTTCGACCAGAAAAGAGTTGAAGGGGTTAAATGTGATCACCTCATTTAACAACCAATGGGGTGATATAAGGAAATTACTGGAAAAAAACTGGACCATCCTCACCATGGATCACAAAACGGCTGAATTTATTCCATCTAGACCCCGGTTGGTGGCAAGACGTGCCAAAAACCTACGGGATTTACTCTCTGTGAGCCACTTTTCTAGACCCACAGTTCCACTGGGTAGTGGCACAAAAATTGTGGGCTCCTACCCTTGTGGTAACTGTAATATATGCCCCTTTATGGTGGCTTCTGATCACATTGATATCTCCATCTTTCCGGAGTCGATACGTACTAAGTTCTATGCCAACTGCCGTACAAAAAATGTGGTTTATGTTTTGATATGTAGTTGTCCCAAACTTTATGTAGGGGAAACAACTCAGGAGGTCAGAAAACGTGTCCATGGCCATTTCTCGAATATTGCCTGTGCTGTTGCACACAAGGAGGCAAACAAACCCCTTACTTCTGTCGCACGACACTTTCTTGAGGCACACAATTGCTCCCTGAAGGAAAATAATCTTGGTGGACAGGGTAACCAATTTAACAAGAGGAGGTGAAATCTCTAGGGAGCTACTAAAAAGGAGACTCACTGGATTTTTAACCTGAGGAGTATGACCCCGGGCGGGCTAAATAAGGAATTCCAATTCAAGAGCTATTATAAAAGAAAGTAACATCTTTTTCTGTTTGTTCATCATATTCATTTCCTCCATTAGGTCTTCCAGCCACTGTTCTCCTTCCTGTATTAAACCTCTATAATAAGATTTGACTTATGAGAACTGGATGAAAGCGTTGCTATTGTGAACCGGCGACCAAGAAACTATGTGAAGTTCTCAAACCAAGAGTCTACGTCGAACTGGGAAGCTAATCCTGCTCTTTTCCTATGAAGAGACTTGCTATTTTCCTTCTTCTTGCTCTTTGGGATTTTCACCTCCAAAACATATATAATGATTTTCTGTGCATGATGTGATTTAACCTATACTGTTTTTCTTTTTTCAGACATTTTAATTCTATCCTTCCCAAATCGGGCCTTGAACTTGGCTCAGCTCAGTATTCCATTCTCTAAAGCTGTAATGTACAGCTCCACTCCACTCTCACTAGCAGTGTCTGAGCCTCTCAAACTTAGGACTTTAATGACCGGCCGGTCTCGCGCTTGCGCATAGAGCAGGGGCCCCTAGAAACCTGTAAACAAAAAGTTCCTTTTGCCCGGAATGTTACTTCCGGGGGTGGATTCTTATCTTTGACATGTCATTTCCGCTTCCTGCTTTACGAGCACAGATGGCGCTAGTTCAGAATCAGTTCAATGCATATTTAACACCACACTGTTGGTGTTGTAGCACGCTCCTGCCCCTGGATGAAGTCGCCCTGGTGACGGCGACACGCGTAGGGTTCTGGGCAATCCGCTCCACAGCAATGCCTCACTCGGGTAAATAGCACTCTTCTTGACTGGAATTTGATGTCAGTTTGCACAGGTCGTATAGAATTTTTCTTTCTTATTTTCCAGGCTAAGGTTTGGCATTTGTTCTTGGACTACAGCTTTTCAGAACATCTATCCTTTATATGCCAATCATGGTTATTGGATGCTTATTGAACTATAACAGTTGTCCACTTGCCTGCCTAGCCTCACTTCATTTTAAATTCTGACCTGTTGTTTACCCTGCTCTAATTTGCATGAGCTATGCCATCTTTCTATACCTGAATTTCCTTAAACTCTGTCTGTGAGTGCTTTAGAGCCCCAATGGGGACTGAGATATTTTGAGATATATAGGTGAATTCATGTTTGACACATAGTGCATTGAATCCTTTAGTATTTATCACTTTTTTTTCCTATCAGTGTGGGTTTTCCCACACAGCTGAACATAATCTGTGTTTGACTAAGAGCCCCGACGGGGATTGGATTATTGTATAACAAACTATTGAATTCCTGCCTGTTTATTTCTGTCCATTGTGACATGTAGTGAGTATTGCATTGCTGTGGTATTGTACACGATTGTGGTTGCACAATCTTTTACTTGTGTTTTAATTTTTTCATATGCACTGTTTTGATGTTTTTGTATATTTAATAAAATTGTCAATCTTTTATGATAATTGATTAACGCTATTGATCTCAGTCAATATACACAGTACTTTTTGTGTTTATTATATATGTTTCTTACTGTGGTACTGATGATCCCACCATGGTAGTCCAAATATATTTTATTAAATTTTCCAAGGAAAATGGGGAGGGGAAAAAGGGTACAGAAAGAAAGTGGAAAGGGAAAGGAAAACACATACATAAATAACATATAACGGGAGAAGTTATAAACGTGTGTAAAACTTGAAATATACAGCAGGAAAGCATCTGTAATATAAGTGGTATTGATAAACGAGAAATCAAAATAGACATATAAAACAATTCTCTGTTAGAGTGACAACATAACTCAAAATTCTAAGCTAGTAGAAAGTCGTAATATAGATAAAGTAATCTAAGGAGGAAACTGTAGTAAAATCCAGTGATATAATATACAAACTGTTAAGTAAAAGATAAGTCTAAATCAGGTATAAGACACGCAAAAATCAGGAATTAAAGGAGTATAGCAGTGTGGGAGGGGAGATCAAACTCAAACAATCCTCTGCGTAGAAATATGATGGTAATTCAGTTTCAGGGATGGGTAGGACAACCTGGTGGATAGAAGTAACTAAACAAGGGGCCATATAGATTCCAGTGAAGGTTGTCTAATGGCCTAGGTCAAAAGCGTAGGAGAAAAAGCAGACCACCAGGCCTCCCATCTCTGCTTGGTTTTGGGGTAGGTGTTATTCCGAAGAGCTGAGTTAAATTCGAATACTCCATGAAGTGTGACTCTATCAATCAAATTCGTAAGGGTGGGGGGTTCGGGGGTATTCCATCTGGCAGCAATCAAGACTTTAGCAGTAAGAAGAACATGAGAGATTAAAAATTTCATGTCATGTGGGATGTCTTCTACTCCTATAGACAGGAGTGCAAATTCCGGAGTAAGGTTAATAACCAAACCGGTGGTGTCTGAAATTAAAGTTCTAACATTCAACCAAAAGTTGGCTAATAAAGGGCAATTGAAGAAGACATGTGCAAGTGTTCCCTGATGTCCACAGCCCCTCCAACAAAACGATGAGAGTTGGGGGTTTATACGGTGCAGCTTGACAGGGGTATAATACCAACGCGAGAAAATTTTAAAATAGGATTCGTGTAAAGTTGCACAGGTGGAATTCGAGTAAGTAGTGCGTATAGTTTGTACCATTGTCTGCATATCTATCTGAATATTCAGCTCTGCCTCCCAGGCAATTATGGAAGGCAGACGCGGCAGTTCCAGTTCGTCATTAATAGTTTGATAAAACCCGTTTGTCTTCCAAAGAGAAGATTCCATGGGATCCGAAATTAGGTCAATCAATAATTGAGGAAGAACAAATTTGGCGTTCGTACTGGAGAAAAAATTGGATATGGTTCTCCATTGGGATAAGTCATCTCTAGAGAGCGCAAATTGGTCTTGAAGAGTGTGGAAAGGCCTGATGGAGTTCTCAGACAACAAGTCATCCACATAGAGAATCCCTTTCTCCTCCCAAGAGGATAAGTTCAACTTTGGGATCATGACTTCTAAGGCAGCCAAGGGTGTCAGTTTAAGCTCAGTTTGTTTGAAGTATTTGGCAGCTTTAATAGATAGCTCTCTCCAGGTTAAAATAGTTGCCTTAATGATGGGATGGGTAGGGGTGCGGAGACGCTTGGAGGGAAAAAGTAAGTATGCTATGACTAAAGCCTTTAGGTTGTTGTTAGCAAAGATTTCCTCAATTTCCAGCCAGGATGTGTCTGACTTATCCTGGAACCACTTCTGGGACAGTTTCAGTATGGAAGCTTTATAATAATTATAGAGGTTGGGAACCCCCAAACCTCCTGCACGCTTATGCCTTTCAAGAGCCGTTCTGGCTACTCTTGGTCGTTTATTATTCCATATGAAGGAGCGGAGTTGTGTTTGGAATTTATTGAACCAGCTTTTTGGGATATACTGGGGGATGGCTCTTAGTATGTATAAAAGTTTGGGGAGTAGAGACATTTTAAAAGATTCAATTCTGCTGAGCCAGGAGAGTTCTATTTTTGAGAGGCGTGCATAGTCCAGCTGGAAAGTTTTAAATAAAGGGGTTAAGTTGGCCTGGATGGCAGCCACCGAAGGTTTGGTTAGAGAAATGCCCAGATAGGAGATCTCTTTTTCTACCCATGTGAAGTCGAATTCCTCTTTCAAGTATTCTAAAAACGTGGGCTCTATATTAAAATCCAAAATTTGGGATTTTGAGTGGTTAATTTTATAGAGGGAAAAGTATGAGTATTTCTCAATAATTGACAATATATGTCTAAGGGATTTAAGGGGGTTGGTAAGGGTGAGCAGGATGTCATCTGCGAACAAGGATATCTTGTGATGGTGCCTATCCAGAGGAATTCCCTTAACATTTTCGTTTTGCCTAATACAGGATGCAAGAGGTTCTATAAACAGGGCAAATAATAGGGGAGATAACGGGCATCCTTGTCTAGTGCCGTTGGAGAGAGAGAATGATTGGGATAGAAAGTTGTTAGAGTAAACTTTGGCTGAGGGATGAGAGTACATGGCTTTAATTGAGCGGAGGATGTTGCCTTGAAATCCAAACCTTTCAAGGGTGCAGAAAAGAAAATTCCATTGGACTCTATCAAAAGCCTTCTCGGCATCCAAGGCCAAGAAGGCTGCCGGCTGATCAGATCTTTCAATAAAAGTGATTAAATCAAATGCTCTCCTTGTAGCGTCCGCCGTAGACCTGCCGGGAATAAAGCCCGCCTGGTCAGAGTGAATCAGTTTGGCTATGTATTGTTTAATTCTGTTAGCTGCAATTTTCGCAAGGAGCTTGGTATCTGCATTTAGGAGGGAGATTGGGCGGTAATTTTTAACATCAGCTGGATCTCCTTTCCCCTTGGGCAGAACTGTAATTATGGCTTCTAGCATGTCAGGTGGAAGCCGTCCCTGAAGGGCGGCAAAATTAGCTAGTTTGGGGATGTATGGAGATAGTGCAGCGTTAAATGATTTATATAGCTCATTTTGAAAGCCGTCCGGGCCCGGGGATTTCCCATCTTTGGAGTGTTTGATGGCATCGGATATCTCAGAGACAGAATACGGTAGGTTAAGATCCCGCAAGTCTTGATCGTTCAACGAGGGTAATTTGATTGAGTTTAAATATTCAGCCATTTCCTGGCACGTTGGTGCGTGAGCACCGGGTACATCCCTCAAGTTATATAAGGATGAGTAGAATTTGGCAAATGTGTCCGACACATCCTTAGGGTGTCTTAGGACACACCCTTGCGGATCCTTGATCTCCTTGATTCTAGATTTTAATTTTTGGTGTTTTATTTTGGCTGCTAACATTTTGGAGGGTCTATCGGCGGATATATATTGTTTGGTTTTCATCCTCTGAGAAAACTGGTCGTATTCCGCTGATAGGAGAGATTTCAGTTCTAATCTAAGTCTCATGATTTTTGCGGCTGAGTCCAGACTTGGGTTGGACGCTTGGGATGTTTCTAAGTTATGAATTTCATTCATTAAGCTCCGGGTTTTGTCCCTGTTGTTTTTATTCAAGCGTGCATTGAGCTGGATCATTTTGCCTCGTAGTACAGCCTTGAACGCTGACCAAAGAGAAAGAATCGAAATTTTCTCTACATCATTCTCCGTAAAGTAATTAGCTATGGTGTTTTCAATTTCTTCTTTGTAAACAGGATGGTTATATAAATAGCTGTTGTTACGCCAAAGTTTTGGAGAGAAAACCTTGGGACCAATGTTGATTTCAAACAGAATAGGAGAATGGTCTGACCAGCTCCTGGGACCAATAGAAGCGTCAACAAATTTGGAAAGAGAAAAAATATCAGTCAGGACCAGGTCTATTCTAGAGTACGACTGATGCCGCTTAGAAAAAAAAGAAAATTCAATAGATGTAGAATTTAAGCATCTGAAGACGTCGTACAAGTCCGATTTAGTCAGCCAGGGATCCAAGACATCGGAGTGTTGGCGTGACTTGGTCGAGGAGTCCAGCGCACCATTAGGGATAATATTAAAATCTCCAAAGAGAACTAAATCCCCCTGTTTGTGTGTCTCAATAGTTCTCTTAATTTTGTTGAGAAAAGTGATCTGGCCTTTGTTCGGGGCATAAATATTGGCAAGCGTAAAGGTATGGCCATTCAGTTTGCAGACAATGATGAGGTATCTGCCGTTAGGATCCTCCGTTTTAGAGATTAATTCGAATGAAATTGTGTTTTTGAATAAAAGAGCAACGCCCCATTTCTTTTTGCTGTTATTGGCACAAAAGATATCAGTAAAGTTCTTGTTGTCGAATTTAGGGGGTTTGGAGGCTGAGAATTTTGTCTCCTGCAAACCTACGATATCCACCTTGTTTTCTCTAAGAAATTTCCACAAAAAGTAGCGTCTCTGGGGAGAGTTAAGGCCGTTAACATTGTAGGATAGGAATTTTAAAGACATATTGAAAACAGTTCCTACGAGGCAGAGGCTCAGAATTGTTGAATATTGTTGAGTAAGAGAGATGTTTTTCAATCTAAACTAAACTATATAATACTAACTTAACTTAAGTAAAAAAAAAATAAAATAAAATAAAGCAAATGATGTACGAAAGTGAATAATACAAGTGACTATAACTTGTCCCAGTGCGGAGGGGATCAACTGATCACGATCTATTACCTCCTTGTGTGGCTCAAGTTCTGGCTAAGCTAATCAGCTGTCAAAGTGGTGGGATCTTTTCAAGAGGCTTTGAGGCCTAAGTCCTCAAGGACCCCTAGACCGTCTTCCAATTCTGAAAGCGCCAAGGTTTTCCTTGGAAGTGAAAGAGAAGCTTGGTGGGATTGAAACCCCACTTATATGGGATCTGGTTACGCTGCAAAATATTAGAGAGAGGGGCAAGATGTTTCCTCCGGAGCATGGTCTCCCTTGATAAATCTGCAAAGATTTTGACATCAGCAAAGGGTTTTGGAAGAACTTTCGTTGTACGCAAGAAGTCAAGAAGTTGATCTTTAACATGCATAAATTGAAACTTCATAATAACATCCCTAGGGATTTCTGGTTTGAGGGATCTGGGCTTGGGGATACGGTGAATTCGCACTGCCATCGTGTCCAAATCTGTTAGAGAGGGGATTGCACTTTTCAGGAGCTTCCTGATGTAAGTGCTGAGTTGATCATGTTTGACCGTCTCCGGGATTCCCCTAAATTTGAGGTTCTGTTGCCGATCTCTATCCTCCAGGTTAGTGACTTTATTAGAGACTGTTTCAAAGTTTTTTGAGAGGAGATGATGAGCTTTAACAAGCTTGTCGTGTTTGTGTGAAAGATCATGAATATCAGATTCATTCTGATCCGTTTTTTGTGAGATTAAATCTATTGAGAGTTGTAAATCATCAAACCTAGAATTAAGAGCAGTGAAAATACCTCTAAAGAATTTCTGGTCAATTGGCTGCGACCAGTCGAAGGTTTCCAACGGATTGGAAGCCACCAAGGCTGGACCTTCCCTCCTCATTCTTTGCTTTAATGGGCTGGCAGTGGGAGATTTATCCCCATCTGAGCCTGAGTCTTCCAATACAACTGTTTTCTGGGAAGAGGTCTTCTTCCTGGTGGCCATTTCTTTTCTCTTCTGCTTAGCAGGCTGAGAGTCAACTGGGGTCGTTCCCTCCATTTGATCCTGATCTTGAGACCAAGAATCCGCTTGATGTAATCTAGGAGACCTAGATCTATGTCTCGTCGAAGTTCCAGTTGTTTTGTCGTCCATGGGAGAGGGTTTAGATTTATCCATTTTATTCTTAGAAGAGGCCATAATAATGGATGAGATATGAAAGAGGTTATATATTCTTTGAACCACGTCTGATTCTATGGGAAAGGCCTCACGAGTTTATACCACCGGTTATTACAGTGGGCAGATTTAAAACGCCACTATAAATCTGGTCAAACAAAAATGTTGATATACTGCTTTAAAGGGCGGCGAAAAGAGTCCAACAAGGGCAGGAGACGCCCAGTCGTTGGAAATAAAGTACCTAACCAAGGATACCCAAGATACTCAACTTGGGTTTCCCTTACAGAGTGCCACGAGGGCAAAGAATGAATTACCACTAGTTCAGGGTCTGTTAACAAGGGCAAAACAGTGATAGTGGGTCACCCCACGACGATGTAGATTAGGTACAAGATCGAGCCCCTCTGCTTTAATATGCTATATCAGTGCTGTCTTTAGGGTGAAAGACCAGTCCCAAAGATACGAACTAGTTAATAGGTCAGTAAGAACACTAAATGTCAACAATAAACCATACCCAATGTTAAGGTTAGATCTAGGTGTAATCACGCTGATATCAAAGATTTATATATATATATATATATATATATATATATATATATATATATATTACGGTATATATAAATAAAGTAAAACAGAATTAACTCCGGTCGATCTTCCTATTACTGATGCACCCTTCTCAACAGCAATTTCCCTCAAAATAGTAAACAGTACCACTTAAAGACTATATCCACCCACACAATAACACAGAAAAGAAATAATATCCTGAACAATAGGAAAGGAAATTAAAGGATGAGTAAAGTAAAAAAGTGCTGAGATGTGGGGACTGTTAGGGTAATAAGTATATGTTAAGAATAAAGGCGTTGAGTGCTATAGTCCTTCGCAGTAGATTACCTCTAGAAAATAGTGTAGATATTAGTTGTTCAAGACAAAGCAGTTATAGAATAAGGTGAAGAGGGGTGATAGGGGTACAATGAGGTTAATCTATTTAGTAATGTTGTTAGTTCAAGTAATATATCAATAGTTAACTTCAACATAAGCGGTAAATTGTATGACAGTAACCCTTGAAGGGTTTAGTTATCATAACCAAAATGATTACTAAAATGAGCTATAAGCTGTTTGACAGCAGCTAATATATAGTAAGAAGTTCTGCGTACATAACAACAGGTTACACTATTGTTGCCAAGGGGGTAGACCAGCAATAAAAAGGAGGAGGGGGAAGGGAGGAAGATAAGAGAAGAAAAGAGAAAAGAAGAAAAGAAACAGATAAAAGAAGGAAGAAAATAGAAAGAGAGGGAGAAGGGAATAAGAGAAGAGAAGAGAAGAGAAGAAAAGAGTAGGAGAGGAAGAAGAATAGGGAGGAAATGAACCTTGCTGTAATACAGAGGCTGGTGCTGAACGAGCCTTCCAGGAGAATGCAACCAGACTGTCACAGACAGGTCTGGGTAAACTCAGTCCGAGTATTGTTGTTGATAGAAGCTGCAGACCGTCGCCGGGATCCTCGGGCAGTCGTCCGGAACCTGAAGAGCCGAGAATGCAGCAGATCTGCCGAGGTCCAGGGAAACAGAAGCACAGTAGCAGTGAGAGGAAATCCGAGAATGCAGGTCCCAGCGGTGACTTCACTGGGTAGATATGTCAGGAATGCTGCCAGCTGGAGCCGTGAGGAAGCAGGGGCCGGTCCGGAGGTCCCCAGATGCAAGCAAGGAGGGAGAGATGATAAGGGGCTACAGATCCCGATGTTCCTCTCTTTAGGTGGTTATGGCTGGAACCGCCAGTCAGCAGTACTCAGGACTCTCCAGGGGGCTCCTGCCACAGGGATGCAGAGAAGTCGAGGAAGCCTGCAATGGTTATTAAAGTTGCTCCCGCTCTTAGGGCTGGGCACAGCGGCAATGATAGAGGCAGGAAATGGCGGGAAAGCCCCAGGAAGCTTATTCTCGGGTCTCCTGGACCTCGGAGGGTCTCCCAAGCAAAGGGAGAGTGGGATATGTTCCAAAGAGATCCCAGGTTGTCATCGGTAGGTCCAGAAGTCCTTATAGTGTAGGTGAAAGCGCTACAGCCCAAACAGAGCCTCCAAGGTAGCAATCCAGGTGGAAAAAAGGAGAAAGGGCAGTCCAAGGGGTCCACAAATGGGTTAAGCGGTATTCCAGTAAGATCCAAGTGGATTTGGTAGGAAATCTACACAAAAATGCAGAAATCCTGTAGCTTTTTAGCTGAAGAGCAGGAGCTCAAGCTAAGTGCGTCTGCACTCCATGAGCTCTCAAGCCACGCCTCATGATCCCACCATGGTGACACCCTACAATTTTTTGTTTATGTCCTACTCCAAGCTGTATAGGCTTGAGAGCCAACTACCAATTAAGTAAAACAGGTGATGTGCATCTCTGTAATGAAGAGGGGTGTGGTGTAATGACATCAACACCCTATATAAGGTGTGCTTAATTATTAGGTAAATGCCTTTCCTAAGGAAAAATGGGTCAGAAGAGAGATTTGACGGGCTCTGAAAAGTCCAAAATTGTGAGATGTCTTGCAGAGAGATGCAGCAGTCTTGAAATTGCCAAACATTTGAAGCGTGATCACCGAAAAATCAAGCGTTTCATGGCAAATAGCCAACAGGGAGGCAAGAAGCGTGTTGGGCAAAAAAGGCGCAAAATAACTGCCCATGAATTGAGGAAAATCAAGCGTGAAGCTGCCAAGATGCCATTTGCCACCAGTTTTGCCATATTTCAAAGCTGCAACATTACTGGAGTATCAAAAAGCACAAGGTGTGCTATAGTCAGGGACATGGCCAAGGTAAGGAAGGCTGAAAAATGACCACCTTTGACCAAGAAACATAAGATAAAATGTCAAGACTGGGCCAAGAAATATTTTAAGACTGATTGTTCAAAGGTTTTATGGACTGATGAAATGAGAGTGACTCTTAATGGACCTGATGGATGGGCCAGAGGCTGGATCAGTAACGGGCAGAGAGCTCCACTCCGACTCAGACTCCAGCAGGGTGGAGGTGGGGAACTGGTATGGGCTGGTATCATCAAAAAAGAATTAGTGGGACTTTTTCAGATTGAGGATGGAGTGAAGCTCAACTCCCAGACCTACTGCCAGTTTTTGGAAGACAACTTCTTCAAGCAGTGGTTCAGGAAGAAGTCAGTATTGTTCAAGAAAAACATGATTTTCATGCAGGACAATGCTCCATCACATGCATCCAACTACTCCACAGCGTGGCTGGCCAGTAAAGGTCTAAAAAGAAAAAATAATGACATGGCCCCCTTGTTCACCTGATCTGAATCCCATAGAGAACCTGTGGTCCCTCCTAAAATGTGAGATCTACAGGGAGGGAAAACATTACACCTCTCAGAACAGTGTCTGGGAGGCTGTGGTGGCTGCTGCACGCAATGTTGATCATAAACAGATCAAGCAACTGACAGAATCTATGGATGGAAGGCTGTTGAGTGTCATCATAAAGAAAGGTGGCTATATTGGGCACTAAGTTTTGGAGGTTTTGTTTTTGCATGTCAGAAATGTTTATTTCTAAATTTTGTGCAGTTATATTGGTGTACCTGGTGAAAATAAACAAGTGAGATGGGAATATATTTGTTTTTTATTAAGTTGCCTAATAATTCTGCACAGTAATAGTTACCTGCACAAACAGATATCCTCCTAAGATATCCAAATCTAAAAAAAAAACACTCCAACTTCCAAAAATATTAAGCTTTGATATTTATGAGTCTTTTGGGTTGATTGAGAACATAGTTGTTGATCAATAATAAAAAATAATCCTCTACAATACAACTTGCCTAATAATTCTGCACACAGTGTATATTCCATGAGAAAAACGCAGGGGAAATTGTACGTAGAATAAGCATGTTGGTTTCGGGTAGAGATATCCAGAGTTGTTACAGCGCTTTCAGAAATGGTTGGATAATACTGTTCATTTTGAAGTTTTAATGAATGTTAAAAGTCATCAAGATACAACGTGTTTCGGCTACAAAATCAAACAGATAGCCTTCATTAGGATTACCTGAGGAAGGGTATCTGTATCATTTTGTAGCCAAAATGTATGGTATTTTGATGACTTTTAACATTCAATGAAACTTTGAAAACAACAGTATTATCCGACCCTTTCTGGAAGCGCTGTAACAACTCCGGATATCACTGTCCAAAACCAATCTGCCGCCAGGCCTGTCAGGAAGGAATTAATCCGATGTCTAGCTGCAGGCCAGATGTGACTGAATCCTGGGCAAGGCACCATTATGAGGACTTACATGCTATAAACAAAGACTGAAAAAAGGTGAGCAGAACCTATCATTTTCTTTATGAGGGTCGTGGCAACCTAACCCTCTACACTTAAATCTGCGCCCACTCTCTCCTGTGTCTCCCCTTACTCTAGACCCTACAGTGCAAAAAGACCTTATTTTAGAGAGGAATAAGCATGTTGCTTCTTTTTTCTGCATCAAAATCTGCAAGAAAAAAACCCTGAAAGTGGGCACGGCACTTCAGAATTCTAATTAACTTTACTAGGATGTATTTCCCCTTGCAGATTTCAGAGAAAGATGCAAGCAAAAATGCATAAAAACGCTAGGTGTTCACATAGCCTTAAGGTGTTAGACAACTTTCTCCATAGTTTTTAAAAGAATGAGATTTAGGAATTTTTCATAGCATTTTTTACCAGTGGCTTTCGTTGCTCTACTTTTTATATTTTAACCTATAAATATACATTTTTTAAAAAATTTTTTTTTCATCATATAACCATCCATAAATGCATACAAAATTAATTAATTAATTCTGGCTTGATTTATTACAAGATAGGTAGTGCCCCCTCCCCCTTTGTTACGGAGCCAAGTACTTATTTTTAGGGATGAGCGAGTACACTCGTTACTATTCGCTACTCGCAGAATAGCATGATATTCAGGATACTTGTTACTCGGTGAGTTTTCACGTTACGAGCAGCGAGTCAATGCAAGTCAGTGGGGAAATCCAAGTACTATTGTGCTGGACCCTACAAGCGGTCTGGAAGCCTAAAGAAAAGGGTAAAATGGATGCATCATCATGTAAAAGCTGGTAGTAAAAAGCCCGCCGGCTTTTGTAAACAATCGGCGATGTCCCTTCACCACCACATGGGGAGTGAGGACGGTGGAGGAATACAGGGGCAGGTTACATGGGTGTCATCAGAAGCTGCTGGTACAGAGGAACGGAATCTACCCACATTATACCCATCCATTACGCCCATCGCTGACCCTAAATTCCCCAATGCGAGGTCGCAAGCGAGATCCTGGGGTGACATAACAGCGGTAAAAATCTGGTCAGCTTTTTCAAACGATCAGCTGATGCATCTACATACATTGCTAAAGTGAAATTAAATAAAGGAATGGTTAAAAATAAAGCAAAAATTATGCTCATCTGTCCTCCGAGTGTCCTGCAATGAGAGGCGTCCACCTTCGATGGCTGCAGGACCTTAATCAGCTGACCGGGAAGGGGCGGGGCAACCCGATCAGCTGATGGGTCACATGAATGCATCAGCATGGTTTAAATCGCCCACTCGCTGATCGGTTTTTGTGGGCGGGCGATGTAAACTGCGCTGATTAGGTGACCCATCAGCTGATCGAGTTGCCCCACCCCTTCCAAGTCAGCTGATTAAGGCCCTTAGCCATCGGAGGTGGATGCATCACGGGACACCCGGCGGAAAGGTGAGCATTAATATTTTTATTTTTAACCATTCCTTTATTTAATTTCACTTTAGCAGTGTATGTAGCTACACTGCTAAAGTGAAAGTGAATAGCGTCGACACCACTTGCCTGCGCTTTGTAGGCTCGGTTCCCTGCAGCTCTTTGTGTCTCGATCCATCTAAATCCCGGATCCGAACACAAAAATGGCATCCAGAGTTTACAATCCAGGCCTGTCCTTTCTGGCCTGTTGAGTCCTGCATAAAACAGGATCCCACAGACAGGAACAAAACCGTAGTGTGAAGCCAGCCTTTCTTACACATCCTTAAGCCATAGAGAATTACATAAAGACTGACCTGCACACCTAATGTGTACAAACAAGGTGCTAGCTGATAAAAAAGATCTAACTATTAAAGGTTATTCCACTGCACACTAGAACACTAAGGCTAGATTCACATTGCGCTATAGTTAAATCTGATGCTGTCCGATGAAATTCGGACAGCATCGGATCCAAACTGATCCCTGCAATCAGATGCCAAATAGGCATCTGATTCCGACATTTTGCAGGATCAGTTTGGTCTGTCACCTTGCTCCCCTTCCTCTCTGCCTCCTGTCTTCTCGCCGTCCCCCTGTTATCCCCCTGCTGTCCCCCTGTTGTCCCCTGCTGTCCCTCTGCTGTCCCTCTGCTGTCCCCCTGTTTTCCCCCTGCTGTCCCCTCTCCTGTCCTCTTCTCGCCGCTCCTCCTGTCATTCCAACATAAACAATCTTTATTCTCACCTGCCAGCGCTCCGCCTGCATCTCCATAGAGCTCCCGATCGGTTTTACAGGACCTGCAATGATGTCAGAAGCGTCATTGGGTCACATGAGCGGTTACCGCGGTAACCTCTCATGTAACCCGACCAGGTCATCGGGTTGTGACATCATCACAGGTCCTGGTACCGAGCGGGAAGCTGATGGAGACGCCGGGGGAGCGCTGGCAGGTGAGAATAAAGATTTTTTATTTTAAACACTTGATTTTAGTTACATTTAACTTCCGCAATGTATGTGTGTACATTGTGGAAGTTAAATTAGGTGGCGCACAATAGTTTTAGTGTACTGAGCATGTACTGAGCATTTGTTTTTGTGTATTCTGTGCCGGATTCGTTTTTGTCCGGTTTTTCACCTTCCCAAAAACAGAGTCTGCAGAATTTTTGGGCTCTGGTGAAAAAAATCAGACAATTCCGGATCCAGGGCGATCAGGCGCACATAACATGGGAGTCTAAGGGTGCCGGAACTGTGAAAAAAATCTGATTGTTTCCCAGATTCAAATTTAAGCACAGAGTATGCCCAGAAATCCTGCCATGCAAACCTTAGCACCATGGACAGGACTACTTCAAGTACAGGCAGTGATTTCAGCACCAAGGACAGCGGCAGAGCAGACACTGGCAGACTTCAGCACCATGGACAGTGGCAGAAAACAAATCCTGCAAAAAACAGGATCTGGGACCATATTTGGCCACAATTTCTACACATCCTGTCCTGTCAGATTTTGTCAGGGTGATGCTGCAAAATACAGGATCCACCCTGATAGACAAAAGCTGTGGTGTAAAGCTAGCGTATGAGGTGAACAACTCTATATACACACATGACTCCAAGTCACTGAAACTACTGACAACACCCACGAACAATGATATAACACACTTGTAAACATGCAAAAAATTAAATTCTAAACATATGAAAGGAGAGAAAAAAGGGATTGCATATTTTCAAGAAGCAATATCAATGTTATAGTGTTGTTTAAGTGTGAACTGACCTATAAGACCATGTCTGTTATGCATATAAAGGATATATACTATGTTTATTTGAATTGCTAGCAGATTACTTTTGAAGAGGCAGCCTTGACCATTAATGACCCTATGCAATAATAAAGGTTTTCTCTCTAATAAAAAAAGCAAACTTAAAAGCTCTCCTAAAAGAATGTGTAAAGGAGATTTTTAGGTTTCTGGAGTGCACAGCTGTTAGCACATCTGCAGGTTGTGAACTCTTAAGGTACCTTTACACGCGGCAACATTTGTAGGAATTTCACTGGCAACTTACTGGTTGCAGTGAAATCATGGACACATTATTCCATTTGTACACAGCAACAAGATAGAACAATGTGTCCATGATTTCACTGCAACCAGTAAGTTGCCAGTGAAATTCCTAGAAAAGTTGCCGCGTGTAAAGGTACCCTTACGGAGGTTTACAGCCTGCAGGTGTGCTAACAGCTGTGCACTCCAGAAACCTAAAAATGGTGGAGGTCTGCTAACTAGGAGCAGAGTCATTTCAGCCTTTTGGAGTCAGGAGCTTCTACTTACATTTGGTGATATCCTTTTCATCTTACCCCAGTCTGTCTACTATCCTCATGTGTTATTACACTAGAAGTGGCGTTTAGTGTACTCTGTATTGGCCTATGCAAAAGCCAGGGTTGCCTTTTGGTGACAGTGATGGTCTAGGTGTGGCGCCCCCATGGCTAGGCGCCGCAGAGATATTACACTTTACAAATATATGTGTTCCTCTGCAAGTTGTGGGTTTAGGGTTTAACCTATGGAGTCTGTTTTCACACACACACACACACACACACACACACACACACACACGACTAGGCCACCTTAGTATAGAGGGACTGATTATTCAGTAGGTCCAAAAGGGGGTGGAGCCTAGGTTAGTGCAGGAAGACTTGAGTGACAGTTAGTTCAGTTAGTGCTGGAAAGGCAGCCAGATTGGACGTGCCTGGACCCATAATCACCGGGTAGCGGTAAGCGCCACAAGAAGGTACCTCGCCCCTCAGGCCCAAAATAGGTCCAAGATCATAGGAGCAGCGGCCCAGATTCCGGTGGCGGGAGGATTTGCTATTTACCGCTCCCGTCCGTCACGGTAAAGGAAACCTGTGCTCCACCGTAGGAGACCAGGGGTCTGGCGGGAGAGCTCTGCAAGGGTGGTGAAAGATAGAGAAGGACAGAATTAGACCCTGAAAGACTTAAGAAGGAACATCTGGAGGCTCCATAGGGGGACCCCGAGCTGACAACTCCTACCCGTTAAACCTGACTGTACCGTGTTTCACCTTAACATCTGCTGGTACCCAGTAAAGTGAAGTTGGAGTCGAACTGGTCTCTGACTTCCTTCTCGCCAGTGCCTGGAGGGCTTCAGCATTATCATCATCTCACCGGAGGGTAAGAACAACTACTCCCCTCATCCTCCATCACCGCTGCCCTGAGGTAAAAGCTCCACCTGTGGGGAGCTGGACCATACTGATCTGCAACAATAATCACCTCAGGGCCATACTGCAGCGCCGGTATCTAAATTACCGGGATCCAGAGGTGGCGTCAAGTTCTCTTTAACCCCTGTAAATATTCCCCCTCATCTAAAAAATTACAGCCAGGTCACGGAACCGGGAACCCGACCACCCGTGATTCCCCCAGTTAAATCTATGAAATCCAGGCCCGGTATCCGAGTACCCCTAGCCCTGGGCTCATCAGTAGGCATGTGATAGCAGAATGGACCTGCTTAGGACTGTTAGGGCAGGAAGGGACAGACACAGACCAGTGTCAGGTGGTGTCCCTGTTTCCTGATCCCTACTGTCAAGGCCTCTCTTCCCTTTACCACCCCACTATATGTTTGTATTACTCCATGCGCCTGTTTCTAATGTGCATGTAACAGAATCTTAAAAATTCATTTTTAAAGCTCTCTTAAATTCACCAGGTTGAAAGCTACGGTACTTGTAGACCCAATGACATGTCGCGTTCATGGTGCGGACGAGAATGTGTGATTTGTACCCAAGCATCCGCATGTGTACAGATCACATATGGCGGGGAATGGGTGCGCACGGCCATGCGCACCCGAGTGCATACACTGTGTGTCCCCATGTTGAAGATAGGGACGCGCGGTGTCTGCGCTTGGCTTGCGCTTCCCCAATATGCATCGGCGGGGAACGCAAGTCTGAAGCCACCCTAAGTATGTTTGTTAGGTAGAAAACAAACAAACACAGGATATAGATAAGTTCAGTAAAGAAGGATCTTTTAACCAAATATTTTGATCATAGATCATACTTTTAATTATGAACTTCTAAAATCAGCAAATAATCACTGCCTTTTTAATACCAGTGTTGTATATCTAATACAATAAACAAATATACAATAAACTCATTTAAGCTGGTACTGCCTTTTACTTTTAAATTGACAGACATCAGCGATCAAATTAATTTAGTTTCCCTTAGCAACCAACAGGCTTACAAGTCCGCTCTGTCTTGTCGAGAAACAAAGTGGCCATCACGCTATTGTGGATATAATTAGGTCCTGACTGTAATGTATGATGGCAGCGCAGAGAGCAAATTAGTAACTCCCAAAGTAGAAGGCAGCTAGGCGAGGGTGAAGGCAATTTTATTTTCATTCTCTTTAGCAAGTGTTCTAGCACAGGGTGACATCAGCAAAACATGCGGTGAGAAATAAACCTTTATTCCCACATCATGGTCTTATGCAACATCCACCCTAGTGACGACTATCAGCGTTTAGTATTCTGAGATGGAATCTTTTCCCAAAGTGATGGAGGGGAAGGAGCAGCGGGGAATAAAAAAGAGGTGGAAGGTTATTTGTCTCCTGACAATCACCAGCACAACTAGGGAAAGAAAAAGGAGCAAGCTGACAACAAATGACATTTATATCAGTCATGCTGTTCCTCTGCCTACACAGCCATTGTGAGGAAATCCAAAATACAAGTATGGAAGGTCACCATAGAAACAAACATCTCTCAAGGGGGCCAGGCAGTCCTTGTGATCGGATACATGATTAAACTTGCCTGTCTTTAATGTCCATCATAAGACAGATGGATATATGCGAGCTATGTACAATCTACTGTGTTTTATATTTATGCATTAGTCTTACATTTCCAACACATTTGTCTTTCAGTTGTCATGGTCGACTGCATGGCATTTGACCCAAGTAGAATAAGTACCTATATAAAGTAACGGCTACAAATGAATATATGGTCAACGAGCGGCACAGTTCAATGCCCATACCCTTCTTACAAAATAAATACAAAATATATAGAAACATCCTAAGCCTTGTTGTACCGAAAGACATTTCTATTTCTCTTATTTTCTTTGGAACTTTCAGTCTGTCATCGTGTGACTGATCGAGGCTTTTTCCCAATGGCACAGCACAGAAGCACTGCAACCAGCAAAGGAGAATTACGTTTTCACTCTTTTTCCCAGATTTGAACTGTCTATTCAACCATAGTCGAAGCAATGAGTGAAAAGTTAAAGAGTTCAATTTGCAGATCAAAAATCAAAATAACACTTAGAGAATCCATTTTGTAACCTATGCAAGTTATGGCTGTATGCACATGTAGTTGTATGACATCTAGACCTTTATTATGCCTTCTCAATTACATAAAATTGTTTTTAGTCCACTCTATATAAATCCAACAGCAACAAAAAAAAACTCATGGCATGCTTCAATGGATTCTGTATGAGAGAGATATTGTCCACTAGAAGCATTGTTTTCGAAGAGACAATACCAGAAAGTGCAAAAACGAGTAAGAAAAAAAAACAACAAAACCACTACAATAAGTGAAAGTATGAAGCACAGTTGGGTGTCAGGGCTGTATGGCAACTGACTGATAGAATACAGAATACAGATTATGCTTGAATTGAATGCACACAGTAGCATATAGATAGTGTATAACCCGTATGAGTGCAATCTAATGTTTTGCTGGATAGCAATTGCTCAAATTCTATACTAGGGAGCAGTTAAAATTGCTGCATGATGCTATTAGCAATGCATATCAAATAACTCTCACCTATTCAAGTCAATGGGTACGGGCAAAACATTGTACTGCACTTAGATGACATCTGAGTACAGTCCGATATACGCCGAGAAAAACAATATAGAAGATTTAGAAATTAAGTTCTCCATCTCCTCAGCACCTGTGCTCTGATTTTCACATGTGAGAGGAATGCAATGAAGGACTATCGGTTCACACTCTTTGAACCCATTCTCATATGCATAAAGTGTCCACCTGTGTTACATGAAAGAATCATCGGATGCTATATACTCGTGTTAGTGTAACCTAATGGTACACTATGGCACAATTGCGCCCTGAAAGTAAGGCGATTTGTTGCTCCGGAAATCGCCTCACGTACAGCGGAAGCAATCCTGCCTAATCCCATCCCTGGTTCACACGCCGCAATCTCAAAGGCAACGTGGGCGTACATGTTCAGCGCTTCGAAGAGATAGGCGCGCTGTAGTGGTTTACACCGCGCCCCATATGCGCACATTGGACAATGCAACAGCGTTACGATTGGTTAGCCTGCTCTGGTAGGATGGCTAATACATGACGCCATTGCCATTGTGTGGCGCTGGACGGACAACTCTTCAAATACGGCACGGTGTCAATTGATAGCCAATGGGAACACAGTAGCCCACACCAATCAGTTCACACGGAGCACGGACTACAATCATAGGCGGAAATACCGCCTTCATGATTGAGGCTGATTTCAGAGCAGTGCTCAGGAGTCAGGCGCAGGCGAGAGGCGATTTATCGCCGTGAAATTCCCCAATCACACGCCGCAACTGTGAGGCAATTTCATGGCGATTGCTCCGGGGCGACATATCGCCTATAGGATTCCCAGGCGAGATTGCGGCGTGTGAAGGTACCATTAAAAGGAACCTGAAAGCAGAGCAATAACTGAAAGGTCTCTTTCTCTGTACACACACACACACACAGATCTATCACTCAAAGGGAGTGGTACCGGCCTTCACTAGTCAACCACATCTTTTCAGAGTCAAGCATATTAAAGGTTGAACTCACACAGCCAGTGCCTTATACATGTTGCCCGTCATTCAGCCAGCATGTGTCAGCTGTCAGGTCCAATTTAATTAAAAATGCTCTTCTCTCTTGTCCTTTCATAGCTTAAAGGTTCAAGGCTGCGCATTGAGCATACTGATCATATGTAATACACATTGACTAACAGCAGCTGCAAAGTAGGGAAAGCAGAAGTGTAACATTGCTTTGACTGTTGGACAACAGTCAGGGTGCTGCCACAGCACAAATTAGAGCAAAAACATTGACTTAATATAAGCATTGCAGAGGAAGAGGAAGAAAAACAGAGCTATAGTGGCTGCTCCAAATTTATGTTACTTTACATTTTCCTCCTGTCAAGGTGACAGCTGGTAGGGTCAAACTGCTATTACCAGTTTGTCACAAACAGCACTATTAGGCTGATTATACATATACTAGATGTCGGCCCGATTCTAAAGAATCGGGTATTCTAGACTATGTATGTCGTTTATTTATGAAGATTTAAGAATAATGCAAAGCGAAGCTGGGTTTAAATCCTGTGAAAATATCTTTGATTGCTTGCAGGAGGGCACAGCGGGTGTGTGCGGGCAGGAACAAGCTGTGGAAGAGCAGGCGGGTGCGGGCAGGAGGGGGCCGGGGAACAGCAGGCAGGTTCGGGCAGGAGGGAGACAGGGAACAGCAGTGGGGGGTGGCAAGAGGGGGCCAGACCCCTCTGGTACTATACACACAGGTGACAGTGCTGATGCTGGTGGTACTATACACACAGGTGACAGTGCTGATGCTGGTGGTACTATACACACAGGTGACAATGCTGCTGGTACAATACACACAGGCGACAGTGCTGCTGGTACAATACACACAGGTGACAGTGCTGATGCTGGTGGTACTATACACACAGGTGACAATGCTGCTGGTACTATACACACAGGTGACAGTGCTGCTGGTAAAATACACACAGGTGAGAGTGCTGATGCTAGTGGTACTATACACACAGGTGACAATGCTGCTGGTACAATACACACAGGTGAGAGTGCTGGTGGTACTATACACCGGTGACAGTGGTGATGCTGGTGGTACTATACACACAGGTGACAGTGCTGGTGGTAGTATACACACAGGTGACAGTGCTGATGCTGGTGGTAGTATACACACAGGTGACAGTGCGGTTAGTAGAATACACACAGAGGTGACAGGGTTGCTGGTACTATGTACACACAGAGGTGAGAATGGTGCTGCAGGTAGTATGCACATAGAGGTGACAATGGTGCTGCAGGTAGTATGCACACAGAGGTGACAATGGTGCTGCAGGTAGTATGCGCAGAGAGGTGACAATGGTGCTGCAGGTAGTATGTGCAGAGAGGTGACAATGCTGCTGTAGGTAGTATGCAGACAGAGGTGACAATGGTGCTGCAGGTAGTATGCGCAGAGAGGTGACAATGGTGTTGCAGGTAGCATGCGCACAGAGGTGACAATGGTGCTGCAGGTAGCATGCGCACAGAGGTGACAATGCTGCTGGTACTATGTACACACAGAGGTGACAATGGTGCTGCAGGTAGTATGCGCACAGAGGTGACAATGGTGCTGCAGGTAGCATGCGCACAGAGGTGACAATGGTGCTGCAGATAGCATGCGCACAGAGGTGACAATGGTGCTGCAGGTAGCATGCACACAGAGGTGACAATGGTGCTGCAGGTAGCATGCTCACAGAGGTGACAATGCTGCTGGTACTATACACACAGGCGACAGTGGTGCTGGTACAATACACACAGGTGACAGTGCTGATGCTGGTGGTACTATACACACAGGTGACAATGCTGCTGGTACTATACACACAGGTGACTGCTGCTGGTACAATACACACAGGTGACAGTGCTGATGCTAGTGGTACTATACACACAGGTGACAATGCTGCTGGTACAATACACACAGGTGAGAGTGCTGGTGGTACTATACACAGGTGACAGTGGTGATGCTGGTGGTACTATACACACAAGTGACAATGCTGCTGGTACAATACACACAGGTGACAGTGCTGGTGGTAGTATACACACAGGTGACAGTGCTGATGCTGGTGGTAGTATACACACAGGTGATAGTGCGGTTAGTAAAATACACACAGAGGTGACAGTGCTGCTGGTACTATGTACACACAGAGGTGAGAATGGTGCTGCAGGTAGTATGCACACATAGGTGACAATGGTGCTGCAGGTAGTATGCACACAGAGGTGACAATGGTGCTGCAGGTAGTAAGCGCAGAGAGGTGACAATGGTGCTGCAGGTATTATGCGCAGAGAGGTGACAATGGTGCTGCAGGTAGTATGCAGACAGAGGTGACAATGGTGCTGCAGGTAGTATGCGCAGAGAGGTGACAATGGTGCTGCAGGTAGCATGCGCACAGAGGTGACAATGGTGCTGCAGGTAGCATGCGCACAGAGGTGACAATGCTGCTGGTACTATGTACACACAGAGGTGACAATGGTGCTGCAGGTAGCATGCGCAGAGAGGTGACAATGATGCTGCAGGTAGCATGCGCACAGAGGTGACAATGGTGCTGCAGGTAGCATGCGCACAGAGGTGACAATGCTGCTGGTACTATGTACACACAGAGGTGACAATGGTGCTGCAGGTAGAATGCACACAGAGGTGACAATGGTGCTGCAGGTAGCATGCGCAGAGAGGTGACAATGGTGCTGCAGGTAGTATGAGCACAGAGGTGACAATGGTGCTGCAGGTAGTATGCAGACAGAGGTGACAATGATGCTGCAGGCAGTATGCGCAGAGAGGTGACAATGGTGCTGCAGGTAGCATGCGCACAGAGGTCACAATGGTGCTGCAGGTAGCATGCGCACAGAGGTGACAATGCTGCTGGTACTATGTACACACAGAGGTGACAATGGTGCTGCAGGTAGTATTCACACAGAGGTGACAATGGTGCTGCATGTAGCATACGCACAGAGGTGACAATGGTGCTGCAGGTAGCATGCACACAGAGGTGACAATGGTGCTGCAGGTAGCATGCCCACAGAGGTGACAATACTGCTGGTACTATGTACACACAGAGGTGACAATGGTGCTGCAGGTAGTATGCGCACAGAGGTGACAATGGTGCTGCAGGTAGCATGTGCAGAGAGGTGATAATGGTGCTGCAGGTAGCATGCGCACAGAGGTGACAATGGTGCTGCCGGTAGCATGCGCACAGAGGTGACAATGGTGCTGCAGGTAGCATGCGCACAGAGGTGACAATGGTGCTGCAGGTAGCATGCGCACAGAGGTGACAATGGTGCTGCAGGTGGTATACACACAGAGGTGACAATGGTGCTGCAGGTGGTATACAGACAGAGGTGACAATGGTGCTGCAGATGGTATACACACAGAGGTGACAATGGTGTCGCAGGTAGTATGCGCACAGAGGTGAGAGTGCTGGTCTCCCCCTTGCAGGCCCCGGTGCTCCCCTCTCCCCCTCCTGTCTTGTAGACGGCAGGGGTTCGAAATAGCGAAGCATATGTTATTCTTACCTGTCCGGGCTCCAGCGGCGCGATGCAGGTGTATCGTCCTCCACCGCTATGTCGCCGCCCCTGGAGTTCAGGATCCAATATGGCGTCCGGGAAGTCTCGCGAGAGCTCCCGGACGCCATCTTGGAGATAGTTGTCGCCGCCCCCGGAGCAATGGATCCGAACAAAGCCACGGAAGTGGCGCCGTATGCGACGGAAGTCGCTACGGCAATTATTTATACATATATAATGATTACTGTATATACAGAAGTGAAACAAGAAATTTACACACACTATATAAAAAGACATATTTATTTTTTTCTCACTATCTGACATGAAATCACAATAAATGTTTCTCATCTTAGGTCAATTAGGATTGCCATATTTATTAGTATTTTCCAAATGTCAGAATAATGAAAGAATGTTTTAAGACATTCTAATTATTTTCTGCAAAGTCAAAAGTTTGCATACATTTTATTAGCATTTGGTACTGTCATGAAACTTGTCAGGACCTGCAGCTCTCTGATGCCCTCTTATCCTGCTGGCCAAACACAGTATTGACAGAGAATAAGCAAAGTTGCACAGCTGCTCTAATTTATGTCATCTATTGGGCATGTGATGTGACGGGATGTATATACACCACCAGTTCCTGCCAGGAACATAGCCTGTTTCACATCTATGGCAGGTTTGCGTTTTGCTTCATTTGCGTTTTCAGGCGTTTTTACCGATAAAAACGCTAGCGTTTTTAGTCCCATTGATTTTAATGGAAACGCATGTAAAAACAACTGCAAAAACGCATTAGCGTTTTCAAAAACGCATGCGTTTTTGCAAACGCTGCCCAAAACGTAGGGAAATGCGCCTAGCGCGCGTTTGCAAAAACGCATGCGTTTTGGGTTTTTGAAAACGTTTTTGCATGCGTTTTTACATGCGTTTCCACAAAAATCAATGGGACTAAAAACGCTAGCGTTTTTATGTGTTTTTAGCGGTAAAAACGCCTAAAAACGCAAATTAAGCAAAACGCAGAGGCCTGTTTCACATCTAAGAATGGTGTGCGTTTTGCTAAATTTGCGATTTTAGGCATTTTTACCGCTAAAAATGCTAGCGTTTTTGATCCCATAGGTTTGAATGGAAACGCATGTAAAAACGCAGGCAAAAACGCATGAGCGTTTTCAAAAATTCAAAACGCATGCGTTTTTGCAAACGCTGCGCTAGACGCATTTCCCGACGTTCTGGGCCGCGTTGGCAAAAACGCATGCGTTTTGCGTTTTTGAAAATGCTCATGCGTTTTTGCCTGCGTTTTTACATGCGTTTCCATTAAAACCCATGGGACCAAAAACGCTAGCGTTTTTATGCGTTTTTACCGGTATAAATGCCTGAAAACGCAAATTTAGCAAAACGCACACATGCCTTAGATGTGAAAACACCCTATCACACAAATATAAAAAGTATGCTGCCACCACCAACCTCTTTAGGTGGATCGGAAATCTGTTTGGTTGGTAAAGTGAAATAGTGGGAGGTGCATGTCACTCGCTCATAGAACGTGAAGAACAAAGCTAGTAATATTACATTTTTACTCCAAAAGTTGGCAGTGTTTTCAAAAAGATATACAAGATATTACAAAAGACAATTTACATATATGCATAAAACAGTTATTAAAATAAAAGGTATTAAAATGGGAAATACTAAAACCTATGCCACACAGGGGCCCCGACTTCACAGGAAACTTCCTGGACCTGCTATGGGTCAGCAGGTGGTTTACTTATCCCTCTACAGGTTGAGGGCCAAGAATTCAGTGCATGCCCTGCATTCCCAGTACTCTGTCTGCAGGTGACAGCGCCTCATCAGGCTGCCTCCCTAGGAGATAACAACACTTTCTGACTGGCCTGACTGACCAGGGACACAGTTTTCCCATCAGTCTGACAAGCTGTGGACTGAAACTGTCCCTTACCTTGACAGGCTGTTGGGACTTCCTTTCCTTCCATTCCGCCTTTCTGACAGGTGAGGGGGTTGCTCTCCCATCTCCCTGACAGACCAAATGTACCACTTTCCCATCTGACATCCCCATCGTCTAGGCCAACTGTGGAGTACATTCTCTGACTACTCTGACAGGTTATGGGGGCTGCTCCTCCATCACCCTGACAGGTAGTGAGCACATCTTCCCCATCAACAAGACAGAGTATGGGCTCCGTGTTCCCATCCTCATGCCTGGTTGGGGAAAACATATTTCCCTCTTCTGGTGATCCCTCAGAATCAATGCTAAGGATGAAGCAGCTAGCTCCCGCCATGTCACGGTCTGTTGTTACCCTGGCAGGTGGCACGTAACCACTGCTCTTGTGGTTGCCATGCCTGCCGCCATCTCCCATAGCAACAAGTTCTACAACCTTGAGGGGACCCTCAGCGATGCCAGCTCCTGGCATGTCATAGCCGAGTTCTCCTCCACCATGAGGCCCATCACGCTGTAATGCCTCAGCACCAGCACTTACCAAGGGGCAGCTACCACCGGCCATGTCACAGTCCATCGTGACACTGGCAAGCTGCATGGGGCCATGTTCCTTGGCGTCCTCATGCATGCCACCATCTACCTTAGTGGTCCATTTTACTCTTTGGAGGATACCCTCGGCTATGCCGGCTCATAGCATGACATTGCTGAGTTATTAGGGATGGGCGAATACTAAATTACTTAGACTCGCTAGACTCTAACGAGTAGGATCCCGATACTCGCTACTCGTTGCGAGTCTAGCGAGTCCAATGTAAATGAATGGGGAAGCGAGTAATGTGCGATTTACAAATCGCAGATGTGTCTCGGAAAGCAGTTCCTCTGCTGCTGGACCTCATAAAGGGGTCTGGCAGCAGAGGAAAAACCTGCAATTCCCCATTTTATTCTTTAAAAGCCAGCAGCAAAAAGCCGTGGGCTTTTAAAGAATAGTTAAAAAAAAAAAACGTATTGAACCAGATTGAATCGGTCATGTTCAATCCGGTCCCATAGACAGTCATGTTAAAGTTAATCTGATTGAACCTGACCGGGACAATCCGATTTGTTTTAACATTGATGTCTATGGTACCTGATTGAACCTGACAGGGTCAATCCGGGACAATCCGGTTCATAGAAGTAGAGGAATAGAATTTACAATTGATTTTCATTGGACTCCTTACTGTGCGAGTAATCGCAATGAAACTCGCAGAGTAAGGAGTCGGCCGAGTACCCTACTACTCGCAGAGTAGCAAGTAGTAACGAATAGATTCGCCCATCCCTATGAGTTATCCTCTACCACGAGGTCCATAACACTGTGATGCCTCCGGATCAACACTTACCATGGAGCAGCTAGAACCCACCATTTCACAGTCTGTTGTAACCCTGGCAGATGGCACACAACCACTACTCTTGTTGTTGCCATGCCTGCCTCCATCTCCCTTAGTGCTCATTCCTGCTACTTTCATGAGATCCTCAGTAATATCACCCTGTGGCTAAGTTCCCCAACACCACAATTCACTTTATTAACAGGCAACCCAATAATATTGCCATTCACATGGGGGCAGTTGATTGCACACTCTGTCCCAAATAATTATTTGGGACATAGTGTGCAATCAACTGCCCCAAATCCATTCCCAATAACACATTGGCAGGGAGATTCCTGGTTACCCCAACCTCCCTCCACCCTCTTCCCACACACCAGTCTAGAAAAACCCGGGCCATGGGCAAAAATCGGCGCTCACCCCCAATACCGGTGACAGTCAGTGTCTTTCCATGGATGAGTTT
The DNA here is from genome assembly GCA_033576535.1 of Allobates femoralis. Classification (NCBI taxonomy): domain Eukaryota; kingdom Metazoa; phylum Chordata; class Amphibia; order Anura; family Aromobatidae; genus Allobates; species Allobates femoralis. Next base: position 163,260,201 of record JARQOC010000001.1, read on the forward strand.
CTAAGGATACACGAATTCAGGGCAGATGAGAGTTTGTTCTGTGCCAAAGTCCCGGAGCCCAACAGTGATGGTGTTGCCCACCGTTACTGACTGCAAGTTCTCCCAGGTACTCCCACCCGCACCACTTACAAACCAAATAGCAGAACTAGGCCCTGGGGCCTCAGATGGGGGGGGTTTCTTCTTCTGCCAGTCTGGACAGGCGATGCTCACATGTCCTGGTTGTCCACAGTTAAAGCACTTGCGTGTGTCAGCTGTAAGCCAGGTGCTGGCAGCTGGGACAGGGCCTCCGGAAGGTTAGCTGGCAGGAGTAGGGATGGTGGTCAAGGGCTTACCCCATTTACAGCTGCTGACGACCGACTTCCGCACCTCCGGTTTCCAATTGGCCTTGTAGGTATCTGCGATCTGTGCTGCTTTATTCGCATCTGATGGCTCCCGATCCATCACAAACTGTCGCACCTCCGCCGAACAAAAATTAAAGAACTGGTCTTTCACAATCAGTATGCTTTGGGCCATTGTCTATTTGGAAGACCCATTTCAGCCAATCCTTTAACTTCCTGGCTGATTTCTTGTTATGTTGATTCAGTATTGCCACATAACCTTCTTTCCTCATGATGTCATCAATTTTGTGAAGTGCACCAGTCGCTCCTGCAGCAAAATAACCACACAATATTATGCTGCCACCACCATGTTTTACAGTTGGGATCGTAATCTTAGGATTCCAAGCTTCTCCCTTTTTCCTCCAAATGTAACGATGATCATTATGGTCAAACAGTTCAAATTATTTAGGTTTCATGAGACTACAGGACATGTCTCCAAATATTAAGGTTTATGCTCCTGTGTGCATTAGCTAAATGTATCTGGCTTTTTGTGTTTCTTTTGGAGCAATGGCTTCTTCCTGGCAGAGTGGCCTTTCAGGTCATGTTGATATATTACTTGTTTCAATGTGAATAATAACACAATCTTACCAGCTTCTGCCATCATATTTACAAGGTCTGCTGCTTTTGTTCTTGGATTGATATGCACATATTGGACCAAAGCACGTTCATTTCTAGGACACAGAACCCATCTCCTTCCTGAGCGGTATGATGGCTGGACATTCCAATCTTGTTTTTATTTGCATATAATTGTGGGTACAGATGAATGAGGCACCTTCAGATATCTGGAAATTTTATTCAAGGTAAAACCAGACTTGTGCAAGTCCTTAATCCTCTTCCTGATATCTTGGCTGATTTCTTTAGACCTTCCTATGATGCTACACAAAGAAGCAGTGTGTTTCAGGTGTGGGCAAGGATGAAAGCTTTCCAGTCTAAGCAGACTCTTAGTAGTTGTTGGTCTCCTGATGATTGTAGTTTTCAAAGTTCCATAACTGCCTAGTCTCTTTTGGTCATAATGTCAGACTTCTTGTCAGCGTTGATTATAGGCTTAGATTATAGACACTCATACTCAATCTTGGATACTCCTATTTTTACAAGGTTGTTTTAATTATTGTTTTTATGTACATGCTATCTGTGGCTTTAAATGTGGAAATACATGTGTGGGCATTGTAATTGGTGCCTTTTATAATAATACTAGTGGGTTTATCTACAGTTAAATATTCTTACGTCTTATTTCACATTGTGTGTGGCTGATCTCTAAACTCTGAACATCTATGTCATTACCTTTACTGTTAAAAACCCAGCACTATAGATTTAGCCCCCAGTTCCCAATTCATTATGTCCCATGTGGGGTGAAAGTCAATGGGCCTTTCGATGTGCCTCTCATTGATATGTAGGTCTGTAAGGTTTATAGGGGCATTTCTATTTACCATGGTTCACCCTGGTCATCACCCAGTGATCAACGCCCACAACTCCAACCACTCTTTTGATGCGGTATCACACCTATCATTGCAAAGGAGCGTGTCCGTCCTTGAACTGATTACATGTGGATGGGTGTCTCTGTCCATTGCATGAACCTTGTGATGCGTCCACCTATGGCTGTGACTTGGACCGCCCCACCCAGCACTGTTACGCCTACCACCGGGCCTACCAGACCAAGCACAACTCCTCTCTATATTAGAATGCGAGGAGAGGACGGGAGCTCTTATCTGTCTCTGGCCCACAACCTCATTGAAGCACTCGGTGTGCTGAGCAGGAGGCACCAAGTCTGGACACATTGCTGGATGCAGAAAACCTAGGTATGTCACTGTACTACAGGGTTCATTTTATACTCAATATATGCTTTAGGCTAGGGTCACCACTTGCATATTTTACTTGTTTTTTGGGAGACCTGCGTTTTCTAAAAACACATGTAAAAACACATCCATAGGCCCCCATGCAAAAAACGCATGCCCCAATAGCAAAAACGCATGTCTGAATGTACCATGCGTTTTTGGGTGTGTTTTTGGCTCAGCACCAGAAAATACTGCATGACGCACCATTTTTTTAAAAAGCATCCAAAAACGCAGCAAGCAGTATTTTCTGGTGCTTTTTCAAAAACGCATGCGTTTTTGTAACATGGGGCCCTATGGGAAACGCATGCGTTTTTGAAAGTGTCAAAATAGGCATGCGTTTTTGCATGCGTTTTTTAACAAAAGGCATGCATTTTTAAGGGCTTTTTAAGGAGGCCCCCACACCTAACAGCAAAAACGGAGGCAAAAATTGCAGGTGACCAAAAAACACCTAAAAAATGCATGGCATGTGTGACCCTAGCCTTACTTAGCTTTATTTGTTCTTTGTCTTGCAACCTGCCAATTTAGTCAAGGTTGGCTGATTGGGCCATCTTTCCCAGCATGACAGCATAGGTCTGTGACTAGTGATAGATTTTTGGCTGTATTAGAAATGATGTGTTTAGATTTGACATGTGATTTCTTCTCAGTTCCTTTGCAGTGACTTTAGGAACAGGTATACTTCTGGGTCCTCCAATATTGATTCAAGGACTGCTGTATACTGTTACAAGTGAGATCAAATGGTCACTTTTGGGGATTGATAGAATGCTTATGAGATACACTAACCACTGTTCATAGATATCTGGGCAAGTTAGTGAACACTTATACTTTTAGCCTTTTGATCCTGACGTAGAACACCTTAGGTTGATATCAATCTTTGGGTTTTTCAGTTATGTTGCATTACTGCATTCCTCTGACCTTTTTGTTATGGCATAACAATGTTTGGGTCCTCTGTTTCATGTTTCTGATCTGTACTAAACTTTTATATATTTGCATGAAAATTTGGTCTCCACTCACGTGTTAAAAAGGTACATTAAACACAAATTTTCAGTCGCTGTTAAAATAAGTAAAAAAAAGTGTTGTGCCTATACTTATGAGATCCTCGTTTCCCCACATGTTTTATAATATATATATATATATATATATATATATATATATATATATATATATAATATATTATATATGTGTATGTGAACAAGTGCCTGGGTCACTGCCTTCTGTTGTGCCGATCGGCAATGACTTGGTAAAAGGAAAAAAAAAGGGGCTATTAGGAAAGCTGAGTGAGTAAGCTAAGCTATGAGGTCGGTCCTGTGTGCACTGTAAGGGTGGGTTTACACGTCACGATATCGTTCCGATATCATATACAACGGCGCGGGAGCGCGCATTTCATGCCCGGTTTTCCCTGAATCGCAATGGCGGTTTACACGCTGCGATATCGGGATACAACGTCCCTACGATGTGTACGCCCCCGACCCAGGAACGACCTTTTAACATGGGAGTGAATGGGTGACGTTGCAGTACACATCGGAGTTGGGCTGTCACACGGGACGATCTGGCTCCAACCGGCATCCGATATCGGACGGTTGAGTAGCACACTCATTCGACCCCCGATATCGGTTTACCATCGTTCCTGCATCGTATCGGATGTTCACACCGTACAACGCAGGAACGATATCGGGTCCAACGCACGAACCACGTGACTTTTGGTCGGAGTTGGACGCCGATATCGTAAACCCACCATAAAGGCTGCTCCTCCCTGCCTGCCTGCCTACAGTCCTCTACACAGTACTTCTCTGTCCTCCTGGTAGCTCTCAGAAGAGCGGTTTGGGTTAAATATAAGGAATCTTGAAGTTTCCCTACACTGACTGACACTCCCTATGATCTGCTCCAGCATCTACCTCACCCTGCACTAGCTCAGATCGTCACAGGAATGTGGAGGAAATGGCGGTGGCAAGGCTTATATACAGCCTCGCCTCTCATACATGACATAGACATCACGATGGACAGAAGCCAATCATAGTCCTGCCACAACCAACATGGCTGTGGCATTACTGAATATGATTGGCTAACATGCTTGTCCATCTTCACAAGTTTTCTGACCTAACACGCTAGGCTGTCTCGGAAGCTTTGTTGGACCATAACAGATTCTGTATTCACGAGTCCCGAATACAGTATACAGGACTCGGATTCGTAGACTCGCTCAGACTCGCTCAGACTCGCTGCTGACAGCGGGTATCCGTCAAGCAGTGCGATTGTTTAAACGATTTGGGGAGATTCAAGCTACATAGCGATGTGATATAGGGAGTCTAGCGAGTGAGAAAAAGTAAACTCTGACAAAACTAGGATTGCCATTGACTTGCATTGGACTCGTTACTGTGCGAGTAATCGCTGAGAAACTCGCCGAGTACAGAGTCCTGCGAGTCCCTTACTACTCGCCGAGTAATGAGTCCTAGCGAGTAGACTCGCCCATCCCTAAAGAACACCATTCCTAAACATGGATGTGGATCGTTGATGATGTGAGGATGTGTGAGCTACAAAGGCACAGGAAACTTTGTCAAAGTTGAGGGAAAGATGAATGCAGCACGTTATCAGCAAATACTGAAGGCAAATTTGCACTCATGAGTCTGGAAGCTGCACGTGAGACGTACTTGGACATTTCCAACATGACAACGATCCAACACACAAGGCCTAGTTGACCTGTCATTTGCTACAGCTGAACAAAGTGAAAGTTCTAGAGTGGCCAATTCAGTCTCATGACCTCAATATCACTGAGCCACTCTGGGGAGAACTCAAGCACAGTTCATGCAACAAAACCCAGGAATTTATAGGAACTGGAGATTTTTTGCCAAAAAGAATGGACAGTTTTACCATCTGAGAAAATTAGTGATGGGCGAATCCTAAATTACTCGGAATCGCTTGACTCTAGCGAGTCCGAGCCCAGGACTCGCTACTCGTTGCGAGTCTAGCGAGTCCAATGTTAATGAATGGGGAAGCGAGTAATAGCGAGTAGTGTGAGATTTACAACTCGCAGATGTGTCTCGGAAGCTTCAGCCTGAAGCAATCCTAGTTTTGTCATTGATTTGCATTGCTAGTTTACTTTGTAAGTAATCGCTGACTCGCACAGATAAGAGTCCTGTCTCCTCTGTGCTGGCTGCCAGCTCCAGGGTCCTAGAGCCTGCCTGCTGCCTGATGTAGCAGTGCTGAGATTGTTCTCAGTCTGCTCAATCCCTGTGTACAGACATGAATGTCTGTGCACAGAGATGATGTAGCAGAGCTGAGATTGTTCTCAGTCTGCTCATTCCCTGTGCATAGAGATCTATATCTATACACAGGGGATGTAGCAGAGAGGACATCGCGTTTTGGACTGCGTCGGACGGAAGAGGATTTTTTTAATTAAAGATGGAGTCTCTAATGGCTTTTTTTTTTATTTCTAATAAAAAATTTTCTTTGTGTTGTGTTTTTTTTAAAACAATTTAATAGAAATTCATGGCGGTCATGTCTAATATTGGCGTGACCACCATAAATTTCGGGCTTAGGGCCAGCTGATAATACAAAGCTGGTATTAACCCCTTTATTACTCAGCGTGCTACCGCCACCAGGGCCGCTGGAAGAGTGGGGTTCAGCGCCAGAGGATGGCGCTTCAATGAACGCGCCATCTTCTGGGGCGGCTGCGGGCTGCAATTTGCAGCGGGGGGTGCCCAGAAAGCTTGGGCATCCCTGCGCTGCGGATTCCAGCCCCCAGCTGCTTAGCTGTACCTGGCTAGACATAGAAATTGCGCGGAGCCCCACGCATTTTTTTTAAATTATTTCATGAAATTCTGAGATTCTGACTCTGACTCTGAGACTCTGACTCTGAAATTCATTAAATAATTTTAAAAAAATGCGTGGGGCTCCGCGCAATTTCTATGTCTAGCCAGGTACAGCTAAGCAGCTGAGGGCTGGAATCCGCAGCGCAGGGATGCCCAAGCTTTCTGGGCACCCCCCGCTGCAAATTGCAGCCCGCAGCCGCCCCAGAAGATGGCGCGTTCATTGAAGCGCCATCCTCTGGCGCTGAACCCCGCTCTTCCAGCGGCCCTGGTGGCGGTAGCACGCTGGGTAATAAAGGGGTTAATACCAGCTTTGTTATACAAGCTGGTATTAAGCCCGAGATTCTTAATGTCAGGCCACGTTTGACCCAGCCACTAAGAATCTCCAATAAAGGGTTAAAAAAACACAGAGAAAATTTTTTATTTGAAATAAAAAAAAAAGCCATTAGGGACTCCATCTTTAATTAAAAAAATCCTCTTCCGTCCGACGTAGTCCAAAACGCGATGTCCTCTCTGCTACATGCACAGGGAATGAGCAGACTGAGAATAATCTCAGCACTGCTACATCTCTGTGAGCAGGCAGGTTCTAGGACCCTGGAGCTGCACAGAGAAGACAGCTGGACTCGGCTCGCAAAGAAACAGCAGTTACTTTGCGAGTTTCCCTGCTATCACTGGCACAGTAGCCAGTGATGACTCGCACGAGTCTAATGCAAACAATGGCAATCCTAGTTTTGTCAGCGTTTCTGACAAAACTAGGATTGATATTGATTTGCATTGGACTCGTGCGAGTCATCACTGGGAAACTCGCCGAGTACCGAGTCCTGCGAGTCCCTTACTACTCGCCGAGTAACGAGTCCTAGCGAGTAGATTCGCCCATCCCTAGAGAAAATAAAGAGCCTCATCAACAACTACCACAAAAGACTTCAAGCTATCATTGGTGTTAGAGGGGGCAATACACGATAATTAGAACTTGAGTATGTGAACTTTAGATCAGAGTCATTAGTATTTTTTTGATTATTATAATTTAAAAAGATAAAACAAAGTAGTTTTACAATAAATGGCTTCACCCAACCACTAACCATGAAAGGAAAAAATGTTTTTGTGTTATCATTCATATTCTCTGAAAAAAAAGGTCAAGAAAACAAAAAATCTGTCGGTTATGTAAACTTTTGAGCACAACTGTATCTTTAGACAAGCCTAGCACCTAATCACACACTTCTAGCTAAATATCCCCCTTCTCTCGTCCACGCACTCAGTAGCATTTTGTACATTTACTTCTGCAAATCCTGGCTGGTGACTGATTCATGCAGCATAATTTGAGTGTCCCTATTTATCATACTGATAGCTGAACTTTACAAAACAAGCATTTAAATTTACTTTTTGTGTTATCTTTATTTCCTTGTAGATTGTAAATGTGAGCAGAGCCCTCACTCCTTTTGGTAAGTATCGAACTATGTGTCACTTTGCTCCATATTTTAGCACTTTATAAATACAAGATATTCTTATGATTATTAATATTATCTAGCTATATGACAATATATAGTAAAGTGACTGATTTTCTACAGCAATGTGGCTGATGTTTACTGCTGTGTAACGGTATATAAAAATGTGACTGACAATGTTGTGTTTGATACACATCTGTGGTGTGACAGGTGCAAAGTTATGAATATTTATTTTCAGTGCGTACATATATACACAATATATATGTAATATTCACTTTGTGTGTGTCATGTGTTAGTCACATGCACATCCTGTGTCACAACCCCGCGTTCTTCATTGCATTTTATTTATTTTCCTCATACTCTGTATATATTTATAAACTTTGTGAATTCTTTATTTATAGTACTCATGGTAGTGCCTTGGACTATAAATCAATTCTTGTATGCATTCTTGCGTTGACTGCCAAGCAAGTAATGTATAAATACAAGAGGGGTGGGGGACAAGAGGCGCAATAGTGCCCTATCACTAGAGACACTACAGGATGCAAAGGTGGTGCTGCGGAACCACTCACCTGATTCAGTTGTGATCCCCACAACTGGTTGAAAGAGCATCAGTACTCCAGCTGCTGCAGGACCTCCACCGACCACTCAAACGTGGTGATATCCAGAAGATGATGGGAAAAAAGGTGTGTCACGGTATTGAGCACCGCGGACCGTGACACACCTTTTTTCCCATCATCTTCAAGCAAGTAATGTATACGTATATACACTGGCAATCAAAATTGGAGAACACCACACACTGTTCATCCTTGAAAGACACATGCAAGAGGACAGGATAATGCAGAGAATTTACATGGGTAATCGTTTCAACACTGCAGCTGGAATAGCTCACCAGTTCAGCACTGAACAGGGTAAGGATCTGTCTTGTCACGACTTTTAAAAGCATTTGGACTGAAAGCACACTCTGCAGTGACCAAACCACTCATTAGCAGGAAGAATCAAAAGGCCAGACTCACCTTTGGTGAGGATCATGTTGTGGACAGAGGAGAAGTAGTCCTCAGTTTATTTTAGTGATGAAAGCAATATTCATTTATTTGGGTCTAATGGGAAACATTATATGTGTAAAGACGTTAGTGAAAGGTGGTGGAGGAAGTGTTATGGTTTGGGGAATGTTTTCTTGCAACGGTTGGAATACTCATACAGCATGGCAGATGAATGCACTTTTTTATAATAACCCTCTTCAACAATACATTGTTCCTTACTTGTGTTCAGCACTACATACGCCAGTAAGTTTCATGCACGACAATGCCCACTATCTCACAGCAAAATGGGGAAAGCAGTTCCTTGAAACAGAAAACATTGAACAATTGAGATGACCAGTCAATAGTCCTTATCTAAAACCAAAAGAAACCCTCTGGAAAATCCTGGTGACAAAGCTATGGCCAAGAAACCCACAACAGTCACAGAACTGTGGAAGAGAATGGAAGAAAAGTGAACCAAAATCACACCAGAGATGTGTGAGAGACTAGTGATGTCCTGTGGCCACAGATGTGCTGAAGTCATTCAAAGCAAAGAAAGGCCTGTACACATTCTACTTATTGGTGACTGTTGTAACCTCCACAAAATTTAGTTTCAATTTTTCTCTGTGCTGCAGTCATTGCTGTTCTCTAGTTTTAATCGGATATATATATATATATATATATATATATATATATACTAGCTGTACTACCCAGCCACGCCGGGGTTAATAAATAAGTGCTGTTAGCTATAACAAAATTGAATTTGAATATGTCATATTAATGACCCGTAGGAAAATAGAAGCTGAGCTGTGATTGGTTGCTATAGGCAGCCTGATAAATCTCCAGCCAACAGTAAACCCTTCCCCCGGCCGGGCAGTATATATTACCTCACACATATACATAAAAGACAGCTCATGTGACTGACATCTGCCTTAATTCCCTATATCAGTGTAATATGTGTTGTCCTTATAGGAGCGCTGGAGCACAAATGGGGTCCGGTTCTCTAAGATTAAAAGGCTTTATTTGACAAACATGTTTCAACGACGGTATGTCGTCTTCCTCAGGTGGATTCACATATTACACTGAATTGATTCCCACTTGCTGTGGGCTGTATTGGAGCTGCGGAGCCGATCGGTAATTTGATTACAGGAGCCAGGAGGAAGTGAAGGATCTGCCGTGACACCGCTCGCACCACGTGATTGAGGAGACACGGGAGCGGATCCGGACAGTGAAACAGAGCAAAGCTGGAGAGCGTACACTCTGGTTAGGCAGAGACAGCGCAACCAGATTAGGTGAGAGTCCATCTATATACCCCCACCCTAGTGTTCCTGCAAAATATCCAGCAGGTTTTTCCCAGGGAGCACTTGCTCTGTTTTCTCTTTTTCTATTAATTCCCTATATAGCACATGTGTTGCACATTGGCTGTTTTTAATCAGATGTTTATTTTTGGAAATGAAAGATACCAGATGTATGAGGTGAGTTGTGTGAGGCAATTTGTGCACATCTGTGTCTGTCTGTGTGGTGTGTGTGTGCCTGGGGTGTGTGTGTGTCCCTGGGGTGTGTATGTCCCAGTGGTGTGCGTGTGTCCCTGTGGGGGGTCTCTGTGGTGTGTGTCCTTTTGGGGGGAGGAGCATCCCTGTGGTGTGTTCTTGTGGGGGGAGGGGTGTCTCTGTGGTGTGTGTCCATCCCTATGGGGTCTGTATGTTCCTGTGGGGTGTGTGTGTGTGTGTGTCTCTGTGTCCCTGTGGGGTGTGTATCTGTGTATATCCCTTTGGTGAGTGTGTCCCTGTGGGATGAGTGCATGTGTCCCTATAGGTTGTGTGTCTGTCCCTGCGGGGGAGGTGTCTGTGTGATGTGTGTCTCTGTGTTGTGTGTGTCTCTTTGTGGTGTGTGTGTTTGTGTTCGGGTGCGTGGTGAGTATCCAATGTTGGGGCTCCACCTTAGCTGTTACTCTTTGTGTGCATGTGGTGTGTATACATGTCCCCGTGCGTGGTGAATATTCCATGTCAGGGCCCCACCTTAGTGACTATATGCTGGTATATGCTGTTAGTCTTTGGTGCTGTCATTAAGCCCCCCTCATTCACCATTCACAACTGTCAACTGGTAACTGTCACTTTCTCTTCATTATGTAGATAGGGCCAAAATTGTTTGGTAAATTGGAATGCGTGGGGTTATGTACTGTTTGGCGCCATCGCTCTCATTCTTTAAGTCCACCTTGTTCACATCTGGCAGCTGTCAATTTGCCTCCAACATTTTTCCTTTCACATTTTCCCCATTATGTAGATAGGGGCAAAATTGTTTGGTGAACTGGAACGTACAGGGTTAAAATTTCGCCTCACAACATAGCCTATGATGGTCTCAGGGTCCAGACGTGTGACTGTACAAAATTTTGTGGCTGTAGTTGCGACGGTGTAGATGCCAATCCCGGACATACACACACACATACACACATTCAGCTTTATATATTAGTTACAGTTGTGGCCAAAAGTATTGACACCCCTGCAATTCTGTCAGATAATACTCAGTTTCTTCATGAAAATGATTGCAATCACAAATTCTTTGGTATTATTATCTTCATTTAATTTGTCTTCAATGAAAAAACACAAAAGAGAATGAAGCAAAAAGCAAAACATTGATCATTTCACACAAAACTCCAAAAATGGGCCAGACAAAAGTACTGGCACCCTCAGCCTAATACTTGGTTGCACAACCTTTAGCCAAAATAACTGCGCTCAACCGTTTGGGATAGCCAAAGTAGTCAGGAGTTTACCACTGGCTATAGACCGACAAGCTGTGGGCCCAACATTACAGGGTTGCTGTACGCACCACAAGGTACCTCGCCCCTCATGACCGAGAACCGGTTCAAGACACTACAGAAAAGGGCCATATATTGCGGTGCTGGAAGGAAGCCTTCTTCTTCTTCTGCTCGGGCATCCTACCCGGACCAGTGGGGCACAAACCTTATCTGATAGATACAGACCGTGGGACTAGCGGGAGAGCTCTGTGAGGGTGGAGAGTAAGGAAGATAAGTTAACCCAGAAAGCCATACAAGGAAGGACATCTTGAGACTCCATAACAAGGAACCTGGAGCTGGTGACCAACCCCCTGTAAATCGGATTGTACTGTACACCATCATCATCTGCCGCTACCTATCAAAGTGGAGAAAACTTGCTTTGGACTCTGTCTTCCTTACTGTGGTGCTCGGAGGGCCCAGCAACAGCTGCAGCTCAGCAGAGGGGTAAGAACTGCAGCAACAACACCTACTACTTCTCCCCTCATCCACATCATCATTCACCATTACTTTCATTGCTCCCTGTGGGGAGCTGTACCACACTTTGCTGCCTCAACCATCACCTTAGCGGCCGGTTGGCAGCGCCGATACCATATTACCGGGAACTACAGGTGGCGTCACGATCCCCTGTAAATGATCCCTTTATTTCCCCCATCATCAACATCTACCCCACATGATTACCAGGGCACGGCCACCGTGATCCCGTCCATCCGTGACTCCCCATTCAGCAGACCCCGGTGACCGAGTTCCCCTTCTGCCCCTGGCTGTATCATATATATATATATATATGTGCGCCTACTGCATAAAATGCCAATGCCAATTCCATATATTTCTTATGTGTTTCTCCACTATTAGAAAACCCGTTTAATACATTTGGGGCCCAGAAGAAAATAAAACAAATGTATACTATATTCTCCTCCCACAGTGTAACCCTGCGGCCGGTGGGACCCCACCTTGGAGGACGGGTCATTGCGTCCATGCATCAACTATTGAGGTCTTAATGCTGTCACGGTGAAGAACGTGAAGAATAAGTATCCTCTGCCTCTCATTGTGGAGTTTTCAACCGCCTTCGGGGATCCTAAATCTTCACCAAGCTTGACCTTCGTGGGGCGTACAACATCGTCACCCCTCGGGGTGCAGGAGGATCGGATCCCATCCGGCCACTGATATCCTTCTGTGCCCCGCAGACATACTTACCGGGTCTGTGCTCCCATGATGTCCTCTCTGGCCGCAGCAGCTCCTCGGCACTTCTCCCCAGCCTCCTCAATTCCTAGTTGCAGGGGGAACGCACATAGGGCGCTCGGGCGCCACTCATAGTAACTATAAAGAGCCAGTACACCCTTTTTCCCACACCACCTCTCAGCCAATCGCTGAGAGGCTGGTGGGTTCTTTAGGCCCTCACTTCCAAGGGAGGTGCCTGGGCAGGATCATTGTTAGTTTAGTTGCCAGCTCAGGTCCCTGAGAAGCACTTGTGTTTTCTTGTGTCTTTGGACGTTCTAACACATTGTATCTTTGCTTTCAGTCCTGAATCCCTAATCCTGCCTAACTCACCCGCAGACCCGTACCGTTCTCGCCAGTGTCTGGCAATCACCCGGATCCTTCCTGCAACATCAAGTCCTGTCCTTGCCTTTCCTCCGGTTCTCTAGTTTCTGTGTCCTGTTCCACCTTGGATCGGACCCACAGGTTTGTTGGTTCATTGGATCCTCTCTGGCTGTGCTCGGACAATTCCTGTCTATGTAGTTCCGCTCCTTGTTGCTCCCTTAGGGGAACCCCAGTTATCTGGCCCTGTGGACTTCTACTGTTGTCAATAAACCCTGTTCAGTTATCTGACATTCTTGTCTGGCTCGTTTCTGGTATCAGACTCCACAATATATTCCGTGGTCCAGTGAGTTAGCTATTTAGCTATGCCTGTGGTGCCATGATACACATTAACATCATTCTAGAATTGTTAGCACTGATTTCCCCAATGATTTTCCATGACTTATCTTCTGCAGTGTTTGCTATTGCATAATAGAGGCTATCCACTCCGGTAGAATATTGAAGAACTGCAGATGATCAGAGGTCAGTGATTGGTTGCAGAGACACAGGACATGTCACATGATTCGACATCAATAAATAATGGCTCTGTGGAAGATGAGTAAACATTTTTATTACTTTCTACAGGGCCATGTGGTGATTAATCAGGGGTTGTCCAATAGCTGAACCGAATTAAAGCGCATTTAATATCTAAATTGTGTATGGTTTTTCTTATATGACAAATATATTTTCAATACACTCCTCATCCACCTGCACTACATTGTTCGTTCTCCGTTTGTGTGCCCAAGAAACATATGTTAAGACATCCAATAACCTGGAAATTGTCCTCCAGCATGTTCAAATTCACAGCAATGGATGACAGATCTATATTGTACTGCCTTTTATGAAGGAATTCTGTGCACTCAGCCTCAATGGAAAACACCTAGCCGTCATTATTCATTATACTAAAAAACAGTGCCAGCCAGCTTGGGCACAAAATTATCATTTTAATTTCAACAATAAAATTAGTAGTTTTCCGAGCAATAATATTTCTATACAACAATGTCACCTTCTTTTCAATCATAGTTGAAATTCAATTTTAATGCGACTGCATGTGGCTTGAATTTTATTTATAGCACCCTGATTAGGATGATGAGAAATTGCTGAATTGGTTCAGCTGCACCAGGGCCCCGAACGGCTAAGTGGCCCCTTCAAGCCTGCAGTGGGGGCCCCCAGCCGACCCCCGTAAGCCGCTGTCAGAGGAGAGGGTCAGGCAAGGAAAGCTTCCCTTGCCTGATCCCGCCCCTCCTCGCCTCTGCCGCTCCGGCTCCCAGGAGCGCACTCGGCGCGGCTCAGCAGGTAGGAAAGCCGCCGCAAACACCTCTCCGGCGACCCCTAGCACCACCCCGCAGTCCCCCTGGACTGCGCCGACGGCCACCAGCACACAATTTCCCCCCGGACCACACCAGCACCCACCCCTACGCTCCTCTCAGGTCCGCCTCTGACCAAATCAGATTGTGCAGGTCAAACCACTGCTATGTCGCCTGTGATCCACCCCTCCCAATCTGCTGGGCAGAAAGCAGGTGATCATCCCTTCTTCTCCCAACCTGCGGTTGCACAGGCGGAGGACACAACAAGCTTATCCACTTGTTTATCCCAGCCAAGCCTCCAGTTGTCTGTGCCCCAGATACTGTATAGGAAAGGAGACATAAATACCAAGGCACGCACCCACAAGTACAAATACTGAATGCACACATTGCCAAGTTGCTAACCATGGAGATGTTGCCATTTAGGCTTGTGGGGACACAGTATTCCCGTGATCTGTTGGCTGTGGCTGCCCTACGATACTCTGTTGTTCCCAGCCGGCACTAATTTTCCTGGTGTGCCGTCCCTGCATTACACCAGCACATCTTAAACAATCTAAAGCATGCTCTCACCAATACTATAACCGAGAAGGTCCACCTTACAACAGACATGTGGACAAGTTCTTGTGGACAGGGACGATACAACTCTGTCACGGCACACTGGCTCAACCTGGTGGTAGGTGGGACAAAGTCTCAAACTGGACCATCACATATCCTACCCATGGCATGAATATCGGGCTCAACCTCAATCAGGGTTTCTGCCTCATCATATACCTCCTGTCTCCCCTCTACCTCCTCCTCCACCGCCTCATCATAATATGCTGAATTACCCTCCACATCACTCCTGTTTTTTTTCAAACTCTTAGCTTTATAAATATGGCAATATCAATAAACCACCCAGTTGCCACGTTGAGGCATGTCTACATGACTGAGTCCCTAACCTCAATTTTCAGCCTCTATCTGGGTTAAAAACCTCCTCTTTTATAGGCAAATTGGAAAAAGGAAAAAACTGATAACAGAGAGCACTAGCTGAAACGGGCCCAGGGCGGGGAAGGTGCATGACAGAGGGGGGAACCCATACTAAAATTCAAGATTAACTGCGCACTCAATCTTGTCAGTGTGCACAGGTGCACGCCAAACACAATGAGGTTAGGGACTCAGTAAAGCCGACACGCCTCAACGTGGCGACTGGGTGGTTTATCAATGTGGCCATATTTATAAAGCTAAGTGTCTTACATTTTTTTTTTTGGCTTATGAAATATTCCTAGATTCTAATTGTCATAGCAGAGTGCCACTCTTTTCTACTATTGTAATTATTGTTTTTGGCATGCACTTGTGCACACTGGCAGGATTGCGCAGTTAATCTTGAATCCTAGTATGGATTCATCTCCTCTGTTGTGCACCTTCCCCACCCTAAGCCCGGTTTAGCTAGTGCCTTCTGTTAGTAGTTTTCTCCTTTTTCCAATTTGCCTATAAAAGAGGAGGTTTTTAAATCAGATAGAGGCTGAAAATTGAGGTTAGGGACTCAGTCAAGCAGACACGCCTCAACGTGACTCGGTGGTTTATTGATGTGGCCATAATTATAAAGCTAAGTGTCTCGAAAAAAAATTTTTTTTTTGGCTTATGCAATATTTCTATATTCTTATTGTCATAGCAGAGTACCCTTTTTCTACTACTGTAATTATTGTGTTTGGCTTGCACCTGTGCACACTGACAGAATTGAGTGCCGCAGTTAATCTTGACTCATTGTTTAAAGGGAACCTGTCACCAGTTTTTTTCCATCTCATCTGGGGCAGCATAATGTAGAGAGAGACCTGATTCCAGCAATGTGTCATTCACTGAGCTGCTTGCTGTCATTTTGATAAAATTAGTGTTTTCTCTGCTGCAGATTTAGCAGTCTGTGAATATGCCAGACTACCTGGCAGCAGGCCAAGTAGACTGCTAATGATAATCTCCAGCTGATTAAACTGTGCTTTTATCAAAACTACACTGAGCAGCCCAGTAAGTGACACATTGCTGGAATCAGGGTCTCGGGTCCTATATTATGCTATTCTCAGATTAGGTTGCAGGTTCCCTTTGAAGCCAAACATGGACTTGTTCAAAAATTCCAGTTCAAGTTTGTTGTTTGATGCCGATTAAACTGTGTCGAATGTCTGCAGTGCCTGAAATCAACAAGCTTTTTGGCTGTGGGCATTTGCAGAGCCATAACAGCTTTGCCAAGTATTAGTCTGGCTGTAATTGGACAGTGCACAACATGACCTGAGCTGTATAACCGTCCAATCACTGGTTGTGCTGCTATTTTGCTCTGAGTGGCATAGGGAAAGGATGCTGCTCAATTCAGGGACAGTGTTAGGTTACTCCACTTTTTTTGTGGCCAAATGATCCGCAAAAAACAAGACAGATTACTAGTACCAAAATATTATTATGGAAGCGATATCTATCTGTAAAAAACATGAATAGAACACTTATAGGTGCATCTTAATGAAATAGAATATCATCAAAAGTTATTTTTTTAAGTAATTCAATACAAAAAAGTGAAACACATATATTATATAGAGTCATTACAGAGTGATCTATTTCAAGTGTTTAGATCTGTAAATGTTGATGATTATGGCTTACAGCCAATGAAAACCCAGAGGTCATTATCTCACAAAAATTCAAGTAGAGAGGATGAAGGGTTAAAACCTGCACTGCCTTATTCCCCGAGACACAAGGGTGAGTATTATATTGATTTATTGGTCAACATGTTTCAAGGCTCCCTGAAACATGACAATATGATATTGATTTGTCCAGAGACAGGGGCTTAGGGAGCCCTGAAATGCATTGACTAATAAATCAATATTATATTCACCCTTTGATGTCTCATGGAATACAGCAGCACAGTTTTTAACCCTTCATCCTCCCTACTCTATATGCACCACACTAGGGACTGCAGTAGCCGTGATATGCTTTTATAGTGGTTGTGATTGTCACAACCACACAAGGTGAAGCCTCTTATACCTAATTAGGTAATGTTTTGTCTTTCAGATCCTCCCTAGTTTAATTTTCTGAGATAATGACTTTTGGTTCTCATTGGCTGTAAGCTATCATCATCAACATTAACAGAAATAAAAACTTGAAGTACATCAGTCTCTTTGTAATGACTGCATATAATATGGGTGTTTTATTTTATGTATTGAATTACTGAAATAAATTAACTGTTTGCTGATATTCTAATTCATTGAGATGCACTAGCATTTGAGAAATAGATGATGTAATTAGATCATGGGCCCATTTTACACAGTTGTAGCTTGCATCAATATTTGTAAGCCAAAACCAAGAATGTTTGAAAATACGTAGAAGCTGCAAATCTTACCATAGTTCTCTCTACTTAAGTTTCAGACCAGGTTTTGGCTTACAAATACAGATGGTTATATTAACGAGAGATACAGGCCTATATGTGAAACAGCCTTGACCATAAGCAGGTTATTGTCGTCGCTGAATACACAGTATGTCCGGTATACACATTGCAGTGACTTTGTTCATTTTCTTTCTTGAATTCAAACGGCAAAGGTGTGATCTAAATTTATAATATGCAAGAAAACCCATTTTTTAACTCCACTAATATTAAATATCCAATTCATTAAAGCAAATACGCTTCTATTCTAGAGAAACAAAGACGTGCTGTTTAGTGCTGGGCACTGTAGATCAAAGGATATGATGTCAGTTGATAGAGAAACAGGTCAGGCAAGCCCAGGTAACTCAGGAAACAGGTTGCTAATTATTCACTAGCTAAATAGGTATACTATTGCAGCACCGCACTACACAGGCAGGAGGTCACAGCCTACATAGTGGCTTACTCGAAGTTATACTGCTACTTTGTACTAGTTTCTCTTTTTTTACACCGCAACTACAATGGGAGAAAAGGAATCAAATTCTGCAGGCGTTTCGCTTCAAGGTAGGTTCAACAGCTCGCTAAGTGATTTTCAAGAGTTCAGGTGTTAGATTAGTCTCTGCAACCTGTGAGATTTCTATTGCCTTTTGCAACAGCATGTGTTGGTGTTTTCATACCTAAAGCATGGCTAATTGAAATAGTGCTGGGAAGAAAGTGTTCTGAGCAATGGTATTTCTCTGTCGCACTTTGTTAAGGTAATGTAAGAGTGCTAACATGATCTGCGGTGGTGTGCTGGAGCCGGCATGCCCCATTCCTGGAAATGTACAGTTCAGTCGTCTTGCACCTGTCAGTTTGACAGTCTCTTATACCGGTGCACATTGTTATCACGGCTCTTGTGTTTTGCATCAGTAACGTCAGCTGGATTATAAAGGTGATGTCGTTTAATCATCTTATTAAGGTTGCGGTATTGGTTTTTATTATATGGTTTTCAGAGTTTGGGTTATTTAGACATTTTGTCATTGTTGCTTTCTTTTTGTGGCAGTCAATGTGATGTGCTGATTGTTCAGTGACTGGTTGAAATGTATTACAAATGCCTTAATTGTAAAATGTGATGCTTAGTAAGGTGACGCTGGAGGTCATGGCCATGAGCCAGATTTAATGTCTCCACAGTTTGTTTTAGACTCTGCTCTTCCTATTACCATAGATAACTGTCAGGAATATTAGCAAGTAACGTTTTCTACTTCAACATTTTACGTCGAGTCCAACCTATGACAAGATTTGGCTTTGTAAGTCATCAGCTTTAAAGCCCTAGTTTTGAATCAGTCATATTTGTTTTAAACTGAGGTTATCATATAAAGTGAAAATCTATGTAGGTGCCACAGGGTAGTATTGCACTTTAATAATAATGTCTTAACCCTGTAAAGTTTCCAGTTCAAGGTTCACCTTATGGAGTCTGTTTTTACACACATCTAGGACCACACCACTTAGAATAGGGGTGCCGGTAATTTAGTAGGTCCCAAAAAGGTGGGGGTGGAGCCTAGGATAGAGTAGTGGGAGGGAAAGTTTCAGTTTAGACAGTTAGTGCTGGGAAGGCAGTCAGAGAGGACTAGCCTGATAGCAACTCTGCTATGAGGAACCCCAATCTTCATGGGGGGAAACAGGAAAGAGGGCAATGGGCCAGGACTGGTTGGAGCTGCAGGCCCATCACTAAAGGGGTAGCTGACAGCATCACAAGGTACCTCACCCCTCAGGACCACATTAGATCCAAGATCACAGGAGTAACGGCCCAAGTACTGGTGGCGGGGGGTACTATAAGCCCTGTCTGAACCGGCAAAGGACACCCCTATCCCTGGCCGCATCATGTGTAATACAGGTCAGCCGTAGGTCTCCTTAACAAGTGCCAGCCTTAGGGTATGTGCTCACGATCCAGACGCAGTGCCTTCATACCTGAGGGAATTCGTCGGTGTGTGCAAGGAGACCGCAGCCACCCTGTACTCACCAGCTGCGATGGGTGAAGGGCGGCTTCTCCCTGCGTGCAGCCAATGGGGACCACTTCCAACTCCACAGCAGGGAAAGGACATGCTGTGGAGATGCAGAAGAGTGGACACCGCACCGCAGCTGAAAGATACGGACAGTGTGAATCCAGCCTAAGGGCTCATTCCCCTGTCAGCATTTAATGACTGATTTGCATGGGTCTGTAAATATAAAAATAAAAAAAATTTGGCTGTCATCTGTGTGCTGTCTGTTTTTCACTGCTAGAGGAACATGGTAAAACTTTTATTTTCTCTTTAGTGAAAAAAACTGACACTGTGTCCATTTTTCTCATGAATCCAAAAAAGCTGACGCCTGAATATGGTCTTAGGGTGGTTAAAGACAAGCTAATCCCAGACATGATTAGCTTTATTTGCTCTTCCAAATATTGGACAAGTGCAGAAGCTAGTAGGCATTTACATACACTGACCTGGTCTATAATTTGGACCAAAGCAGTGCATTCTGCAATATTGTTTTTTTCCCAATGGTCCGAGAGAATAATAATTCATATGAACAGCCCTATTGAATAACATAGGCCAGTGTGCTGTCTGATCAAAAATTGGCCATGCAGTGAAGAGGGGGTATTTCAGGGGATTTAGAAGTCTTTTCATGATGCCACCTGTGGTATTCGGCCAGGGATGGCCGAATTTGCTGATGATTTGGACCTCTGGGGCAGATGGTGCAGCAGCCGGAATGGTATCGCTCCCCACAGGTGGAGCAGGGCCCCAGGGTTGGTGTGATTGTCTATAGGGATGATGGTAGTTATAGTTGGGGTGCAGGACCTGGCAAGGAGGGCGTGGGAAATAACAGGAGGACAACCAAGGTTGCAGTTCCTTGACCTTTACTCACAATTCAGCAGTTCCAGCCCAGCTGGGGCGCCATGTCCTCCGGGTCAGAATTCCGGTCAACTCCCAGGCAATTCGGGTTCACTCCTCTGAGAAACCCCTCTGTCAGCCTTTCCAGATTGAAATCCTGTGCTGGCTATTCTCCTTTCCTGCCCTGGGCCCTCGTGCTACAGTGTCCCAAGCAGGTGGCTGCGGGCCCTGTTGAGCGACAGTTAACATGTCCTCTGACCCTACGTCTAACCACCGTTTTGCGGAATGTCCAAGGTTGTTGGCTACTGAGCCTGCAGCTCAGCCGCCTCCAGTTTTCTGGCTCAACCTTGAAGTGTTGTTGCAGGATCGGGGTCAGTCCCTTTTTGCAACCTAGTTCCTCCAGCAACAACCTCAGGGTGATTGCTGGAACGGGTTCCCTCTGGCCAGGATTCCGTGGCGACCTATTCGCTGGTCTCACTCTTCCTCTGGCATTAGCCTTCCCTAGAACTCCATCGTTATTGGTATTCCTCTCGGACTCGACTTCTCCCACCAACTGTCCTGAACTCACTACCTGACTCTTCCTCTTCTTCTCTGCTTTTCAACTTTTTGTTCCTACCCCCACTGCCTACCCCCTCCTCCTACCAGCATATTGGGCTCCTCATGTGAAGTCACTTCCACCCGCTTCTATCTCCTGGCCAGGAGTTAGGATGGTTGTTGGGTGCAGGTATGTGTGTCTCAGGTTGGTGTTCCCTCCTTACCTGGGAGTGGAATACCACACCTATGGGTTAGGTGCAGTGCCTCTGTGGCGACCAGACCGCAAGGGTGCCACATATGTTTAATCAACTTCTTTTTTCAGGTGGGCTTGCTCAATAACCCACCCAAAAAAGCATTAGTATAATTCTAAAAAGCTTATGAACTTTCATGTTAAAATGGCTTGCTTTGCTTAGTTTTGGAGCTACTTTTAGCTGCTACATGTTTAAAGAGTAGTTAAAAGTGACTATTTTCAGGTGCCTTCCACTTGGAAACCACTAACTATTTTCAGCCTTATTCAGATATCCATGTTGCACATACTAGTGCATCTCCATAAATTAGAATATCATCAAAAATCAATATCATATTGCCATGTTTTAGGACCTGTCTGGGATCCCTGAAACACGTTGATTAATAAATTAATATTATATATACCCTTTGATGTCTCGTGGAATACGGAAGCGCAGTTTTCAACACTTCATCGTCCCTACTTTAATTTTCTGAGATAATGACCTTTGGGGTTTCATTGGCTGTAAGCCATAATCATCAACATTAACAGAAACAAACACTTGAAATAGATCACTCTGTTTGTAATGACTCTATACAATATATGCATTTCACTTTTTTATTGAATTAGTGAAATAAATTAACTTTTTGATGATATTCTAATTAATTGAGATGCACTAATATGGCTGCTTTCACACTGGCATATTTTCAAATTCATATTCCGTATATACTTGTGTATAAGCTGAGTTTTTCAGCCCAAAAACTGGGCTGAAAAGTACCCCCTTGGCTTATGCACGGGTCAATACGGTAGGGGCTGTGGTGAGGGCTGTGTCCGGGGCTGGGGAGGCTGGAGGAGACGGGGGGAGGCTGCTGTATGAGCGCCCCGTCACGTGGGGCCGCTCATTATATATGCACTGCTTCCCCCTGTCAATCAGCGGCAGGGGGAAGCAGTGCATATCTGCATATATGGCCCCCAAATGCTGGCACTCACCCCCCTCCGTTGTAAGGCCCCCCCCCCCTGCTGCTTAACTTACCATCCCTGGTCTTCTGCACCGCGCCGGTCCTCTGTGCTCCGTGCTCTCGTCATATATAGCGTCCCCTCTCCTATGTGTCCCTCTATATAGCATCCCCTCTCCTGTGTGTCCCTCTATATAGAGTCCCCTGTCCTGTGTGTCCCTCTATATAGCGTCCCCTCTCCTGTGTGTCCCTCTATATAGCGTCCCCTCTCCTGTGTGTCCCTCTATATAGCATCCCTGTCCTGTGTGTCCCTCTATATAGCGTCCCCTCTCCTGTGTGTCCCTCTATATAGCATCCCCTCTCCTGTGTGTCCCTCTATATAGCGTCCCCTCCTCCTTCCAGTGTCAGTTCCTCTTTTCTTCGCTCTTCAGTACAGACTTGTTCCTGCACAGAGCCGTAATTGTGACCTGTGCCTGGCGCACTGAGGGTTAAACCAACAGGAGGCCGTAACCCCCGCAGCGCCAGCACAGTACCCCCATCATCCTCACTGCATCACTAACACACGGGTCTGGGCCTCGCGGGGTTACAGTCTCCAGCAATACAGGCTCCGGCACCTCCAGATATTCATTTAAGAAAGGGATGTCTCCAGGTGCAGCAGAAAGACTCACCCAGATGCACACCGACACTGACACCGCACCAACACTGCACACCGACAGTATATAGCATCCCCTCTCCTGTGTGTCCCTCTATATAGCGTCCCCTCTCCTGTGTGTCCCTCTATATAGCGTCCCCTCTCCTGTGTGTCCCTCTATATAGCGTCCCCTCTCCTGTGTGTCCCTCTATATAGCCTGTATACACCACTGGGGAGGCTGCCTGTATACACCACTGGGGAGGCTGCCTGTATACACCACTGGGGAGGCTGCCTGTATACTATCACTGGGGAAGCTGCCTGTATACTACCACTGGGGAGACTGCCTGTATACTACCACTGGGGAGGCTGCTGTATACTACCACTGGGGAGACTGCCTGTATACTACCACTGGGGAGGCTGCTGTATATACCACTGGGGAGGCTTCTGTATACTACCACTGGGGAGACTTCTGTATATACCACTGGGGAGGCTGCTGTATATACCACTGGGGAGGCTGCTGTATACCACTGGGGAGGCTGCTGTATACCACTGGTGAGGTGGCTGTATACCACTGGGGAGGCTGCTGTATACTACCATTGGGGAGGTTGCTGTATACTACCACTGTGGAGACTGCTGTACATACCACTGGGGATACTGCTGTATATACCACTGGGGAGGCTGCTGTATATACCACTGGGGAGGCTGCTGTATATACCACTGAGGAGGCTGCTGTATACCACTGGGGAGGCTGCTGTATACTACCACTGGGGAGACTGCTGTATATACCACTGGGGAGGCTGCTGTATACCACTGGGGAGGCTGCTGTATACCACTGGGGAGGCTGCTGTATACCACTGGGGAGGTTGCTGTATACCACTGGGGAGGCTGCTGTATACTACCACTGGGGAGGCTGCTTTATACCTGTGCTGGGGTCCACCCTCGGCTTATACACGAGTCAATAGTTTTCCCCAGGTTTTGGGGGCAAAAGTAGGGGGGTCGGCTTATACACGGGTCGGCTTATACACGAGTATATACGGTAGTTCCATAAAACTCATGTATAGACAGGCACAGATCTGTGCAAAAGGATCTCCTCAGAACGTTTTTTTAACAGCTCATCATCAGTCACCAGAGATAGGGGTGGAAGGAGCTGTACCTTGCTTCTGAACATGCTCATTACAGCAAAATGGATCTGTTTCACATGTCTGTTTTTTTCACAGATCCATACGTATGTATCTTCCTCGATAGAGCTTCATGTTAATTTCATATGGACAGATACGAATCCGTGTCTGTCTGTTGGTGTCCTCGATTTTCGAAGAAGCCAGAAATGGAACAGTTTCCATTTCTGGGTACATGAAAATTGCAGACACCAACGAATCTGTGACAAAACCAACACACATGGATGGCCACTTTAGAACCAATCTGTGCACATAGGATGACATGAGAACCCATAACGGATCCGTAGCCATCCATTTCAAAACAAATGTACACAGATTTGAAAATATGCCAGTGTGAAAGCAGCCTATGTCTGGTATCCGTATTTTTCACAGATATCACTTATACCCATGTGTCCTTGCAAAATCCACATTTCAGTTTTTTTTCTGACACCAAAAATAACAAGAGCCAATACACGTCTGTGGGTCCATGAAAAACAGTCATGAAATTCATGTGCTGTACGTGATTAACATTGTAAAGTACTGTATAAGAGAAGCTCTTTAACTTATGCAGATAATGATCCATCTGTGAAAAACACTGATGACCCACTGATGATGAAAATGGACACTGGAATGACACACTGATACAAAATAATGACATTGTTGCCATTATTTACATACTTGGTTAAAAATACACATGTGAATAAGGCTCTATACATACAATTAAAAAAATAAATAAATCATTTGTAATAACTCAAGAGTACTAAATCATCTTCTACATGAAAAGCTTGGAAGGTTTGTGAGAGTTTAACCCTGTAATGACCTAAAACATATAGGTACATCCTAAGGGACCTCCTTCCCTCACACATAGAGCTCACATCATTCATTGCATAGGTCTGATGATTCGATCATCTGACATGTGCAGCTAACAGCTGCAGGTGGATCAGAGATTCGTCCACACTTGTTGACCCACTGGATCGAGCAGTTAAACTCTTACAGAGTGTTCTAACATGCAGCAGTGGAGAGCGTGCTATCCCTGCCGCCATCGACACTCCCCATGATGCAATTATTGGGAGCCAATGTGTTGCCATGACAGCAAAGGGTCAGCAAATGATTACCTCTTTTTCTTTTTCTTTTTCATGACTAACTTCCTGTGAACGCTGGCTGAGCACTGGCGCTCACAGAAGAAGATAATTTTTTTTTAAGTACACAGCCACGTATCAGTACTGCAGAAGAGATTGGACACTGCAGTGTTGAGGTGACCTGAAGAACCAAGTAAACTAAGTAAAAAGTGTATAAAATATTTTCAAAATATGAAAAAAATGCATAACTTCAAACCAATCCTCATTTGTCTCATTTTAAATAAAACTATTGAAAAATTACACATATTTAGTATTGATGCAGTCAGAAATGCCTGTTCTATCAAAATATAAAATTAATTAACCTGATCGGTTAACTGCATAATGGGAAAACGTTAAAAAGACAAAATAAAATTTAGTTGGTTGCTGCAACATTGCAATAAAATGCAAGATCAGGCTATCAAAAATTTCATCCACAAAAACATTATATAATTAAAAACCTTATCTCATGATGTGAAAAATCTGCCATAACACAGCCCAATATCCTTGAAAATAAGACTGTTTGTTATGGGTCTGCGTAAATGGTGACAAAACGTACATTTTTATTTTTGGACAAAATACTGACATGTTTTTCACCAGTTAGGCCGGCTTCACACCACGGTGAAATCCGATCCGGGGCTGTCCGGTGTAAACCAGACAGCCCCGGACCGGATTTTGGCCCCATAGCTCTCTGTCATCTGGTTTCCATTTGTGCTGGAGAATCCGGGTGGAATCGGATTTTTCTCCCGGCCACAAAATCGGAATATGTAGTACTTTTGTGTCCGGGGAGAGAAATCTCCCCAAATCGGATCCTTCCGTATTCTCCCGGATCCTCCCGAATCCGGAGCAATCCAGCGCTCCCTAACATGGGAGTCTATGGGGCCAGATTGCCCAATCCGGGAGGATCCAG
Source organism: Allobates femoralis (assembly GCA_033576535.1). Classification (NCBI taxonomy): domain Eukaryota; kingdom Metazoa; phylum Chordata; class Amphibia; order Anura; family Aromobatidae; genus Allobates; species Allobates femoralis. The sequence continues at coordinate 163,286,080 of JARQOC010000001.1, forward strand.
CAACCGGACACTGGCGGCTGCACGCTGCTGTAATTTCAGGACCGCGGCTAGCAGGCTCCATGCTAGCCGTGATCTTGAATTATCAGCAGCTGCGGCTGCAATTGAGGCATCCGGCTGCACACCGGACCGGAGGGCATATTTGGCCCTCCGGTTATGTGTCCAGATCCGGTCCGGGGCTGTCAGATTCATCCCTGACAGCCCCAGATCGGATCTGGCTGTGGTGTGAAGCCGGCCTTAGATAAAAGCAAAAGTATACATGTTTAGTATGTGCAAACTCATACTAACCAGGGGCATCCTACTAACAGGTCAGTTTTACTATATAATGAACATGGTAAATGAAAAGTAACCCAAAAAATCGTACATTTGCACTTTTTTTGCAATTTCACTGAACTTGGAATTTTTTTTTAATTTTCCAGTGCACTATATGGTAAAATTAATTATTTCATTCAAAAGTACAACTTGTTCCAAAAAAAAAGCCCTATTTCCTATGTCTATATTGGCGGAAAAATAAAAAAGTTATTGCTCTTGGAATAAGGGGAGGAAAAAATGAAAATGGAAAATTGCTGCGTGATTAAAAGCCATTCCATTTATAACTCAATATGCTTATCAAAGACTGGCCATGTTCACACACAATTTGCGGTTTTTTTAGCACTCCTAAAACCACCTGCGTTTTCTTAAGAGTGCCAAAAAATGTGCCTTGTGTGTGTGAAAGCTTTCAAAACGTTTTTGCAATTAGTCATTTTTTCACCAAACACCCAAATAACAAAAAACGCATGGCATAAAAATTTGTGTTTTTGCTGAAGGAATTTTTTTTTATTTCGATTTCCTGCCTACCAAGGGAAGGGGGGGGGGTGCTATCATAAAATTTTTTTTTTATTTTCTTGTTTATATTGGGGGGTGCTGATGAAAAAAAAATTTTTTCCACAAACTGCTGGGACGTTTCCAAAAAACGCTAGCATTAACGCGTGTGTCTATATGTGCCCAGCGTTAACGCTTGCGTTTCCCATTGGGTCCCATGTGAAAAAAAGCATGCGTTTTTGGGAAAACGCACATGCGTTTTTTTTACAGCACCCAAAAACGCTGCATGCAGCGTTTTTGGGGCTGGGGGAAAAAAAACGCAAGTTTGGCTCAAAAACGCATGTACACTCAAATGTACCCTGCGTTAGCGCACCTGCGTTTTTTTTAACAGCACAAAAATTGCAGAGATGGGCAAAAAAACGCATGTGTGTGAACATGGCCCCTGCTAGTGGATAATCAGAAATTTGACCTAGAGGCAGGTTCACATGACGCTATTTTCAATCTAAGTGCGATCCAACAATACATCAATTTACACTTGTGTTAATTTCAGTCTAAGGCTAGTTTCACACTGCGGTCAGATCAGGTCAGGTCAGGTCAGGTTTTGTGTTTCAAAACCAGGAGTGACTCCAAAACCTAGAACAGGTGTCAATCTTTCAATTATACTTTTTCTCTGCAAGTTCCTCTCCTAGTTTTGAAACACAAAACCTGACCTGACCTGATCTAATCGCAGTGTGAAACCAGCCTAAGGCTAGGATCCCACTTGCACAATGCTAAGTTTCCTGCGTTGTTTGCAGAAAACTAGATGCGTTCCCCTGTGCGTGGTGCAAATCGCACTCTTGGCAGCCCGCTGTGTAGCTGGTATCCAGGGAACACAGCAGGTTGCTAGGGGCCGCGTTCGCCATTATGCAGCCTGCGTGATGGCTGCATGCAGGCTGCGCAGTGAGGAAAACATTCTAAGTTTTCTTGAAACAACGCAGGAAACTTAGAATCGTGCAAGTGTAACCCTAGCCTAATGTCCACTTTACACACACCAACTTATCTGTCCAACTTCTGACCAACTTGCTGGTTGCAGTGAAATCATGGACACATTGTTCCATTTGTACATAGCCACAAAATGGAGCAATGTGTCCATGATTTCACTGCAACCAGCAAGTTGGTCAGAAGTTGGACAGATAAGTTGGTGTGTGTAAAGTGGCCCTTAGAGTTTGCACTCAGAGTTTATGCTGCAGATATCAGACTTCCAAAATCTGCACCTACTTACAGAAATACGCACCCAAATCATCCCTGTCCGCAGGGTGCATTTTTGATGCGGATTTGATGTGGATATTAACATGCGTTGTGACTCTTTGGCAGCCGTCACACACTTCAATATCGAGAGCGATATTGTTAGCGATCACGTGCACGCGCGATCGCTAACAATATCGTTCATATCGCTGGTGAGCTGTCACACAGGCAGACTCACCAGCAATGTGGAGCAGCGAGATCGCTGGTAACTATGGTACACATCGGGTTACTAGGCACCGCGCGGCGCTTAGTAACCCGACGTTTACCATAGATACCATCTCCCAGCATAGGCTCTGCCACTGGGAGATCGTTCATCGTGGTGTCACACACCACGATGATGCAGATTGATCAAGCGATGATCGCTTGATATGAGCTCCGGCTCACCAATCTGCGATGTCACGATCAAGCGATTTTACATTGTAAAATCGCTTGATTGCACGCAGCGATGCACAAACGATATCGCTTAAGCGATCAAAAAGCAGATCGCTTAAGCGATATCGTGCTTTAAATCGATGCGTGTGACGGTCGCCTTTAAATAAGACTTGGATACTTTGGCCAAAAGTAGATATCATATCCTGCTCCTCCCCCCTTCAACAATATCAGTTCCTGCCAATTTGAATGCAAATTAGGCACAAAATAAACAACACACATACATAGTGCGAACACTGTTGTGTATCTGATAATTTTGTGCTAACCTCAGGGTCCATGGGTGAAAAACGTGGTAAAATCCGCAGCAAGATTTGACATGCTGCAGATTTTAGTGCAATAAAATATGCAACATATCCACTGCGGAAAAAAATATGCACCATGTGGACAGGACTTCACAAATCCCATAGACTTTGCTAGGAAAACACACTGCTGCATATTTAGTGCAGATCGTCTGCCTATTGACACCAAATACGCACTAAATACGTGGCAAAATATGCATCATGCAAACATACACTAAGGCCAGGGTCACATTTCAAACATGAATTGCATTCACCGCATCCGGATCCGGATGCGGTGAACGCAATGCCGGTCACACACATTTTTCTCCAAAAATGTGTGCTGAATACCGCACAGCAGTAACCGGATGGCTCAGGATGTGTAATCCTGAGCCATCTGGCAACTGCATAGTTTGCTGATCCCGGCTATTGCCGGGATGAGCAAACTGTCCTATGCCTATTAAAGAGTTAAATTTACTACCTAAAGTAATGTTTGAGGTCTCTAGGGGGGGCTTAGATCCCCATAGAGACTGGCCGCCCACTCCGGTGGGCTTCTTCTACAATATCCCCAATGGCACGGGCTCCTCCGAGCTCTGTTCCAGTCCCCAAAACTCCCGCCCCCCCGTATCACTATACAGGGGTGCCTGCACCCCTCTTGTATAGTAATTCCTGTATGTGGGCACAATGATTTATTAAAGTATAGATGTTAGGTCATATTTACTTGTTCTCGTCGGCACTCGGCAGTGGTGTTGGAAATCCATGGGCGGGGCTGTTTGCTGCAGCCTCCGCCCCCTCATTCCTCATGGCCGCCCCCTCTGTGCTTCATCCAGTGTTGTGAGGGCGGCCGCGTCATGAAAGGGGCGGGGCGAACCGCGTCACACCGTTCACCCCGCCCCTTTCATGACGCGGCCGCCCTCACAACACTGGATGAAGCACAGAGGGGGTGGCCATGAGGAATGAGGGGGCGGAGGCTGCAGCAAACAGCCCCACCCATGGATTTCCAACACCACTGCCGAGTGCCGACGAGAACAAGTAAATATGACCTAACATCTATACTTTAATAAATCATTGTGCCCACATACAGGAATTACTATACAAGAGGGGTGCAGGCACCCCTGTATAGTGATACGGGGGGGGCGGGAGTTTTGGGGACTGGAACGGAGCTCGGAGGAGCCCGTGCCATTGGGGATATTGTAGAAGAAGCCCACCGGAGTGGGCGGCCGGTCTCTAGGGGGTCTAAGCCCCCCTAGAGACCTCAAACATTACTTTAGGTAGTAAATTTAACTCTTTAATAGGCATAGGACAGTTTGCTCATCCCGGCAATAGCCGGGATCAGCAAACTATGCAGTTGCCGGATGGCTCAGGATTACACATCCTGAGCCATCCGGTTACTGCTGTGCGGTACAGGGAACCGCTGCGAAAACTGCTGCCTGCATGATTTTTAACGCAGGCAGCAGTGCCGGACACGGCCACCGGATGGCTTGTGAAGCCATCCGGTGTTTTGCATTGGCTCCTATGAGGAGCGTTTCCTGGTCCGGTTTTGAGCTTTTTGAAAGCTCAAAACCGGATCAGGATTCTGAAAAAAAACGGAGATGTGACCCTGGCCTAAGGGGGTAATGCACATGTCCGATTTTTCTTTTCTCTTTTCCAATTATCTGATCACACTGAGCCGTGCAGGTCAATGAGTGCATGGAAAACATCAGACTGCACTCGGATGACATGTAGTGCAGTACAATTGATTGCCATAGACTGACATCATTCAAGAGAATCAGTTCACACTTTGCTCACAATATAATTTGAATAACAAGACACCAATAGGGATTACCACTCTAGCTTGGAAATATCAGTAAACCAAATCGGTGGGTGCAAATTTTCACAGATGTAGCACAGCAATGTCATGTAGAAGAAGGGGGTTCCGATGAGTTGTGGCACAACTACACAATAAAGATAACAAATATTTTCTTTTCCAAAATCATTAAAACAAGTCAATCTGTATGGAATAAGATAAAATTGGTGTATTTCTGGTGCGATTTGCACCCTTAATCATACTATAATTATTATTTTCTGTCTTCCTGGTGTGGTTGTGCTGCAGCTCATCCTTAACTTGCTTTTCTAAATTTTATTTGTATAATTAATTAAAGAATCGACAAGCCCTAGGGAGAAAATTCACACAATCCAGTAAAATCCAGTTATCACTGTGCCCACGTTCCATAGCTGGGAAATATTGTAGGGAATTTTTGAAGATTGGCCTTTGAGATAGTAGTTCTATGCAGAACCTTGCTAGATTAAGGGTACGTTCACACACTGCGTATTTGCTGCGTATTTTTACACACGTGCTCTTGCAGTTTTTGTAGCCAAAACTAGGATTGGAACAATCAGAGGAAAATTCTAATAGAAACAAGTGCTCCACTTCTGTATTTAATCACCCTCTACTGGTATTAATCAGCCACTCCTGGTTTTGGCTAATTAAAACTGCAAGAGCACTCATGTAAAAATATGCAGCAAATATGCAGTTTGTGAACGCACCCTTAAGGTACCTTTACACGCCGCAACTACAGTGTAGCAACTGAGAGGCAATCGGGATTTCCGTCACCGTTGCCTTGAAATTGCCACAAAATTGTGCCGTATAATTGGGGATGGTGGTTTTCGAAGTTGCCCCCGGTTGCAGTTTCAGAGCATTGTTCAAAAACCAGAGGCAACCCTGAAGGTGAATTGCCCTGATTTTGGCATGTGAACGGGTGATGGGGATGGAATCTGCGTCGCCTAGTGATTTCCCAGAGGCGTGCCACAGCGTGTTGGATACCGAGCCCCATCAACGATGATTGGTGGTGGCTACTGTGTTTCCATTGGCTGTCCCTTCACAGGGCGCCATATTTGAAGAGCTGTCCATTCACACTACACAATTGCAATGGCGTCATGTATTAGCCAGCCTTCCTGCGCAGGCTGGCCAATCAGGACGCTATTGCGTTGGCCAATGATTGTATTTTTAGCGCAGTGTTGCGGAGTTTGCCACGCCTATGTGTTCAAGCCACTGCACAGGTACGCCCACATTCCCTTAGTAATTGTGGCGTGTGAAGCGGCGTCGGGATTCAACCGGATGTTTCCCGCAGGATCTGTTTCAACTTTCAGGGAGCCACGTTCCCTTAGGTTGACGACGCAATTGCGGCGTCTACATGCGGCATCGGCGATCGGTATCAACCGTTAAAAACGTGCACGCGCACGTTCGGTTGCCACCGATCACCGGTGATAGTTGCGGCGTGTAAAGGTACCTTTAAAGATTCCCAGGATATGTGAGTAGCACCATGTATTATAATGGATACGTGTTGCATCCATGAAAAAAGGATACATAACATTTATGTAACACGGACATCTCATTGAGGCCTTAAAAGCATGACATTGGCAGTGAAATTGGGTAGTATAAATGACATGCTATAGATGGCATATCCAATCTGTCTGGCGGATTTTTTCTACAGTGTGAGGATAAGATTTCTTAAGATCATAATCACAGTACTGCTACTGAATTATGCAGTGGATTTACTGCCTTTAAAATCTATTGTATATTGGATCTACTTGCACTTGCTTTACTAAATAACGTCAATGTCATTTTGAATAATCAAGTGGTTATTATAGTGCAAAAAATAACTCACTTTTATTCATAACAGCAACATTTAGTAAATGAAAATAAAGCATAATATAGCATAGTTGTCAAAATGACGCATTACAGTGATCAACTGGACATGTATTTACCCTTATTTTAGGGGTCATTCAGACATCAGGTTTTAACTTACTAGTTCTATGCTTTCCATAAATAAAACTTTATCTAGGAAGCAAAAACAAAACTATCTAGTCATCTGAAGAAGACCAAAGAGTAAAAGAAAGGTATTACAGCAATCTGTCAAATAGAAGCATTCTCCCCAGGAGCAAACATTAACTTGTCATAGACTATTCTAGTGGCCTTTCAGGTTTTGATGGTTTTCAAACTTTAAAAGCATGTCACTGACACCTGTGCTATGTGTGCATTCTTTTTATTCATCGGGTCAGATTTCTAAGGCTAAGTTCACATCACATTTTTGCTCCATTTGCATGCAATGCATTTTTTCAGGTGCAAAAAAGCATAAGAACGCTGTAAAACGCATGCGTTAATACACCCATAGACTTATATGAGAAAACGCATACAAACATGGTATGAACGCATTGAAAAACATGGTTGCGCTTGAACGCATGCTTTTTTACCCAGTGCACAGGGAACATTGCCAGCAAAGTTTGCTGTGCACTGGGTAAAAACGCATGTGTTCAAACGCAACCGCGTTTTGCAATGCGTTTATACCATGTTTGCATGCGTTTTCTTATACAAGGCTATGGGTGCATTAACGCATGCGTTTTTATGCGTTTTTTTACCTGAAAAAATGCATTGCATCCAAATGGAGCAAAAATGTGATGTGAAAAGGCCCTTAAACAAATAAGGCTAGGAACACATTGCCTTTGCCTTTGTAAGGCTGCGTTAAGCTGACATAGAGTTGTAAGGTTGAGCGGATCCCAAGCACATGCAAACACAACCACAAAAGTGCCTGCATTTGAAATCTTGCGCTTTTTCAAGCGGACAGCTGAACGTCGGTTGCCGCATACAGCTATGTGCTTGGAAAAGCGCGAGATTTCAAACACAGGCACTTTTGTGACTGCATTTGCATGCGCTTGGGATCATATAACTCTATGGCAGCATTAACGCAGCGTTATACTGTGTTAACACTGCATTAATGCTGCCTGTCAGCGCATCCATCCAGACGGATGCCACAACAGCAATGTGAAACTAGCCTACCACTACACTGCACTTAGATGAGATACTAATGTACTGAAAACAATGTTTTACTGTATTTTTCTGGGTTTATGATGAAAAAGTCTGCTAAAAAGTGTTTGCATCTTATATCCTGGAAACAGCTTCCTGTGATGGAGGAGAATGCTGATCCCAGAGAGAACTGCTCTCTCTACTCCCTTCACACACTGATCTATGTGATCAGTACACAGCAGAAGGGGAACCTACTGGGATATGAATAGAGCCAGTACAAGCTGAGCAGCTGAGGGACCTTCTGTTTGACTATGGTCAGGGTCACATTTGCGTTATGACCCTAGCCTGCCGGATCCCGGTTTTATCTTAGAACTTTTTCCAGCGCCGCATAGTGTTACCGCTATGCGGTGCTGGAAAACGCTGCCCTTAGTTACCCGCTGTTTACCTTAACGACCTGTCACACAGGCAGAGGCTCGGAGTGCGCTTTACAGCGCCGCACAGGAAACCGTTGCAGACAGCGTTTCTTGTGCGGCGCTGTAAAGAACACTCCAAGCCGCTGCCTGTGTGACAGGTCGTTAAGGTAAACAGCGGGTAACTAAGGGCAGCGTTTTCCAGCACCGCATAGCGGAAATACATCTCATAGTAATAGAGAATGAAGCTGTTGAAGATATAGATGTGCAATAGGGTCTTATCCTCATAAGAAATTATGCACAAATAAGCTATTGCTGCTCACCTGGCAGGTTGTGATACCCACCACCAGTTTGTATTGCATGTAGTTGCTGCTGCAGAATGCACACAACCACGTGTACAACGTGGTCACAGGAGAAATCAAATGGATATTTACTTGAGGATTCCTTTAAGGATTTTGTGAGTACCTTATCTGGCATTAAAGGGATCCATTAAAAAACAACCAGAAAAAGGTGCAGTTTAAACATACCGTTAAGCTAAAGTGTGACGGGTTTCTATCTCCTCTATTGCTATGAGAAATCAAATTCATATATACGTGGATGATCCGTGCTGCCGTCAGATAAACAAGACCATAGGATTATATGCGTAAAGATTGATGGCTTTATTCAACGCATTTTGGAGCATCAACCTTGTTCCTTACTCAGGAAACCAACCAAAGTTTTGGTTGATTTCTGAGGAAGGAGCAAGGTTGAAGCTCCAAAATGCGTTGAACAAAACTACCAATCTTGATCCACATTACCCTATGGTCTTGTTTATCTGACAGCAGCACGGATCATCCACGTATATATGAATATTTGATTTCTCATAGCAATAGAGGAGATAGAAACCCGTCACATTTTAGCTTAACGGTATATTTAAACTGCACCTTTTTCTGGTTGTTTTGAATGGATCCCTTTAATGCCAGATAAGGTACTCACAAAATCCTTAAAGGAATCTTCATAATTATTTCTATGAAAAAAGAACTTACTGTTCAAATGACCAATCCTTTGAGTATTTTTTTCAGGTCTTCAAACATATTTTGTAGGAGAAAAGAAAGTAAAGGACATTTCTTTGAAGATTTCCTGATGGAAAACTCTACAAACTGGCCAATCAAATGGTTGGATAAACTGCTATTGAAAAATTATTTAGCAAAAAATGTTTAAAACACATTTTTAAACATCTTCAGGAAATGAACAACTCCACAAAGAAGCAATTTTACCTGAATCAGCTAACACTGGGAAAACATGATTTTTGTTTTTTCCTCACTAGAAACAGAAAATGTGTGAACAAACTCTAATACTGTCCTTTGGGCAATGTTCCCACAATGAGCATTTTCAGAGTTTCTTTTGTTTCATTTATATTTTTCAAGAGGTTGACACTGCAGCTTTTTTTTCTCTTTTTGATATGTCATGTTTTGAATAAAGCTACCTTGTTTTTGATCCTTACTGGTTTTTGGCTTTGACAAAACTTTGATGCATTCATGTGTGAATTGTATGTGTTTATTTCATGCGTTCCTGTTGGAGAACTGCATCACGCAACATATTTTTCACTGACCGATTTCTGCATTAAATGAAATTCTATGTGGGAAGTTGTTGAATAAAGCTCAGCACTCACAAGAAATATTGACATGTTGTGGATATTAAATACCCACCGCAGGTCAGTTTGCACTGTGTTTTAAGAAAAAATGGGTCATGTCATTTTTATCAATTCCATCCTATGTCAAATATTGTGTCTCTGACTATGATGCTTGCATGCTGAGTCAACATCTTTCCCATCATATACCTTTAACAATCATGGTTGGAGCCACCTGAGAGTGGCACTTAACAAACGCCAGCAGATGGGAACGTCCTTCTACCCACCCTTCGGAGTTTGCGTCATATCTCTATATGCCCATCTTTAAGACTAATGTGTAAGACATCAGTCTTAGCCTTCTGTCACCTGTGGATATAAAATCTGTGAGTGCAATGCAAGAAAACACATTGCACTCACAATAATGTTAACCAATATGTCAGAAGATATCTGCTAGTTTTTGACGGTTAAAATTCGGCATGAGGGGCAAATCACAGCATGGTGTGAGTGGCTACGAGTCTCGCCAACACAAGTCAATAGGTGCGAGCAAAACATGCAGCACACAGATGGCACATGTGATGCATTTCTAACATGAGGTTTTACATGCTTAAAAAAGCTATGTGACTAGGTAGAAATATGAATAAATAGGATATATAGATGACAAACTGCTATATAATATCTCACCCTCCTACATTTTCTAAGTTTGCACCCTTTAGTGCCCTTCATTAGGCAATAAAAGGTGTTTAGCTTTGTATTTAGCCAAAAAATAAATAAATAAAAAAAGAGTGTATGAAGCCTTCTGTTTTGTTTTAGAAACCTAGAGTAAAGCAGACAGCTGCAGCCTTCAGTCCCCAGCTGGCAGCTTTATATGGGCTGGGAATCCACATCAGAGGTCACTACACACTGTTTTCTTGAAATGATTTATTTATAAATAAATAATAATAAAAAAGTGGTTCCCCCCCAAATTGGATTACCAGCCAAGGAAAAGCAGACAGCTGGGGTCTGGAAATCTCAGGATTGGAAGGACCATGGTTAATGGTTCCTTCAAGCCTGAAAATAGCAGGTCGCAACTGCCCCAAAGCTGTCGCTTCCATTGGACGCACACTAATCTTGATGCTTCCCCTGGTTCTTCATTCTGCCTGGGTACATTAGAAAAAAGTGTAATTGTTCTTGGGTAGGGATGGGCGAGTCTACTCGCTAGGACTCGTTACTCTGCGAGTAGTAAGGGACTCGCTGAACTCGGTACTCTGCGAGTTTCCCAGCGATTACTCGCACAGTAACGAGTCCAATGCAAATCAATGGCAATCCTAGTTTTGTCAGAGACTCTGACAAAACTAGGATTGCCATTGACTTGCATTGGACTCGTTACTGTGCAAGTAATCGCAGGGAAACTCGCACAGTAACGAGTCCAGCTGTCTGCTCTGTGTCGGGCTCTGCAGGCTGCCGCAGCTCCAGGGTCCTAGAGCCCTCCTGCTCTCCCTGTGCACAGAGAAGATGTAGCAGAGCTGAGATTGTTCTCAGTCTGCTCATTCCCTGTGCATAGACATCTATATCTATGCACAGGGATGTAGCAGAGAGGACATCGCGTTTTGGACTACGTCGGATGGAAGAGGATTTTTTTAATTAAAGATGGAGTCCCTCATGGCTTTTTTTTTATTTCTAATAAAAAATTTTCTCTGTGTTGTGTTTTTTTTAACCCTTTATTGGAGATTCTTAGTGGTCGGGTCAAACGTGGCCTGACATTAAGAATCTCGGGCTTAATACCAGCTTGTATAACAAAGCTGGTATTAACCCCTTTATTACCCAGCGTGCCACCGCCACCAGGGCCGCTGGAAGATCGGGGTTCAGCTCCAGAGGATAGCGCTTCAATGAACGTGCCATCTTCTGGAGCGCCTGCGGGCTGCAATTTGCAGCGGGGGGTGCCCAGAAAGCTTGGGCCTCCCTGCGCTGCGGATTCCAGCCCCCAGCTGCTTAGCTGTACCTGGCTAGACATAGAAATTGCGCGGAGCCCCACGCATTTTTTTTTATTATTTCATGAAATTCATGAAATAATAAAAAAAAAGGGCTCCCCTATATTCTTGTGTCCGGCCAGGTACAAATAGGCACCTGGGGGTTGGGGGCAGCCCGTCGCTGCCTGCTGGATCTGGCTGGTTCCAGTAATACGGAGAAGCCCACGTCAAATTTTTTTCTGACAAATCCATAAAACAATGTAAATAAAAGGGACTGCATCTTTATTAACCCCTGGACCATGGGCCAGGGGTTAATAAAGATGCAGTCCCTTTTTTAGGATTGTTTTATTGATTTTTCAAAAAAAAAATGACGTCGGCTTCGCCGTATTTCTGGAACCAGCTGGATCCAGCAGGCAGCGACGGGCTTCCCCCAACCCCCAGGCGCCTATTTGTACCTGGCCGGACACAAGAATATAGGGGAGCCCCTTTTTTTTTATTATTTCATGAATTTCATGAAATAATAAAAAAAAAATGCGTGCGGTTCCGTGCAATTTCTATGTCTAGCCAGGTACAGCTAAGCAGCTGGGGGCTGGAATCCGCAGCGCAGGGAGGCCCAAGCTTTCTGGGCACCCCCCGCTGCAAATTACAGCCCGCAGCCGCCCCAGAAGATGGCGTGTTCATTGAAGCGCCATCCCCTGGCGCTGAACCCCGCTCTTCCAGCGGCCCTGGTGGCGGTGGCACGCTGGGTAATAAAGGGGTTAATACCAGCTTTGTTATACAAGCTGGTATTAAGCCCGAGATTCTTAATGTCAGGCCACGTTTGACCCGGCCACTAAGAATCTCCAATAAAGGGTTAAAAAAAAACACCACACAGAGAAAAATTATTTATTAAAAATAAAGACACAGACACCATTAGGGACTCCAACTTTATTACCACCACATATCCCTTCAAAGACCCAGGTCTTCTCTCTTCTTTCTTCTCTCTTTTGTCTTCTGTCTTCCTTCTTCTTCTTGTTGCAGCGCCGGTAAGCAGAGAGTTAACTGTGCTGTGACAGCGGGAGCCTATTAAACATGATTTAGCTATTGTAGCAGATAGAGCCTGAAGCTTCCGAGACACATCTGCAATTTGTAAATCGCACATTACTCGCTATTACTCGCTTCCCCATTCATTAACATTGGACTCGCTAGACTCGCAACGAGTAGCGAGTACCGGGCTCGGACTCGCTAGAGTCAAGCGATTCCGAGTAATTTAGGACTCGCCCATCACTATTCTTGGGATAGATGCCAGCTGTTTAATGGCAGCTGGCATCAAGCCAAGAGATTAGTAATTTCAAGGTGTATATCAGATACCCTACATTACTAACCCAGTCAGTAATAACAAAAATAAACATAACAAAAAAAAAAATATTTTAAAAAACACTCCCCAGCAAATTCTCTGTTTTAACCAATGTAGTGGAAAAATTACCCGGTAAAAGAAAAGATCCTGCAGTAGTCCAGAAATTCTGCTGTTGTCCACAAAAGCGATAGTCTGAATTTGTGCTTAAATGCTGGCAGACTGAGTAGTGTAGGGTCCTCCCATTGGATTATATTGGATGCTTGGGATTGATTTTGTTGGGGAATAAATTGGTGAATCTATTTACTAATTCTCTCTTTTTTTATTTTGCAGGTTTGCTTTTGTGGACTATGGCAGAATCCCTGGATGACTGCAGGTTTTTAATGGGGATTTTTTCAATAAATTGATTAAAAAATAAATGTGTCTGGGAGTGTTTTTTACAATAAAATATTTTTTATTGTGTTTATTTCTGTTATTACTGACTGGTTTAGTAATATCTAGTATATGATTGATGACTCAACATTACTAATACCATTACTCCCTTTGTTAATGCACCAGAGCAGTGGGAATGGCTATGGATGAAATGCTATTATTAGCAAATGTAATGGAGGTGCGGAGCTAATTCTGGGGTAGCTACAGTCTGTTATTTTTAGGCTGGAGAGGGCCCATTAACCATGGCTCTTCCCACCCTGAGAATACCAGACCTCAGCTGCCTTCTTCACATTGTCTGGTGATCAAATTTGGGCAGCATCCCGATTGTTTTTTTTATTATATATTTTATTTATTTAATCTATTATATAATCATGAATGGGTTTTTTGCCCCTTTTGAGACCGCTCTCGCTGCGAGTCAGCGTGGTCATGTGGATACGAGCGAAGCATTGGCCGCGCAGCGGCCATTGCGAGCAGCTCTAAGGCGACTCGCTATGCCCGCGCAGCGGGCATGGCGAGTCGCCTTAGCAGCGCGAAGCATTGGCCGCGAAGCGGCCATTGCGAGTCAGAGACTCGCTCTGCTAGAATCCCGATGCATTGTGCATCGGGCACCCATCTAGTTATAAATAAATACTTAAACAAATTTGTGTAAAGGGGCCATCACACGCTACGATATTAGTAACGCTATAGCTGAAACGTCAGGGTTTTCAGTCACTCTAACAACGTCGTTGCGTGTGACACGTTGATCTTACAAGCGATAAGTGGTCTGATCGTTCATTGCAGATTTGAGAACCGGACCCCAAATCAGAAGATGTCGATCATGCAATCTGCTTGAATCGTTCAGTGTGACACCACGATAACGATCTCCTTTATGATTTCACCTATTCACAACATTGACAAGCATCGATCACTGGGTTGTGCGAACGATACCTGCACGCAACATCGTTGGTGTGTACAGAACGATATCTACATGTGGGACACCTCGCCAACGATGTTGCCCATGTGCGCGCACCCCTGAGATTGTAGGTGAGACCGTTCACAAAATCGTAGCGTTTGACGACCCCTTAAGATGACTGCTGTTTTGGATTTCCAGGCAAGGTAATGCTGCCAGTTGCACTCTGCCAGCTACTGTTGTCTGCTTTACTCTAGCTAAAAAAAAAGGGGCGACCCAACATCATTTTTTTTATTACTTATTTTGTGGCTAAACACCCTTTAGTGCCACATGAAGGGCACCACTAAGGGGTGCAAACTTAAAATATGTAGGGGTGAGTCATTATATAGCTGTTTGTCATCAATCTCTCTATCTAACATCTATCTACTGTACATCTTTATATGCTTGCTTTATTATTGTGGAAATAAATATAGAGTACAAAGAGTAATATAAAAGATTACTTTAAAGATGCACAGTACATGGACATCATACAAACCATACACTGATTTCACATGGACACTAGGAAAGGGAAAAATCACATCACATCTCACTCAAAGATGGTCTCAGGTGCAATAACAGAGCTATTTTTCACACACAGATGTGAGTGCAACCTGATGAATAAGGGCCTCTAACTATGATATGACTTAAGATATATCACATCACATAGCATTAGCCACTAAGATAGATATGGCAGATTTTTGTAGCATCTTGGCTAGGAATTACATAGTATTAGTAAATGTTTCCCGTTTACTGTGATGATTAACATTAATGGCGCAATTCACGTTCTCAACTTGCCTTATCACTGAACCTATTAGCCTGTGTGTGACTGCTACTATACATTTTATAGCTGTGAAAACATATCTGTCTATTGCCTATTGAATTGCTATCGTCTACTTCAGTTAAGCTGTATACTACTATACTGTGAGAGGCATTATTATCTGAAACTTCAGTATGTCCCTACCAGACTCTATCACGTCCCAAATATTGACATTACTTGTACAACATATTTATTTGCACTACTGTGTCATTGACTTTTGTAATGTACTATTTTCTAGTAAAACATAATTAAATATTTGTCGTCCTGGGACTATTCACTAATACACACGAAGCCTGAAGTGTTTCAGGGCCTGTCTGATTTGGCATGTAACCTGAGCTCGCTCTACTTTTGTTCTCACACTGCAGTGAAAATACCTGAGAACACACATCATTTGTTCTGCCAGATATTTCGTCAACTCTACTATATCACTATTCACTAAGAATCTCTAATAATTTAACCCTTTCTACTGGTCTTAATAAACAGCTACCATAGGAGGTCTTCAATAAATTTCAGTTAACTACTGCTACAGTAATATCAGATATTGGACAATGAGATTCTGTTTAGACTGTGCTACCTGGTGCATCATAATAATGTCAGAGTTATAGACCTGTGCAGACAATAGAGAAGCATTACCAATTATATTTTTATCTTCTAGTCTCTTTGTAATAGTTATTGTGTAAACAGAGTATGTATTGATTTGTTTATTGGTAGAGATGAGCAAACCTTTTAAAATTTAGGTTCAGTTCACTGAATGAGCATTCAATCCTCATTCAAAGCAATGGGAGTCAAAATCAAGGGCATAGAAAACACCTTAACAAGGGGCCCAAAAGCTGCCCAAATAGCTCAAATTAGGGACAGACACCAAGACAAGTGCCATCTATTCTTCTGAGTTAACGCTTTCTTCATTGTGCATTATCGATGCATTGTTCAAGGCTTGGCCCAATAGTTCAAGCATCAATATTGATCAGGAACAAGGAGAGGAGTGATAGGTGTATGAAGTGCGCTCAGAGAGCCTTGCTAAATTCACAAAACAAACAATAAACACCCAATAACTGTTGGTATCTGGCCTTAATTTTTCGAAACGTAGAGACAAAGTGGCATCAGTTGACCCTGAATAAAAATTTTATGATGGTGCAGCCTGCCTGTGACACACCCTATGGGGGTCATGGGATACTCGGAGCCGGGTCTGACAATGTCGTTGGGGAATGGGATTGCATGGTGGCATGACCCAGTCCATGGCCCCTGAGCGGTCAATTAAAAAGGGGAAAGTTTTTGTTTCTGGACTTGGGTATAATTGTCCTTGTGATGCCACCCGCGGGTTGCGGCTATTGATAGCCACTGCTGCAATGCAGTTTCTCTGGGGTTGATGGCAATGCAGCTAAGTAAGGTGGGGCTAATCCCAGGACAGCAGATGTTACTTGGGTCAATTGATACTGATGTTATAGCGCAGGGTTAATGGTGCAGCAATACAGTTCACAAACACAGCGGGGTGCAGTCTCAAGGTCTTTGCTCACAGTTCTGTTGTTCCAGGTTACAACAATCACCACCGTTGTAACAGCCCACTGAGTTCTTGGGGGAGGAGATCCAGCGAACTCCAGGGTGACTTGGTTGCACTCAAGGGTACCCCCTTCCAATGTCTCTCTCGGTCATCTCTCTCTGTACTGGCTTGGCTCTCCTGCCCTGCGCCTGACACACAGAGCCCGGAGCCAGTGGCCACAAGCCTTTGTAGGGCAACTTCTCTCTCAGTCCCTTGGACCCTATGTGGCCACCTTTTTGGCGGGTGTGTGCGGTTTCGGATGCGGCACTTGGAGATACTGCAGCCTCCGGGTTGCTAGCGGAGCTTGGTCATTCTCCTCTAGTCTGGGGCTGGGGCTGGGGCTGGTCCCCCTACACTGCAGCCTGGTCCCTCCACACAGCTTTGGTGAATGTGGATGCGGGAACCCACGGGTGGACTGCTCACTACCCGGGCCCTGGACCCCTTCTGTCTTCGGTAGCACCCTCTCTCTCTAGGCCCCACTGTCAGGTCTTGTCTCTCCAAGGTCTTGTGATGAGCTCCCACTGTCTCCAGTCCCCAGGATTTCTCATACTTTCTCTTGCCCTTCCCTGACAGACTCTCTGACCCTCACAGACTCCTGTAGCTCTTGCCAGCCACCCACCAACTAAAATCCTTCTAGATGTTTTTACTAATCTTTTTATACTCTCTGTCACGTTTCCTACGTCACTAACATACGTCCCCCCTGACTTCACTTCCTCCTGGGTGCTTCCCTAAACTTTGTTCTCCACCCATCTCTTCTACCTTGGTTCCTCCCCTCCAGACAGGATCAGGGACTGTGCTCTCCCTTAGGAGCAATCTCGCCCTAACCCTGACCTGGAGTGGTGTAGTGTTGGCCTGGGTGTCTGGATACCGGTCATTGTCCCCTCCTTACCCAAGAGTGAGGTGCTACACCTCTGGCTGTGGTGCAGTACCTCTGTGGCCACTGGATCTGCAGGGGGCCACACATGCATGGTACAGGGTCTGGAAAAGGGCCTGGTCTATAATTTAAAGGTTAAACATTCATTAGTAACAGGGGGATGAGTGACACATGTAGGCATTGTGCTTATTGTTCATTCATGAAACATTCAACAAAGACACCCCCAAGATGATTTTTCACGTTTCAAACAGTTAGGGTAAGACACCATGAAAGTGGCATCAATTGTCTTATACTAAGAATTGTACAATGGTGAAGCCTGCATATATTGCACTAGGTCTGGAACAGGGCCTGGCCTACCATTTCAGGTTTAAACATTGATTAGGAATGGGGATAATTGGAAGGTGTAGGACTGTTGGGCAAGAGGCCATTATACCTCATGCAACTACTCAATGAAGTGTTATGCTTCACCAAACTCAGGTGGCACAAGTATTAGTTTCATAGAGTTCTACAGAAAGAATTAAGTGGGTCAGTGACATGTATAGGCCTTTAAGGCAGGGGACCTCATAGGTCATGTAATTACTCCAATAATTTGATATTCCGCCTTATTCAGGGACACAAATATTAGGTCCACAGAGTACTATAGGAAGAATTAGGTGGGTCAGTAACATGCATAGGCCTATAGGCCAAGGGTGCCCTCATACATCATGTAACCACTCCAATTCAATTTATATTTTGCCACACTCAAGTGGTATTAGGTTCTCAGAGTACTACAAGAAGAATTAGATTGGTCAGTGACATGACATGTATAGGCCTATTGGGTAGGAGGCATAACATTCGTTATGCAGCCACTCCAATATTTTATGCTCCGCCACAATCAGGTGGCAAAAGTATTAGATTCATAGAGTACTATGGGAAGAATAAATTAGGTGGGTCAGTGACATGTATAAGTCTATTGGGCAGGAGGCCCTCATAAGTCATGCAATCGCTGCAATTAATTTTGTGCTCTGCCAAACTAAGGTGGTACAAGTATTAGGCTCACAGAATACTACAGGAAGAGGTAATCAGGTGGGTAAGTGACATATATTAGCCTGTTGGGCAGTGGGCCTTCATACATCATGCAACCACTCCAATAAATGTTATGCTTTGCCACACTCAGATGGCACAAATATTAGGTTCACTGAGTACTACTGGAATAAAGATAGAGGTGGTTAAATGACATGTGTAGGTATGGTGCTTAGAGAGCCCTGATAAATTAAAAAAACATACAACAAATACATACCAAAAGAGTCTCCCCATTTCAAAAAACATACAACAAATACATACCAATAAGAGTCTCCCCATTTCAAAAAATTAGGGACAGATACCATCAAAGGTAATTGACACAGAATAAATATTGTATAATAGTTTAGTCTTCATGTATGGCACAGGATCTGGAACAGGGTGTGGCCTAGCATTTGAAGTTAAAACATTAATTAGTAAAAGGGATGAGTGACACGTGTATGCATCATGTTCTGGTAGACGTGCTAAATTCAGGATAAAAGACAAGAAGGAGACCCCAAAAAAAGTCGCCACATTTTAAAAAATTAGACTTCGATACCACCAAATTGGCGTCAATTGACCTAGAATAAAAATTGTAGAATGGCAAGATCAATGGAAGCATGCTAAAAAGTACATTGTCGCCTAGTCTGCCCAGTCTACCTCTAGGGTGTAAAAGTCCTTGGAGATCCATGACTTGTTCATCTTGATGAAAGTTAGGAAGTCTACACTTTCAGGAGACAGCCAGATGTGCTTATCAGGACACCACCAACAGCGCTGAAGATGTCTTCTGAGACCTTCAAGGTGTGACTAGCAAGTTTAGATCAATCCTTCATTTTTGAAGCCCAAAATGAAAAAATGGCCAAACCCTCTGATGGCATAGATATTGAGCTCTAGATCCTCCTGCAACATTCTTTACAGTCATTCACGATGTGTTATGCTTGTACTCAGTTCTGCTGATGGATAGGCTGGTTTAAAAAAAAACTGGTCAAACTACTCCAACAAATTCCTTCTGATAGTTAAACTGCTGATGCTAATGTTTCTACGCTGATGTCCTGATGTCCCGCGGGTTGAAAGAGATGATATGTGATGTTACTGTGTCCCTCACTCCTGTGTTAGGAGAAACCAGTCCGAAGATTGTCTACAAGTCGACAAGATTTGTCCATGGCAGGAAGCACCTGACTAAATTTACTCTTGTACCGCAGATCCTACAGTGTTGCAACCCAGTAGTCATTGCTAATTTGAAATGGTACCGGCATCATGTTGTAGATAGAGCAGTGTAGATAGTGCAGCAAGAAGGCTCTCATGTGTCTGATGCATCCATGAGGACCAAGTCCTTGTGTTGGTGACAGCGTAAAACGTGAACTCCATTCCTACGTCCTCTTCCTTCAACCTTGGACAAGAGAAAGGGGATTCATTTCTTCCTCATGTCCTGATGGTTCTGTGTTATGATCCGATAACCTAGGAGTAACATAAACAGACTTCACAGAAGTAGTTGGCAACTATACTGACCGCAGTCCCTGACTACATACCGCAACTAGAAGTAGCAGTGGGATGTAACTAACCATGCCCTGGATACCTCGACACAGCCGGAGAACTAGCTACCCCTAAAGATGGAAACAGGAAAGTCTATCTTGCCTCTGAGAAGAACCCAAAAAGAATAGCAAGCCCCCCACGGATATTGACTGGGATACAGGAGATTAAAAGCACACACAGGCAGATAATAGAGTTTAGCAAAAGAGGCCACACTAGCTAGACAGTAAGGACAGGATGGAATACTATTGGGGCAGAATTAAAATTACTATCAAAAACGTCCAACAGCAGATAGTACCAAAAAATAACCCTGAGTCTGATAAGACTCGCCGCCCTCTATATCTGCCAGAACGTCTATGAATCAAACTAGAAAAAATAGCTTATAACACTGGCAGAACTGGAAGCAGCAGACAACAGTGAATAGCAAATCATACCTAGGAAGAAAACCTCCTAACTGAGAGCAGGAAAACAAATATAAAAACTAAGTATCAACCCACGACTCAGAGCAAAACAAGCATTAAGCTGATCCTCAAGCACACAACATGTGTGCCACAAAATAACAAAAACCCATTCACCCATTCAAGCAGAGCAGGAAGAAACCAGGAAGAGATGTGGACACCTCCAGGAATAATTACAACTGGCAGAGATTGATCAGCTCCAACCAACTATATGCTCCAATATGAAGCAGACTGCCAATTATCAGGATCAGCTGAGGAACTCTCCAAAACACAGCCAGCTGCATCACCAACAACAAGCACAGGAGGGAGCTCACATCCAGAATTCTTCATTAATTAATTCACAACAGTTCTGTGCCCATTACCTCTTCATTCTCATCCTACTCCAACTTTCATCAGCTTCTGAATTTTTACTAACAGTTTTTCTGGTATCATGAGTATCCCTCTGTCGCTCTGCTCCACCCTGCCATGCCACTCAGCTGTGTGATGAGGGTCCGGTCATTTAAGATATTGGTATCCTTTGCGCATCCTCTTCTTATTCCTCCTCCTCTTCCTCTGGTACCACCACCTCACCCCAAAGACTTTTCAAAATTTCAGAATGATGATGTTGATGAAGGCATAGTCAGCGCTAACCATCTTAAATGCCATTTCAAAACTGTGCCGATGGGTGCAGAGGTTCGTGATCAATGTCGACTTTGCAAGCGTCATTTGCACCACATTCTGCTCACTTTGAGTTACTCTATACACCATTACATACTGTGCCAGGGCTTGTCACTGGTGCCACAGTTACTGCAAAATGTGCAAAGTGGAATTCCACCATGTCGACACATCACACATGAAACAGCTAACCGGTTATCCAAAATACCTCTGTAGTGATGCTAATTGATGAGTCTGGGGTGAGATCAGTGGAAGTGAGCATTCAGCAATCATACCTTGTGCATCCAAGCAAGAATAGAGGCATAGGAATTGCTGGAAAACCAGGTTGAGGACGTGAGCCATGCATGGCATATGTGTTAGTTTGCCCCAGCATGGGGTCACCACCAGGTTTGCACCATTATTGCGCAAGGCCTTCCCTGGCTCCAATTTTAGTGAAGACAGCCATTTCTGAAATTCAGCATACATAGTTAGTTGTCCACAACTCTTCAGCTGTGTGATTCACAACTCCAAGGCATTTTAATTTCAACACTGCCTGATGATGGAGAGCCCTGGCCGCGCTGCACGAAAGTGGGAGGTATTCTGTCTAAGCTGTTGGAACAATAGATAGAGGTTGAGGGTGCAGTTGGAAGCCCTAGAGGAGGTGGAGGAGGCAAAAGCAGTGGATGAAGAGATACCTACAGAGGTTTGTCCCAAAAGTCTTAAGAATTTTAAGACTTGGGGAGTAACCTTTTTCCTGCCTGGGCCTGAAGCCACCAGAGCCACCCAGTGCCAGTGAAAGAGATGTATCTCCTCTGGCCATGTTTGCTCATCCTGGTAGCAGTTAAATTACTGGAGGTTCTATGGCCAGACACCTGTTGGACAACACTTGCCATGGTGACAGAGGAGAAAGAAGCAGCAGACGTGGTTGATGTGGTGGAAAGTGTTTGGTGAGGACCGGTATGCATAGGGTTAATGCAGTAACTTTGCAGAGAAATGCTGGGCTTTGTGTTGGTTCATGCATGTAGTAGTCAAATTGTTGTTTTTTGCCTCTACTGAAGTATTTTTTACAAACTTTGCACATAATATGAGTTGGGTTATCCTTTGCAGTGTCAAAAAAGACCCAGGCTAGGCAGCATTAACCATCCCTGGCAACTCCAGACCTGTGACCACTGCTCTTCAGAGCCAGAGTTATGGCTTAGGATGCAGTGCTTGTCGTGCTTGCAGTCCTCAGTCTTTGTGCAGGAAAATGCAACCTAACCTCCTCGTCTTCTACACTTGCTCTGCTGAGCTACTCAGCTACATTACTATGGATTCATTCCAAGTGGATTTCAACCCTCATCATCATCCTCTCTGTTGTCCCACTCCTTGCCCTGAGAGTCACCCCCCTCCTCTTCCTGTACTGAATGCACAGTACAGTGCATGTGTTCCTCAGATATCTGAGTCTCATCAACATCATCGCCTCCACCCCCAGGGGTTAATGTCTGGTGATGAGGGTCTGAATTCTGCTGATTTTGGTCATGGGTGCTGGTGCTTTTCTCGTCTGTAGTATGTGTTTCCCCACAATCAGTTGTGCAGTTGGAGAGTTGTGATATGGAATTACACATGGATAACTGGGACGTCCTCTCTGAGGATTGTACTGTTTGTGATGTTGAGGTAGAGGAACAGATGGACAGGCCACTTGATGCAGCACTTGCCATGAAATGTAGCAAATGCGCTTTCTGGGACCCATCCACAACTCTCATCG